>JASVEL010002478.1:0-476442 GCA_032618575.1 Nicotiana noctiflora | reverse complement strand
AATCGAGGAAAGAATTACTCTATTTAATGGTCTGCATACCAAAAATCCGGATAAGGAACTCTATTAACCCGGGAGAAGGTGTTAGGCATTCTCGAGTTTCGTGGTTCTAGCACGGTCGCTTTGATCATACTTGGCTTATTAAAAATATTAAATTACTGATTTTAAAACCTATGTGCATTTATCATTTTACCGCTTTTAATTACTTGAATTACTTGTATTTAAAGAATTGAATTACACAAACGTATACTCATTCTTTTTGATGCGTCAAATTATGCCACGCAAACGTGTCCACAATTAATATCATTTTGTTTATTTATTAAGAAATAGTTTGGCCAAATTTATGCTAACGCATACTCCAATTTTTTAAAAATCGTAATCATGTTACGCGAACATATACATAATTAAGATAATATTTTAAGACGGTCCTGAAGGATTTTTGTACAAAATATTATTCTTTTTTACAACTAGGTTGCGAAATTACACAAAGGCCATATGTGATTTAATAGTGAATGGCACACCTCAAACTACTAAAATTAATTAACAGCTCGTAACCCATTTTAGTATTAAGGAGAGATTGATTAAAGTTGCGCGAACGCATACTTCAAATTGATTTTTAGATTTGTGATCATGTTTCGCGAACGTATACGCAACCATAATCGTATTTTAAACAATCCTAAAGTATATCCTAGAAAGTATTAGTTTAACCCATAAGAAATTTATACAAAGACCATATGCGATTTGATGAATTAAAATAATTAAAAAAAATAACTTATTTTATTATTAAGGAAGATTGGTCGAAGTTACGCTAACGCATACTCCAAATTAATTTAGGATCATGGTCATATTACGCGAACGTATACGCGTCCACAATCGTATTTTAAGCGGTCCCAAAGGCTTGCTACAATTGTAATTCCAGCAATTACCCACCTTTTGCTCTCTTCTTTACTTCCTTCCACTTGCTGCTTCTTTGAAAATCCCATGTTTTAACAAAAATAGACTACTCAAAATAAGTAAAAAGATGCTAACTTTGTAAATAATTTGGGGGGACAAAGTTAAATCTTCAAATTCTTGGAAACAAAGACTGTTATATGGAACATATATATCAAAGGAACAAAAGATATTGATTTTTGGCTGAAAGAAAAGAGGAATTAAGAGAACAAGAAGAATGAACCAAAAGGGTCTTTCTTGTTTTTCAGATTCTAAGAATTTTTTTTTTTTTGCAGTCAAGACGAGAGAAAAGGGGGTGGAAATGAAAAGACTTCGAATGAAAAACAACGGGGAGGAAATGGCGCTTTGCTAATAGGATGTTGTCCGAAACGATAAAATTGCCTTATGTACAGTTAATTATATTCTAAACAATCTAACTGATGAATTTATACAATATGGAACCGCTATAAATTTTATAAGAAATATATTATTCTATTAAACTCATGTAACCACAGCTTATCAAATAACAGTCCAAGTCCTTTTACAGTCCATGAAACCCCAAGTATAGGCCATAATCGATTTATATTAAGACTCAATAAAAAAAATTCAAACAACTTAACTTTAGCATTTCAATTAGGCAAACCATACAAATTCTAAATGAACACGGCTACTGGACACTTTAAACTAAACAGAGATGACAGGAACTCGAATAGCCATTCAAATAGAACTTCGTCATTTATTCTTCAGATCGGATTCACATAATCCTTCCCAGTTTCAAAGAAAAGCAGAAGAGGTACCTGGAAAGAATGCAACGAGGAATAAGAAAGAAGGGAGGTCAGCAACAGTGTAGCGGCAATAGCACAGTAATCCACAGCAGTTAACACAGCAATATATAACCAGTTTCCAGCGGCCAGTACAACAATAAACCACAACAAAACAAACAGTCTAGAAATCCAGTGGAATTAAATCAGAAATACCAACAGTGATACCAAACAAACAGACTCGAGCAAGAGATGCAATGAAACAGTGTGTTTTGTTTTCTGATTTTTTGTTTTTTAAACACTCAAAGAAGAACAACTCTAAAGCACTTCACTCTTTCTGATTTCTAGTAGTAGAAGAAAACCAAACTCTCTGTTTTTCTCTCTTTGAAAATCAGTGTATGTATCTTCAAAGCTCTTAAAATTTGTCCCCTCTATACGAAAGTTTATGTCTATATTTATAACCTTATAATCCAAACTAAGCAGCTCCTTTTTTAATTATTAAAAATGTTGTCCAGCCCACTTAACCTATGATTTTCCACTCAAACATTTGTTTAAACATAGGTTTTATATAAGAAACTCTAAAGTTCAAAAATAATGCAGTGGAAACCATGTTGTCCCTGCAGATTCCACTAACCTTTCCATGTGCAATGCACATTTTTAATATTAAACTAAAGGTGACTCTTGTTTCCACTTACCTAATAGCAGCCTTTAGTGAACCAACAGCCCCTTTTTCTTAAGATTTATATTATTAGGCTAGGCTACCTAATTTGACCCCTTCAAATAACAATCACATTAACCGGCACATTCAATTTAATCAACAAGTTAGTTTAACCCTAGAGTTACCAAAACATTAGTCAAAATTCCTTAAACACATATATTTTAGTGAATAATTGAAACAGACAACTAACACAAATTCTTAACCATCAAACCTATCCAACAGATTCACCAAAAAGAATCAATAGAAACAAATGGTATCAATTTCTGAACCAAGAAGTTCCATTATTGAAACAAAATCAAAAATAATACTTCACAAATGAACAATCAGAGAACCAAACAGAAAAACCATTCGAATACGCATCGCAAAATCAGATTTATTCAAACAATCCTAAAGTTCGAACAAATCGTCCCTTGCAACTCGAGAAAAGTGTTAACCCAAGAGATACTTCAACACCATAAACAGCTAGAGGCACTTGATGCATAGAAAACGAACATTCAAATAAGCTTTTGTTAACCGAACAATGCTCGAGGCAAATCAGATTACACGATTCCAAACAACATGACATATCAAATAGTTTATGCTCTTTTAAAATTTAAGAGATTTCAACAGAATAATTCGACGAACAAGCAATCGACACACAACGTAAGCTAGAATCAAAAGGAAGTTAAACATAAAACAACTATTGTCAAATTTGATCCATTCGAAGCAAATTCGAAATAAAAAAAATGATACGGAAACAAACCTGTTAAGCCAATGAATAACGAGCCAGTTAAATGAGTTCGAATTCGATTAGAGAAGAAGTGAATACACAAGCCTTAGACAGAAGGAAATGCGGTTGCCGTTATTTATGGATTTCCGGTGGAACCGAGGTGGAGCTTGGCGGGGCGTGGTCTTGTCGATAGTAGAGGCTGTTGGTGGCTACTGGTGTGGAGGAGAGGGCTGGTGCGTCGCATACGTAGTCGTGATGAAGCTGATTGCCGGCGGACTATGGTGGAGACGAGGGACGGCGGTTTGATGGTTTGTAACCAGCGATGTTGGTGCTCGTTTTCCGGCGAGTCTTAAGGCGTTAGGGTTGCTGGCGTTGTATGTGTGGACTGTGTGTGAGTGTTTTCCGGTGGGTTTAGGAGGGAACAGAGGCAAAGTCTATGGGTGGCAGGCTGGGATCGTCTAGTTCTTCGAGTGTTGAAGAAGATGATAAACGGGGGCCTCTTGATGGGTGAAGGGTGGTCGTTGGCTAAAGGGTTGTCGGCGGCTTCAGGGGCTTTAGGGTTAGAGTTTGGGGAAGATCAAAATAAAAAATGAGGTAAAGGGTTATTTGGTTAAGGGTTGGTCCGGGTCGGAAAGATGGGTCGGGTGTGGTATTGGGTGAATTGTTATGGGTTTCAACAATTGGGCTTAAGGATTTAGTTAAAACTGGCCCAATTTTGACTCCTCCTTTCTTTATTTATTTCTAATCTATTTTTATATTTTTTCATTTCTTTAATTTTCTCTAAAAATAAAATACAATCCTAAATTAATACTTGACCAAATTATCCTAAAATACTAATTAACTCTAAATAATTATCACACATAATCAAATACCAAGATAAAAAAAAATACACAATTTTGATATTAAACACTAAAAAATGTAAAAATACATATTTTGTAATTTTCTATTTTTGTAAAATAAACTAGATTACTTTTAATGAATCCTAAATGCAGATGTGACATATTTTTGTATTTTTTATTAATTAAACAAATAAACATGTACGCATAAATGCAAACAATAGCACAAAACTCATAAAATTGCATACAAAGGAACAATTATTTTGTTTTGAATTCTTTGGGAGTAATTCGTGTGAGGAAAAAATCACGTTCTCACATTATTCATCCGAGAGGTTAGCTGAGATTTATATTCGGGAGATTGTTCGCCTTCATGGTGTGCCGGTGTTTATCATTTCGGACTGAGGTACACAGTTTACCTCGCATTTCTGGGGTGCAATTCAACGAGAGTTGGGCACACGGGTTGAGTTGAGCACATCCTTTCATCCTCAGGTGGACAGTCAGCCCGAGCGGACTATTCAGATTTTGGAGGACATGCTCTGAGCCTGTGTCATTGATTTTGGAGGCTCGTGTGACCAGTTTTTGCCTTTAATAGAGTTCGCCTACAACAACAACTACCAGTCTAGCATCCAGATGGCTCCATATGAGGTGTTGTATGGTAGGTGATGTCGGTCTCCACTTGGATGGTTTGAGCCGGAAGAGACTTGGTTATTGGGTACAGATTTAGTTCAGGAAGCCTTGGATAAAGTCATGATCATGCAGGACAGGCTTCGTTCGGCTCAATCGCGGCAAAGGAGTTATGCAGATCGAAAGGTTCGGGTTGTAGCTTTCATGGTTGGTGAGCGGGTCTTGCTCTGAGTGTCACCTATGAAGGGCGTAATGAGATTTGGGAAGAAGGGCAAGCGTAGCCCTAGGTTCATTGGTCCATTTGAGATTCTCGATTGTATGGGAGAGGTGGCTTATAGGCTTGCCTTGCGGCCTAGCTTCTCAGCTGTGCATCAAGTGTTTCATGTGTCCATGCTTCGGAGGTATCACGGCTATCCAGCTCATGTATTAGATTGCAGCACTGTTCAGTTGGACAAGGATCTGTCTTATAAGGAGAAGATGATAGCTATTCTAGACCGACAGGTTCGACAGTTGAGGTCGAAGAGTTTTCCTTCAATGCATGTCGAGTGGAGAGGTGTCACGACCCGGATTTTCCCCCAATATCGGGTTCGTGATGGAGCCTACTCGTGGTAGCTAGGCAAGCCACTGTATTCATATTATCCCATTTTTAACACAATTTTAATTAAATAAATGCGGAATACTTTATCAAAATAGAAATAACTAATTACAAGATGAAAATCATACTGAAATCCTCTACCCAAGACGTGGAGTCACCAACTCACGAACTACTGCTGAATACTACACATAAAAGTTTGAAAGAAATATAACATAATTATGTTTGTCTCGGAACAAAGAGACTACAACTAGTAACATAAATAAAGAGAGAGACGCCGGGCCTGCGGACGTCTGCAAGCTACCTCGGTCTCAAATGTGATCAACTCCCACGCACTCTATTTACTGCTGCTGCTGCTCCTGATCGTAACCTGGACCTGTGCAAAAACGCACAAAAGTGTAGCATCAGCACAACCGACCCCATGTGCTGGTAAGTGCCTGGCCTATCCCGGCGAAGTATTGACAAGCCTAGGACCAGACACCCACATAAACATGTGCAGTTCAACATATATGTATACCACAAAATAACAAGAAATAACCAAGTAATAGCACAATAAGGAATATCTCAAAGAACTCAATAATTAACAACAGTTAATAAGCTCACAATGAAAAACAAAGTAAAATAGAAACACAAGTAATATCAAGTCAAGGAATAGCAAACAGTTTCACGGCATCACCCTTCGTGCTTTTACTCTCATCCTCACCAAATAAGCAATTAAAGTACACGGCATCACCCTTCGTGCTTTTACTCTCATCCTCACATCCATAGTACGGCATGATCCTTCGTACATGGTTCAATAACAGGGCACGGCATGATCCTTCGTGCATAAATAATAAAACATGGCACGGCATTAACCTTCGTGCATAAATAATAAATCAAGGCACGGCATCACCTTTCGTGCATTATCACTCTTCCTCACCCAAATAACAATCACAGTTAAGGTCAAAGAAAGAAGCAGAAATTCATAAACTATCCCAACAAGGGCAATCAATGATTATCTTCGCAACAAGTCCCGACAAGGGAGAACAATAAAAATTCTACAACCTGACAAAGGTTTAACAATTCATCTGTAAATATATCTCAAAATAAGCATTTTCAACGACTCACGGTCACACTAGACGCCAGTGTATGGATGCTTGTCACCACAGCCCATACACCGCACTCGATCACATAACATATAACACATAATCCTATTCCCTCAAGCTAGGATAGAACAAACACTTACCTCGAATGTTTATGAACAATTCAATCCGTGGAAATGTCTTTTTCTTTCAAATTTGGCTCCAATCCAATCGTATCTATACACAATTGGTTTAATATCGTCAATACTACTCAATAAACTAATTCCTAAGACCAAATACAACTTTTACAACATTCTGCCCGGAATAGTGAATTTCGACCCCGGGCCCACATGGTCGGAACTCGGGGTTAGGACCAAAATCCGGTTACCCATCCCCCCACGAGTTCATATATATGATTTGTTTCAAAATCGGACCTCAATTCGAGGTCCAATTTCCCAATTTATGAAAAAACCCTATATTCTAACAAAAACAAGAAATTCTACCATGAAAACCTTTGATTTCTACTGAAAAACATGTTTAATGATGTTAGGAATTGAAAGAATTAAGTAAAAAGTGACTTACAATTGTTTTGAAGAAGAAGGAATCCGTGAAGAATCGCAAATGGGTGTTTTTGTTTTGTAAAAAGTGAAGAAATGAACTGAAAATCGTGTTTTACAGGTCTCCGTGTTCGCATTTGCGAATACGGGTTCGCAATTGCGAACCCCGACCAATTTCTAGAGTTTGAAAAATAAGCTAAGGCTGGGAAGTTCGCATTTGCGAACTTTTGTTCGCATTTGCGAAGCCAAGGCAAATCTCGGGGCTTCGCATTTGCAAACGTTTGTTCGCATTTTCGAACTAGGCTGGCCTCCAGGGACCTTCGCATTTGCGAACATTTGTTCGCATTTGCGAACGAGGCTGGGCTGAGGGATCTTTGCATTTGCGAAGAATGCTTCGCATTTGCGAAGCATGCCTTTTCACTGGAGGCCTCGCAATTGCGAGGTTTGGTTCGCATTTGCGAACCCAAACGGTCTTGGGCACCCTTCGCATTTGCGACCAAGGGTTCGCATTTGCGAACCCTGCCTTGACCTGCCACCTTCACAATTGCGAGAAATACTTCGCAATTGCGAAGACAACAACTGGGTGAAAAACCAGCAGTGCAAAAATTCAGAATTTCATCCAACGGCCTATCAAATCTTTACCCGAGCTCCCCGGGCTCCAAACCAAACATGTACACAACATCAAAAAAAAATTATGAACTTGTTCGTACGATCACATCGCCAATATCACATCGTTTTTCATCAAATCAAGCCTCAAATTCATGATTTTCACACTTTTGGTTTTCAAAACTTTCAAACTTGGGACTCAAGGTCCAAAACATCTCAAACAACATCCGAATGTCACCAAACTTTACAGAAATCACATATATAATATTTAAGACTTGTACCGGGCGTCGGAACCAAAATACGAGCCCGATACCAAGGTCAATTTAATTCATTTCCTTTAACAATTACATCAAAAACAATTTCATAGAAAAATTCATAACTTGGGCTCTAGGCCTCAGAATTCGACTCCGGACGCATGTCCAAGTCCCATATTTTCCTACGGACCTCTCGGGACCATCCAATCTCGGTCCGGATCCGTTTACCAAAAATGTTGACCGAAGTCAACCATATCAATATTAATATCATTTTTATCCAAATTTCTCATAGAATTCATATTTTCTATCACAAAATCTTTCCTGCTACATGCTCGGATTGTGCACGTAAATCGAGGCAACATGGAATGAGGTTTTCAAGGCCTCAGAAGCTCGAAATGATTAATAAAATCAGTGCATTTCCAGTGAAGAGGTCAGCCTCTTAAGGCATCGACCAAGGAGTCCGAGTCTGATATGTTGAACCGTTATCCTCATCTATTTCCCGACTTAGGTACTTCTTTCTTTTGTCCGTTCGAAGACAAACAGTTGTTTTAGAGGTGGAGAATGTGACGATCCAAAGGGTCATCACCTGTTTTCTCTTTCATTTCGTGCTTCCGAGTCCTTGAAAAGCTCATTTTTACTTGCCTCGATTTGCGTACGCAGTCTCAGCACGTAGCCGAAAAGCTTATATATTAAATTCTGTGAAAAATTTCAAAATGTGGCTTTAAAATGATTTAAAGCTGACTTGGGTCAACATTTTGGGTAAACAAACCCGGACCTGTGATTGTACATTCTCGGAGGGTCCATAGAAAAATATGGGACTCGGGAGTATGCTCGGAATCGAAATCCGAGGTCCCGAGCTCGAGAAATGAATTTTTAAAAGAATTTTTTTTCTGAAATTTGTTTGGAAATTTAAAATAAAAATGGATTAGAAAGCATTGGTATAGGGCCCATATTTTGGTTCCAGTGCCCGGTACAAGTCTTATATGTGGTTTAAGCACTTCCTGCAAATTTTGGTTGAAATCAGACATCATTTGACGTGTTTTGGACCTAAAACTCAAAGTTTGAAAGTTTATGAAGTTTGATGAAAAAGTAATGATTTTGAGGTTTGATTCCTCGTTTATGATTTATTTTGGCGATTTAATCACATGGTTAAGTTCATATGAGGTTGTTGAGTTAGTGTGTGTGTTTGGTTAGGAGCCTCGAGGGATCGGATGTGATTCAGATGTGTTTTGGGATGATTTTAGCCTTAGAAAAGTTAGAAAAAATAGTTGTTGTTTGTGCCGAGTGAATTCTTTTATGCGATCGCATAAGAAGTGCTACGATCACATAGAGCAACTTAAGGGGGTCTAGAAATTCTTATATGCGATCGCATTTTTCTCCTTGTGATCGCATTTCATATATACCAACCTCATCTCATTCTTATATGCGATCGTATTACACTCAACGCGATCGCATTGCATGAAAACCCCCACCTTTACTGTTTTTCTATGCATTCGCACCAGACCTTTTGCGATCGCAGCGTCTCACCCCCCTTTCCCTATGCGATCGCAATCCTTATTCTGCGATCGCATAGAGCATTTTCGCCTAGCAATTTTTAAGTTTTAAAACAGAACCAGTGACAGAAATAACATAACACTTCACGAACTCCTTCTTCTCCAAAGTCCTAGGGCAAATTTTAGAGCACTTCTTCATCAAAACTTCTTGGGTACGCATTGTTTAACTTGTTTTCTTCATTTTCCATAATTAATTATTGAATTACTAAGCCTATAACATGTAATCTAGGGTAAAAATTGGGGGAAAATAGTAGAGTTAGGACTTTTTGATTTTCTGTGATTTAGACCTCGTTTTGGGGTCAAATTTGAAAACAAATTGTATATTCGGGCTCATGGGGGGAATGTGTGATATGAATTTGGTTCGAACCTCGTGTTTTGACCAAGCAGTCCTGGGATCGATTTTGGAAATTTTGGAAGAAAGGTTGAGAATCTATATTTAGGCATTGGGTTTGATTTGTTTAGCTATTATTAATATTGTAAGGTCATCATTGTATAGATTTGACTGAGTTGGAGCCGAATTCGAGGGGTAAAGCTATACTAGAGGCTTAAGTTGAGTTTGGAGCATTCGAGGTAAGTGTTTGATCTAACTTTGGCTCGAGAGAATATGATTAGAGTATTATTTGCTAATTTCTCAATGAAGAGTACGGTGCATAGGCATAGTGACAAGTATCTATACATTAGTGTCTAGCATGGCCGCGAGTCCTTATTTGTGCTTATTTGGAATTCTGTAGTGGCTCTTCCTTGTTTAATTGATGGTTTCGATATAATGTGAACGGTATGAAGAGGAAATATGATTTGTAAACTCCTTGGAACGTTGGCTAGAATTATGACATGATTAGGAAGTAAGAAATGAACGAAAGAGAAAGAGATGTAATTATTCCTTTGTCGGGACGTGTAAGTTATTGTTGTTGCTCCCTTGCTGGGAATTAACTATTTATTTGTATTCTCCGTTGCCGGGATATTTGAATTGATACTTGTTCCCTTGCCGAGAATTAATTATTTATTAGTATTCTCCCATGCCGGGATAGTTGAATTGATACTTGTTCCCTTACCGGGAAATCATTATATATTATGAGATGGGATCATGTGGCACGCCGACCACTTATATATTATGAAATGCGATTGTATGGCACGCCGATCACCTATATATTATGAAATGGGATCGTGTGGCACGTCGACCACTTATATATCATGAAATGAGATCGTGTGGCACGCCGACCACTTATATATCATGAAATAAGATTGTGTGGCAACGCCGACCACGTATTCTGTGTTAGAAGAGATTAGTTGTAGTTTTCTTTATTTATTCCTACCGTTCTATTTTATCTGTTATCCCAAAAGCATGTTCCCCTCCCAGTCTTAATTATTACTTTTCGCTGTTATTTTTGTAGTACTTGTATATATATATATATATATATATATGCACAGGTTGATTGGTAGTCCTGTCTAACCTTGTCACTACTTCGCCGTGTTAGGCCAGGCACTTACCAGCACATGGTGTCAATTGTGTGCTGATGCTACACTCTGTGTATTTTTTTGCACAGATCACAGTACCATAGCAGGAGCTTTTGGACAACAGTAGGAGCGTTAGGAGCTAACTTCAGTCCGGAGATTCCCGAGGTAGCCTTGCTGGCGTCCGCATGGCCCGGAGTCTCTCCTATCTTTATTTTTCGTTTGATTTCCTTTGTATCGGATCAGACAGTACTGCATTTTTATTCAGACTTTATATTTGGCATTCTGTAGAAGTTCGTGAGTTAGTAACACTAGATCTAGGTAGAGATGTGTTTGGAACTTCCGCACTTGGTTTCAGTTACTTTCATCACGACTCCTGATGGTGGAAAATCCGGGTCGTGACACCAGCATAATATACTGGAGTATTTTCTAGATTTTGAATAGTATTTTCGCTTAGATTTATCTTTACATAAACAAAAGGTTAAATTTCGATTACTTTTGAAATTGGGCTATTTTTGAAGATATGACTATTTTTAAATTTCTCCCCATTAAAGCTCCTAAAAATATATTATGTAACTGTTTTACCTACCCAAAATATAAATATTGACACAAGTTGAAAGATAAAGGTAAGAAAGAAGTGGGAGAGGAAGAAAGTTATGGCGAACAAGCTGCTTGGCGAAATGGGTCTTCCCAAATCTATTGCCAACATTTTTGCTGCTCGTAATCTTATTACTGCTAAGGTCTCCTTTTAACCCTTTCTTTCTTTGTTAATTTTACTTATGCTAAATATATTTACACATTTATTTTTTCAAGTGTAAGAATCTTTGCTGCGTTCTGAATTCTTCATTCATAGCATTTAAACTATGTGAGCCTGTTGTGGTTCTTTGTGTTCTTCAAATTTACGTATTGAATGTGCAGTTTCATCCCTAAGTTTGATCCTATTCAGAAGGCCAATTATGTTCAAAGATTGATATATCTAAGTGTAACAATGTCTATTAACACATGTTGAGGTGCAAATTTTAACACCCAATGAGTAGTTTTTGGCTTTTAAAACTAAATTTAGTGTCTACTTCTAATGTTTTATGATTAAAAGAGCTCATTTTGGTGTTTTCTTGAAATTCACTGGTTGAGGGAAGATGTGGTGGTGGGGTGGGTGGTGGTGGGGGGTTGTTATGGCGACGAGTAGTGAAATATAGGAAGCGGGAACACTGTATTAGATGAATGTGCAAAGGAATTTGGTATTGAGTATTGGTGTAGTTAATTGAAGTGATAAAACTAGTGATGCTTTTATTTTGGATGTTTATTGATTTGATATTCTGATGTGTTCAAGATGTTAATAAGAAGACATTTTATGCAGTTTTAAGTCAATCAAAAACTTTCCAACAAGCAAATACTTTCGTAGTTTTTTACACTAAACCAGATGAAGTATTTATGAATCTGTTCATTGCTCTGATAAGCACTAATGAATTATCCCAAGCATGCATCTAACTGTCTATGCTGAGTGCAAAAATGAGACCACACAAGGAAACAGTCTTTTTTACATGGAGCACCTTTAGTTTCTTGTTTCCCCGCAGGTACTTGTTTCCTAAAGGAGACACCGGTGTGCATGTGTGTTTCATTAGATTCTGATTGTCGCTTTCATATTTCAAGAGCGCATGTGTGTATCATTTTTCCTTATAACTTAATACCTTGGTTTAAGTGCAGTATAGATTTTCACCTAGAACATGGTGCGGGGATCAATTTTATGTATCCTGTTTTGAACCTTATTAACTTCCTGACTAATTGCTTTCAATGTGTTTCCATTAAGTTATGTTTGTTCTATGGTCCCAGGACGTATTGTCATTGACAGAATTCGAGTTGATGGAATTGTTAGCTAATTGAAGTGATAAAACTAGTGATGCTTTTATTTTGGATGTTTATTGATTTGATATTCTGATGTGTTCAAGATGTTAATAAGAAGACATCTTATGCAGTTTTAAGTCAATCAAAAACTTTCAAACAAGCAAATACTTTCGTAGTTTTTTACACTAAACCAGATGAAGTATTTATGAATCTGTTCATTGCTCTGATAAGCACTAATGAATTATCCCAAGCATGCGTCTAACTGTCTATGCTGAGTGCGAAAATGAGACCACACAAGGAAACAGTCTTTTTTACATGGAGCACCTTTAGTTTCTTGTTTCCCCGCAGGTACTTGTTTCCTAAAGGAGACACCGGTGTGCATGTGTGTTTCATTAGATTCTGATTGTCGCTTTCATATTTCAAGAGCGCATGTGTGTATCATTTTTCCTTATAATTTAATACCTTGGTTTAAGTGCAGTATAGATTTTCACCTTGAACATGGTGAGGGGATCAATTTTATGTATCCTGTTTTGAACCTTATTAACTTCCTGACTAATTGCTTTCAATGTGTTTCCATTAAGTTATGTTTGTTCTATGGTCCCAGGACGTATTGTCATTGACAGAATTCGAGTTGATGGAATTGTTAGATGTGGATTTAGCTGTAGTAGCATCAGCAGTGGCACACATCAGTGAAATTACATGTCCTCCTTACCAAACTGTAAGTTTGTAATGGCAAAATCTGTTGTTCATTTCTTCAAGTGGAGATGCAAACTCACTTTTCCCCCTCTTCTTCCTGTGACTTAGGCACTTTCATTGCTGGAACAGAGGGTTCAAAATGAGAGAATGGCTGGCCATCTTCCAACTTGTCTAAAAGGACTCGATCATGCTTTGTGTGGTGGAATTCCTTTTGGTGGTGTGACAGAGCTAGTGGGTCCAGCAGGCATTGGTAAAACTCAGGCACGATTTTCTGCTTCGAACTTCAAACAAGCTTGCTTTCCGAACTTCTACATTACTTTTTATTTTCCTTTTTAGTGGTTGGTTGGGCCTTTTGGGGTTGCTTGAAGTTTCTTCGCTTCTATCTAATGTGATTTCCTGCTGAAAAGAAATGCTAAGTGGAGTACATGGAGAGACATTTCATATTCTTTAATCTGATATCTTCCCATAATAGTGCCTCTTCCCCGGACTATGCGTGAACGCGGGATGCCTTGTGCACCGGGCTACCCTTTTTTTCTATCTTCCCGTAACAGTGCTATGTGTTTCTTTGCTTTTAAACAATTTGTTGCCTTTGGTAAACTTTTGATTGAGCTTCTTCTATCTTAAATTGCAGTTCTGTTTGAAGCTTTCGTTATTAGCTTCTCTTCCATTAAGTTATGGCGGCTTAGATGGTTCAGTAATTTATATCGATACAGAATCCAAGTTCAGTTCAAGGAGGTATTTTCACATTTTAGCTTTTGGTCACTTTTGAAGGGAAGCCTTGGCGTAACTGCCCTGAGACCAGGAGGTCAGGGGTTTGAGCCGTGGAAACAACCTTTTGCAGAAATGTAGGGTAAGGTTGCATAGGCCCTTGTGGTCCGGCTCTTCCCCCGACCCCGCGCATAGTGGGAGCTCAATGCACCGAGCTGCCCTTTTTTATGCTTTTGGTACTGAGGTTGCTGTGTTATAATTGGAAATACTGACAATTCCTGTTTCTCAAGTGTCTTCCCAGGATGATAGAAATAGGATATAATAGCTTCCCTGAAGCATTTCACGCAGAAGGGATGGCGCAGGAGGTATGCAGCATTATGTCTAGTGCTTATTTTTTAAATAATTTGGACTTTGAAATGACAACCGTGAACAAGGGAGCAAAAGGTTTTAAGTCAGTTTCTAAGTTAAGTCTGTGAATTGCTTGCGAGCCATGAAAACGGTCATGGTAGGATGCAAGGTCTAGATCTCCAGTATTTTCTCTAACTTGGTGCATAGATAATCATGACCATCTCTAAGTTGACTTTTCTCCTTTAATGATTGACTTGAAGATGTCTATAAACATGTCTCTTCCATGTTCAACTATGTCAGTGTGTCTTTGCTAAAATGGCGGTGAAAGGGAAAAAATAAAGAGTCGGACATCTTTTAATTTTGCAAGTCAACTATGTCAGAGCATGCAGTATACCAGACCCTTTGATATATGTTGATGCTGATGCACCCTTTAATGTTTTCTGTGCAATACATTGAGTTGAAGAGTTTAGTGAGGATGTTCCCCTTTTGATGTTGCAGATGGCTGGAAGGATCCTAGTTTTAAGACCGACATCCCTTTCTGAAATCACTGATAGGTTTGTAGCAGCTTTACCTATGTGCTGTTATTCTGAGTTTTGATGCAATAGTGAACTCGCGAATATTTAGATTCTGGACTATAATGCTGGAAGGAGTATGAGTCCGTTAATGAAATTGACTTTCTTCGCGTTCATATTCTCTTCTCTGAAGGGTGGACTTAGAGTTATATAGGTTAATACAGTTGGTTAGATGGTTTGGAGGAAAGTGGCTTGGAAAATGAATTGTTTGGTGAATGATGGTCATGAACATGTTCAAGAGTAAATCCAATGGGAAGTCATATACAATATTGTGTTAAAGCCCGTATATCTCCGATTTTATAACAACCAAGTGACTAACAAAACATCCATGCAACATTTATATGTTGTGTTCACAATGCATGTAATTTATTTCGTTCCTGTACTATAATTTATTTTTCCCTCTGATCCTTCTGTCTACCAAAACGACCTGTTCTGGGATAAAGTAATAATTTGTTAATTTTTTTAGAAAATCCCGGTACAGAAATAGTACAAAATATACTTAAAAATAAGGTTCTTTAAAGTGATGCCCAGATTCTAGCTTTCATAATACTCATCCTCAATTGTGGCCGGCATTGACTGCTGTCTGAAGCAGCCTCTTAACTTTGCCATTCAGATTCTAGCTTTCGTAACACTCGTCCAAATTGTGCAAGTATTGGAAGATTTCTTTTTTTACTAATTATAGTCCGTGTTTCTGTCAGCTTGCAGAAAATCAGAGTTTTCACTATTTCAACAAGGTGTGAAATTGCTGATCATCGACAGCATGGCTGCTCTTCTTGCGGGGTAATTCCTTTTTCACTTTTCCTGCGTAATTTCTCAACATGTACTTCCGTTGGAGTACAACTTCTACTGGAGTTATAAACTTTTCCCCTAATATCCACTTGAATTTTTTTTGAATATCTTGGTAGTCCAGATAACATCTGTCTGAGTAATTTTAGCTCCCATTTGGCCATAGATTTTGGTTAATTAAAAAATTTGAAAATATTGTTTGTTTCATGCAATTTGATCAGTTTTGAATTTTCCAGTTTTTGGGTGAAAAGCTTCAACTTTTTTCCAAATAAAATGCATGTCCAAACACAAATTCGACTTCCAAAAATTATTTTTTCTCTTTTCAAGTTTCAACTAAATCTATGTCCAAACGCTAGCTTAGATTTGTGCTCTTAGGTTGTTTACAAGAATAATGTGTTATGCAGTATCAGATTCTATTGCTTTTCTAGGAAAATTTATGCAATCATTCTCAATGTGAAAATTTGGGTCTCAATACATACTGTGTCTGTAGAATTCATGGTGACCTGGTTTTGTTGGGAGTATATTCTATAATCTCTTTGATTATGCGAAAACAGATATTTGACACGTGGTGCTCAGAATCCTCTTCTTGCAGTTGGTGTGATTTCATGTTATGTGGCTGGTTTAACAATTCTCTGAAAACTCAATAGCATTATACTGTTTTTCACATTTTGTCTTTTTCGCCATAGTGATACTCATGAACTTTTCACTCTTTCCAGTGAAGGTGTCCAAGGACCTCAGAGGCAACAGTCATTGGGTTGGCATATATCATTTATTAAGTGAGAATATTGTCTTTCTGAATGAATATCAAGAATGTACCTCTTTCTTCTTCTGCCAATCCAAGCAGGTGATCAATGTTCTATTCTAATCTGGTGTTGCTTCTTTGCCATTTTCAGATCAGTTGCAGAATTTTCACGAATTCCTGTAGTAGTAACCAACCAAGTGAGATCTCAAAGTCGTGATGAAACTTCTCACTATTCTTTCCAAGGTATTGTGGTGCACTAAAGTCGTTTAATACTTTTTCCTATAAAATAAATACAGCTTTTATTAATAATGATGGGAGCTTTTCTTTGTTTTTCTTAAATAAAGAAATATATTTTGAGCGACAGTAGGATCATTGCCATAAATTATGCTTGTTACATGCCACCAAAGCATGTTTGGTTGCACATTCTTCTCTGAAATTAATGGGTAAAATGTGTTCATGGGCTAAACTTATGAAAATTTATTCATTCAAGAAGTAAATTAGAGGTTTGCGTTGAGATTATTATAAGATTCCGAGTTTGGTGTTTTACTGGAAGTGCAGAACTGATTACTCTCTCTTGTTTGTCCGCGTATATGGAATAAGCTGAACTATCTGGGCCCTCAACTAGATTCATCCTAGCCACATATATCTTCCGCCAGCTCAAGTGACCCCTACTATTATTCTGCAACGTCAAAAATGAAGTAACCCTATGCTTAGCTAAACACTGCCATCTCAAAACATCACAATTGAAATTCAGTTTTACCCTAATTTAGAAAGTCTACTCCAGCTCATTACATTTCTTCTGCCTTTGGAGTCATACTCGACCTCAGGCAAGCTGTTTCTAGATAAACTTTGGAAACTAAGCTTGATTACCTTCGTATCTTCTTGTGTTGCTTCTTTTGTAGGTAAATTTTCCCGTTGTACAAGTATCTTCGCTGAAATTCCATTTGTTTTTTTTCACCAGTTTCCTCTGTAGTATTGCTATAGGTCGAGTCAAAATCTGTCCATCTGCTTCGGTTGACAGGCGAAGCTGTTGTAGAGATATACCCGGTCCAATCTTCACTTCAACAATCAAGCATGAAAATACAAGGTGTAGGTGAGAACTTTCAGGAAATTATAGTGCATAAGCAACAGGTCCTACCCTTTGTGTTACTTCACAAGGCCCATAAAACTTTGGACACTGTTTAGAGTGTCCCGTGTTGGTTGAGAAAATGGGTTGTGGTGTCCTTACAATAATTTGGTCAATCCTCACTTATGAGCTAGTTTATGTGGGTTGAGTTAAACCCATTGTCCCTTTTTTAACATGGTACCAGAGGCAGACACGCCCTTATTTTTTAACAGGTAAAACTTCCTTTCAGAGCTGAGCAGAGTCGATCGTTCAGGAGCTTCCACAAATCTTGATTCTCATCTTGTTGCTGCTTTAGGGATCCACTGGGCACATGCTGTTAGTATTCGTCTTGTATTTGAATCAAGATCAGGTTTGATCTTCTTTTCTCAGAATTGGTGATCCTGGATTTTTGTTTTGCTGTTAATTCTTCTTTGTCTTTATTCCATGGATAGGAAATTTGTGTTTTTGTGGTCTTCAAACTCGCCTTTGTGCTTACCTTTGGTTCTGATGTGTCAGCACTCTGCTTATGTCGCAACACATAAAATTAGCTCGACTAAATAAGTGCTGTTACTATATTTTTGTTTGTTGGTCTTTAACTGACTACATGCTCTTCTGGATTCTGTTATTTGAAAAATCACTGCAGACAGATTATGCGAGGAAGAGGAGTTGATTGGTGTACAATTGGATGGTGGTCGGAACTGGTCTCTTCGATAAAATTTTTATCTTTGTATTCTCCAGGACATTGTTACTCCAAGCTTATGCCAAAAGCCAGCACCTGATAATTAGCAGAATTTATTTGTAATGCGGATAACAACCCACAAATATGTAACAAGAAAATCTTCTTTATCTGTTAAACTGTACAATTATGTGACAAGCATTTCCTATCCTTGGAACTTTTGGAGAAGAAAATAAAACATTTGGGAGCAAAGAAATTTGCCAAAGTTATTATTTGTCTTTCATAGGTCCTATTGTGTTCGGCATTGCCTGAACACTACTGCAGAACTAACCTCAGGCTCATTTATGCTCTCAATTTTTGTATTTCCTTCTTTGCATATCTTGAAGATAGAAGTTGGTTAGAGGGTTTCGATCCTTAATATTTGGTCTTACAACTTGAAAGGACAAATTATTGCATTGGTTCATAACTTCTAAGAAATGATACATTGAAGTCTCTAAATAAAGCTTACATTTTTTTTTCTGACTTAAGCTTTCTGATTCATGAGTAGACAGCAGATTATTTTATTAACATAGATAAATGGGAGTTGCTGATGCTCTCTTCCATCTTTCAGGTCAAAGGTTCATAAAATTAGCAAAATCTCCACTATCTCCACCTCTTGCATTCCCTTTCAACATAACTTCTTCTGGCATTTCATTGCTTAACGATGATGGAGTGGAAATGCCAGGGCCAGAGATACATACAATACATTGTCAAGGTCTGATATAAAGTATACTACTTGCCTTTAGTTTGTGGATGGGGGTGCTTACAAGGGCGGATCCAGCCTTTTGGTACCGGGTTCAACTGAACCCAATACTTTTGGCGTGGAGCATGAATTTATATGTAAAAGTTCATTGAAATTGCAGCATATAGTGGATATGAACTTATAACTTCCAAAATATAATGGGATCAAAGCTAAAAACCTTAATTGATCTCATAGAGATTAAATCCTGTATGCGCCTCTGGATGTTTGGGCAGTGGCGTTATTCCAGTTTGTTGAAGCTTTTCAAGCATACATCCATGATATAGAAAAGAAGACACAATTTCATTGAGAAACAAATTGAAGAAGCAAATCCTTGATTAGAGAACGGTTCCAGGCCTCCTGACCTATATGGATTCATTTATATGACAAATGACAACAGCCTTATGTTTGGCCTATTGCTTGGTAGTTGGAATCTCTATAGTTTCTGTTTAGTACATTTTTTCCCTTTCTCCCTAGTAAGAGTTATAGTATCATCCAATAACGTAAATTCACGAGTTTCTGATAAGTGTAAAATTCCAAAAATGTCATTTGATCATATGTTGCTTCCTAGTTACTAGTATTGATAATCTTCATCGAATCTCTATACATAATGCAGGTCACAGCAGCATTATTAATCTCGGAACTGGATCGGTGCATTGAGCTACAGAAGTAAAGCTCCCTTGCCTATGTATAGGTGCGCTGCTAAACTTCTTATTCTTACACTGGCACATTCTTCCTTTTCTCTAAATCCTCGGACTTTCACTTGGTTGAATCTTAAATCCCTTGATCATATCTTTTTTAGGTGTAAATTCCATCACTTGACGAACAACAAATGATTAACTTTTACATGAAGATTCTGTTGGTAGTATGTGGACTCCTTCAAGTTAAGGAATCACAATTCCCTCAGATCCATTCTGCTGATAGTACAGGCCACAGGGGAAGTAGTAACATAACTTGATGGCGCGTTCCCCATTACATAGCTCATATTGAGTGGGTTTTTCCTCTCAGGTCCCTTGAACAACATGACCATATTCTTACACTTACAGTGAATCATTCCTTAATTTTGTTTATCCGGATTGCACGAATCGTGCTCTCTTTTTGACTGCCATACTGGTGTGTAGAAACTGTAATTCTTATTTGTGACTGAAGTGATGTTGATGTGCTTGCCATTAATGGTGTAATTCTATATGGCTTTTCTAGTCTCAGAAATTGGTGTATTTCTCAGCTTCCCTCTATGACTGCAGTGGCTTGCTTCTTTGTAACATGTTAGGACAGCTAAATATTAGCAAATGTGGATTATATCAACGAAGCTCGTTATGAGTTCGAATCCTGCCTCAACAAAAGCGTTGTGTTTATGTGGAGAAGAATAAAGGGGCAGACTCACCATCCACCGAGTTTAGGATTGTGTGTCACCAACCCTTGGGAATTTCTCGGTTATTAAAAGGACCATGTCGAGGAAACTTTTGCACTTCTGTTATATGTTCAACTCACTTAAGTTCAGTACAATGAATTTTACATTGTTATTGCAGTTTAACTAGATATAGCAAGTTATCTGAAGATTTTTCTAAGTAACGCACTCATGTTTAAGATTTAAAATTACTTGTAGTTGCCTTTAAATAAGGAATATTATACTATAATAGAAATTTATTTACCACTTTTCACAAGTAACCTCTAACAAGGAACAAAAGAAAGAAAGAGAATTGAGACGAGACAATTGATAAGGCAAAAGAATGTATCTCTGCAGCCCAAAACATAGCAAAAGAATGTATCTCTGCAGCCCAAAACATAGAATACAGACTACTTTCTGCAGGACATATAGGTAATTCGTCCACTATAATAACATGGCATAGAGTCCAACTAAGTCAAACTGTGGTTGTAAGAAGATCATGTACCACAATTAACCCATTCTATTACAGGAGGTAATGGTTAAAACAGGAACAATCTGCAAAAGCTGTGCAATTTATCTAGTTGAGGGTAGGATGGTAATCTGGTCTTCACCAACGTCGTGCTTTTCCACCAAGTCGTCGAGCCAGCTCAAAATCCCTTTTCACTGAGCATTAAGAAAGACAAAAAAATATAAATTGCACATCATATAACAAGCATTGCCAAGCAAACAATACTCTAGGCAGTTTAAAAGATCTTATTCCTTATCCTTGTTACCAAACAACCCCTAAGGCCACACTGCTCACCTCTGTTTCCAGTACTAATTTAAAAGATCATTGGACTATCTTTTCACTGCAGTAAACACCCCAGACTCTTCCGGTATCCAAATAGGGTGTACCTGATCTGATGGAAGAATCCCTATGGAACAGGAAGAAGCAATAGAAGAGATAGCCTCATTTCACTTTTCGTTTTAGCAATGTGAGCTGGACTGAACAAAATTAGTGGACAAAAAATATGCACATTGATGGTTTGTTACTATCTCTATTTATGAAACCAAAATAACCAGAAATAGACAAAGCATATTAGAACATTTAAATTGGTGATCCATTTGTATGTCATTTCTTGATTATTTTCCTCCTCTTCCCTGAGGGAGGATGTCAATAATACAGGTGAAGCAGCTAACTTGGCCGATGAAATCTATAACAGAGAAACAAAATTTGTTGACCAGGAGTTTGACAATCAACCAGGTCTCTGAAGCCTAAAACACAGGTTTTTGGATGCACCAACCCTAGCCAGCTCATTCCCCAGAGCGACAAGGAAATGAGTAGGGGGTGTAGAGGAAAGTCAAGAACAGAAGGAAAAATATCGCTACAAAAAAAACGGTAGAGGTGAAACAGAACAGCTTACTAAGTGTAACACGCTTCGCATGAATAGCACATAGCATTGAATCATCAAACAGATGAACTAAAAAATCTTCTGCAGCCTGCAGAATAACCATCAAAGAAAACTATATCACTCTAGTATTCATTATGACATATATTTACGGGAAGCAAAAAAACTACTACTATATTTTAGCATAAAAAGGTACTTATACAAGCGAAGGCTTAAAAGCATAATGTTGACTGGATAAGAATCTATGCATTCATAGACTTTCTTACTTTGTACACACATCTACATTTGGCAATTTTAATGATGCACTAACAATGAAAAATCCTCGGAAAGGTATGCTTTCCAAGGATCATAGGACTATTACTACACTGCCCCCGCAAGTAAAGATGAATTGCCTTACAGAATAGGCAGTGTTTGAACATGATTGCAACGCTCTAACTTGAGGGGAGTTGCATTAAGAATGAGATAGAATTCTTTCACACTAAATTTTACACCAGATGGCTACAGCTAGATAAATAAAGTTCATATCAACACTAAATACAAATTTAGACATTGAATAGACACTTCATGTTTCTGCTGCTGACTATTCTTCTGAGAGGAAAGGACAATGGATTTCAGAAGCACTGCTAGGGTCCTATAAAGTACTTGAAGTCATAAGATCATTGATGCTCTTCAGATTCAAACATAACCTCATAGGAAAGCCCAAGTGTATGCTTGCAGAGAGATGTGCTAAGACAGATGCGAGCAGTGACTGTCCTTTTTCTCATATGTTATATACAGTGCCCTACCACCTTAAAGGACTTACTATGTTGATGCCCAATTCTAACAGCTTTCATTAATAATCACATCACGCCAAATCCTTTTAGTCCACCCGTTTCTACTGGACATCAGAATGTCATTGTCTAAAATGGAGAATTTACATCCATGCATTAATAGCAATTACACTTATAGATACATGCAGTCAGAAAGAGATAGAGCACATAGGACTCTTGGTTATAGCAGAAAGAAATCAAGGGCATATTAAAGGAAGCCAAAGGGCATAACCACTAAAAAGCCCTTTCTCCCCAATGCCTTATTCTTTGCTGGGGAACATAAAAAATAAGGTATTCCACACTAGCGACACCTTGTGTCAGAATTGACTAGCTTCATGGAAGGAGAAGGTGCCATGTTGTCACTGCAAGATCAGTCGTATATTGATGCATATATAACTGCCAAAATTCATGACAACAAAACAAAAGCTAATAGAAATCAATGAGACTTAGAACTAATATATGCCTTCTCGAGTAGAACATTTTCACATAAGAAGCCAAATAAGTCAAGTAGCAACTTTATTTGTGGGTTGTACCATTCAGGATATTAGCTTAGCTAAGCTAAACCCAACAGATATATAGTGTTTATTTTCAACTTGCCTGATTAATACACCTTAATAGTACTTTGCAGTTTGTTAAGAAAAAGTGACTTAGTTGAGCAGGATTCATAAAGGGAAATACGCAACCATAATCAAAGTAGAAAAACCTTCATGGCGCAAAAGTATGAGCTAGAAATCTCTAAGTACAATAATATTCCAGAAACTCCAACCTCCTTAGCTAACTAGTTGGCCATGCCCATCTTTGGTTGCCTACCAATTGCTGTATGCTAAAGTGCTAACAAAAAGAAGAATATCGCTTTGATAATATATTGGCCCTTCTCATAACTCAGTAAGACAGTCACTACCTGACCACACAATTGTACATGCTTTATTTTGTTAAGGAACTGATGTTGTAACTTTCTAGAACCCAAAGAATTCTTTTAAAGGAGATTATTAAGCACATTATGAATTAAGAGTAAATTTTATATAAAATACATTAAAATATTTTTAATTGGTATCTGGAGCAGAGACTATTCCAAGCTAAATATGTTGTTGATATAAAACTACTAGATGATTTATGAGGGCGAGTATATTCATGAATCTCTTTCCCTGTCCTCTTCATGGATGCACGGTTCTTACAAATAACTTAAATGCAATGATCCAAATAGCAGCTAACAGATCCATTTATTATTCTTAGAAGTTAGTAGTACCTCCTGAAGAGCTATTAAAGCCTCAGCTTGCCAGTGAGTTACCTCTGGTGCAAAAAAGTAACTTATTTCTCTAACCTGCCACAGACAAGAAAGAGGGGAAAAAACAATTAGCTTTGGTGAAAAATTAATAAATGCAAAGATTTAAATTGTGTAACTATTTGGATAAGTTAAACCATTTATCATTAAGGGTATCAAGATAGCAGTTCTACAACACATTTACATCCAGAACAAAGACAGCTACATATGGTCAGAATGTAGATTTTAGCATGCACTCCTTAGTCCACATTTTCTGCCAGAACCATGAACTGAGTCCAAGGGGCTTATTGAAATGTAGAGCGCAGAAGACCTTAAAATCTGAAGTCAGAAAATCTCTTACATAAGCTACTCCCCTCTAATTGAATAGGGATAATCACTTTTATAAGTCAGGCTAATCATAAATGGTCCGCCTCTCCAATCACAAACCGAAATCAAAATAGAAAGGGAGAACTTGTGCATTACAACAAATAACCTTCCTTTAGACTATAGTGCATAATACCAACAATGGTTAAATTGACATGGAAATTGAGCCCAGCTAACCCTGACCTTAAACAAAACAGAGAGAAATAATAAACTCAAAGAAAAGAATGAATTCGTCGTCCTTCTGCTTGTTAACATCAGCAAAATTCTCGATTGTGAAAGCAAATCCTAGAAAATAGGTGAATGTGCATCTTAATGCAGTCCAAAGGAAAATGAGAAACTGTGTTATGGTGTAGCACGTCAATTTCGACTTGCTATAGATGCAGATTGTTTTCCTAAGGACTTACTCTCTCCGTTCTGTAGTACTTATTTTTTTCATCCCTTCAGTATTTTATTTTACATTATTTTCAATTTAGTCCCACTCACTGATACTCATCAATTAACTTATGTCCCGTGAAACTCTTAACAGTAGCTTCTTCGCTAGTGTACCACTAATCGACATACTGAAAAGAAAACTGCTACCAGTTTGGATGCATCATGGTGCAGGTATCCACTGCGAAGTAAGCAACTGAAAGATGTGAAGATTGAAAAAAAGAGATTTGAAAGGTATTTGGTTCAGTAACAAGACAATGTTCATTGTGAGTCTCATTACGTTGAATTATGTTACGACGGATGACAATGTTTTTCTCCTCCATTCCTCCCCCCCCTCCATCTTTTTGGCAGAGCACAGCAATGAAGTGTCAGTGATGGATCTCTCAGCATCTAAGATGACTACCACTAATTGACATACTGAAAAGAAAACTGCTACCAGTTTGGATGCATCATTGTGTAGGTATCCACTGCGAAGTAAGCAACTGAAAGATGTGAAGACTGAAAAAAGAGATGTGGAAGGTCTTTTGTTCAGTAACAAGACAATTTTCCTTTGTGAGATTCATTACATTGAATTATTTTATGATGAATGACATTCTTCTTTTCCTCCCTTCCTTCCCTTCTCCCATATCATCTTTTTGGCAGAGCACTGCAACAAATTACCAGTAATGAATCCCTCAGCATCTAAGATGACAACCACCAATCAACATAGTGAAAAGAAAACTGCTACCAGTTTGGATGTGTCACCTTGTAGGTATCCACTACGAAGTACGCAACTGAAAGAGGTGAAGCTTGAAAAATGGGGAGGAGAGAAGAATATGCATAATCTAAAGCCAAAAAATAAAGTAGTCACAGATTCTCCATATTGTAGAGTGCTAGTGCAGTAATTCACCTACTGTCCACACATTGATAGACCTCTCATTGTAATCAATATCAAATAACAACAACAACCTAGTATATTTCCACAAAGTGGGGTCTGGGGAGGGTAATATGTAGACAGGCCTTACCTCTACCCGAGAGGGCAGAGAGGCTGTTTCCAATCGACCATCGGCGCAGGGAAGAGAAGGCAAACAAAAACAAAAATTGCCCAAAGGATACTGCCTCACCAAGTGACATCAATTCTTCAGTCAGTTGCCCAAAGAAATGTCATCAAAAATCCAAAATAGATCCATGTTTTTACCCCATTTACCTCCCCCCTTTCTCCAGCATTCGTATCTACAAGTTATTTCCATCACTTTCATCTATCTATCCATCTACTTATCTATTTATCAATAAAGTGATAGGTAAGTACATATGTAGGTTCAGATCCGACACAAAATCAGGTAAAAAGACGGAACGCCATATCGCTGCAAACCATGATAACATAATTGAACAATTACACCACAATTTCAAACCAACTGGAATCAACTTTATGGCAATATCGATTTTGCTCTATCTCAATAACCATTAATCTATGCTAATGAAAGACCTGGTTTGCCCTTCTAAGATTCGGCTCCAGTTAAACAAATTCAAAAAGCCTAAAAAAAAAAAAGCACTGTAATAATGCTCATATGTTTGTGATTTCTTAAAGGGAAAAAGATAATGACTAAGAAAACAGTGGCAGAAAGTACAAGAACACAACCGAGCATCAATAAGCATGACACTGTCAATAAATAAAAGGTTCTAGCTTTGAAAGCAGATCGTTAAGAAATCATTGGCATAGAAATGGGAGGCAACCATCGAAACAAACTGGTATCACTATGCTGCCTCATTCTTATTTCTTAGTGTTTTACTTACTTTTCTCTCTGACCAATTATTCAGCTTTGGCTTTAAGCTTCATTCTCCCATGTTAGCCAAATCAGACAGTAACGAAGCACAAAATTGGGCTACGATTGATTTGGAGTTTCCCTTATTTCATCTAATCATGTGGCTGATAAGCTCAAATAATCATGTGGACAGTGGCGCTCAGCAATGAAAACTTACAAGTCTGATGAAAGGAGCAGCTGGAAGGAGAAGATTCCATGTCTTCTGAAAGCGCCTAATTTCTCGAAGCGCCACTGTCCCTGGCCTGTAACGAATCTTCTTCTTTTGCGTTTGTCCCTGAGCTGAAAACAAACAAATATTCTCCCACCATTTAGAAGTAAAGAAATGCACATTAATTTTACAAGTATATACACTCACTTGAAGGTGAAGTCCTCGAACTTGTTCTTGTAGGCGTCTGATTCATCCCAAACAAAAAGCAAATAAATAACCTTAACAATTTCAAATTTGCGACACAAAACAGAAATCAGAGTTGTTAGCATACAGATTGAGGCGCTGAAGATGTAGATGCAGCTGCAGCTGGAGCTGAAATTTCAAGCATAACATCACAAAAATTAGGGTTAAAAAAATAATTAACGCAACAAAAGTTAATCTCGAAAACTAAAACGAACTATATATGCTTATGCAGACATTCACACACACAAAAGGCAACAGACGCTCACATTATAGCTGTATATATAGTTCAATATAGTTGACAATTATATTTTTTTTTAACTAAATCTGAACCTACTGTCAAAAAATATATATTCCGCACTCAGGGAGACGTGATGTCAAGAAATTTCACTAACCAGTAGCTGAGGCTCTAGGGCGACTTGATGAGCGCCTTTTTTTGCGCAGGGCAATGTGTTTGGTTCTAGCCATGGCTCTGTTGTGTTGCAGTGAGGAGAAGAAACACCTAAATAAGAAGCAAGGAGATTTGAAGCTAATGTAAGTTATTTAGAAATAATGTGGCCCCATAACTTATGCCCATAATTAATATTTAACTAGTAATTATACTCGCGCGAAAAAATATAAATTAATTTAAATTATTATCGAATTTATTTGAACATATTATATCGTATTATTTTATAAATTTTAATTGTCATCATATTTGTCAATACGATATACCCAATAATAAAATCTCTATTAAATTAAATATACTTATATACAACAACAATAACAATATACCCAGCATTATCCCATACCGTGAGATTTGGGTAGGGCAGTGTGTAGGTAGACTTTACCCTCATCTTGTGAGGATATTATATTATCAATATTTAGTATTATTATATTATTAATAGATATTTTTATTAGCATATTACGTTGTTTAATATTTTTATCCACTACTATCTTTTTGTAATATAATAGAAGATTTATATTTTATTAATCTAAATATATTTTTATATAAATTTTATTCTTTTGTTCTCAGCAATATTATTTGCATTTTAATGACTAAAATATCTATTAAATTAAAGGGACTAATATAGACACTTTTTTGTTCTATATTTTTCTTTATTATATATAATATTTAGTATTATTATATTGTTAATAAAAATTTATTAGCATATAAATTTGTATAATATTTTTTATTACTACTTTCTTTTTGTAATATAATAAAAGATATATTTTATTACTCGTGAAATATTATTTTATTTTAAATTTTATTTTGCTATTCTCAATAATATAATCTGAATTTTAATTGATAAAATCTCTATTAAATTAAATGAACTAATATTGTGACGACCCAAAGGGTCATCACTTGTTTTATTAATCATTCCGAATATTTAGTATTATTACATTGTTAATAAAAATATATTAGCATGTTACTTTGTTTAATATTTATGTTTGCTTGCTTTCTTTTGTATAATATTTTTCTTATAATCTTGATGAGTAAATCTTTATATAAATATAAACATAGATATATAATTTAAATTAATTAAAAATAGCTTAGATTTTATTGTAGAAGTGCCAAATAACTTTTTCCCAATACTATTAAATTAGTACAACAATATTCTCTCTCTTTTAATGGAAGGAAACAACTATTTGTCTTAGTATACATTTTTTAAAATCAAGGCATCTAATAAATACTCTGAATTTTTAATTTTCAAGAGAAAAGGGAAGATTCAATTTATAAAGTGATGCTAATTCTCGAGTACTCTTTCCATTTGTCTGATTATGTCGGCGGTTAATAATTTAGATTTGGAGTTGTTATGTTTTTTGAATTTTTAGGTTAAACAAAGCATTTTAAAAAATTGTCCATGTTGTAGTAAATTGAATTGGAAGATTAAAGATTTTTTAAATTTTTATTTATTTTAAATTATTTTTGAATATCAAAATTTTTTGGAGGTTTTTTCCTAAAATTTGACATTTGTTGAATTTTGGTGAAACTTGGCATTCTTGGACTTTTTTGCTATTTATTCTTTATAATAATATAATATAATATAATAATAAATAATTATAGTAATATATAATAACAATATATATATATATATATATATATATATATAATAATAAATAATTATATTAGGAATAACTACTTCCCAATTTGAAGTGATCATTTTTTTTTCTTATTTTTATTTTTTATAGATATTTAAATTCAAAAAAATAACTAACTATTAACTAAAAACCTAATTATGCCAAATGGCTTTTTTGTAGGCTGCTACTTGGCTTAAGGAGAGGACTTTTTCCTCTCCTTTTAATAATATATAGATTAATGAACAAATGTCGTCCGTCCGATTGGTTACTTGATGGACGTACCAGATTAACTGAGAACATCTATAAATTAGTCATCTCCCCACCCATTAGGGTTATTGATTTTCCTCTTTTGCACCCCTAAAGTCAGCGGTAACGAAAGTGTGATGACCCAAAAAAAAAAATCATCTTTAAATTAACAATCATCTCGGTGTTTTAATACCTTGAAAAGCTCTATCAGTAATTCCTCGATTTGTGTGTGCAGTCCATATAAATTTTTTCGGAAGGTTAACAGATCGATTTTGACTTGAAGAAAATTGTTGTATTTGTTTTACAGCACTGTGAATAGTTACTGTGAATAGTGACCGTGAATAGTACCCGTGAATAGTATCCCGTGAATAGTACCGGTAAATAATCCCCATGAACAGTACCGTGAACAGCAAAAAATGGGTGAACAGTGCCGGAAATATTTTTGGACAGAACACTAAGTATTGGAAATGGGACAAAATCTCATTTTTCAATTTCTGCCAAATTGGAGCTCGGGGAGAGGCGATTTTCCGGAGATTTTCAGAGAAAACAACGGGGTAAGTGTTCTTTATCATAAATCATTTATAGATCATGATTCCATACTCATTTACATCATGAATCCATAAATTTATGGAAGAAAAATCAGCTTTTTTTGCAAAATATTCCAAAAATAAAAATTTTAGATTTGTAGGTCGAGTTGTCATCGGAATTCGATAATTTTTCTATGGCTGAACTCGTATCGGAATGTGTTGTCGGATTTTACGAGTTTCGTCATATTCTGATATGTGGGCCCCACGGGCAATTTTGAGCTAAAATTCGAATTTTAATTCGGAAAATGTATAAATTCATATGGAATTAGTTCCTACGATTCGTGTTGAGTATTTTAAATTATTGTGACTAGATTTGAAGCTTTGGATGAATTCGCGAGAGAAAGGCATGTTGGATTTTTGAATTGGTAGCAAAGCGAGGTAAGTGTTTGGTCTACCTTAGCTTGAGGGAATAAGAGTTGAGTATAATTGCTACTTGTTATGTGTTGTGTCCGACGTATAGGCATGGTGACGAGTATCTATACATTGGGGGTCGAGCATGACCGTGAGTCCTAAATTGCTAAATTATCGTATTCTTATTTGATGCTTATGAGAACTTGTTTGAAGATATTTGAAGCTGAGCAAGTAATTGTTATGTTCGAATAATTGTATCAATTGTGTTAAATAGAAATTCATAAGTTTGGTTATAGCTGGTTCTTCTTTGCTAGGAATATATTGTTGATTAATTGTTGTCACGACCCGGATTTTTCCCCCAATATCGGGATCGTGATAGCGCCTACTCGTAGTAGCTAGGCAAGCCATTGTATTCATACTATCCTGTTTTTAATAATATTTCATAATTAATTTATCAACAAAACCATAACTTTAATTAAATAAGTGCGAAATACTTTATCGAATTAGAAATAACTAGTTACAAGGTAAAAATCATACTGAAATCCTCTACCCAAGACGTGGAGTCACCAACTCACGAACTACTACCGAATACTACACATAAAAGTTTGAAAGAAATATAACATAATTCTGTTTGTCTCGGAACAAAGAGACTACAGCTAGTAACATAAATAAAGAGAGAGACGCCGGGCCTGCGGACGTCTGCAAGCTACCTCGGTCTCAAATGTGACCAACTCCCCGGCTAGTGAACTACTGCTGTTGCTGCTCAAAACCTGGACATGTGCAAAAATGCACAGAAGTGTAATATCAGCACAACCGACCCCATGTGCTGGTAAGTGCTCGGCCTATCCCGGCGAAGTAGTGACAAGCCTATGACCAGACACTCACATAAACCTGTGCAGTTCTATATACATGTATACCACAGAATAACAAGAAATAACCAAGTAATAACACAATAAGGAATATCTCAAAGAACTCAACAATTAACAACAGTTAATAAGTTCACAAGGAAAACAAAATATAATGGAAACACAAGTAATATCAAGTCAAGGAATAGAAAGCAGTTGCACGGCATCACCCTTCGTGCTTTTACTCTCATCCTCACAAAATAAGCAAATAAAGTACACGGCATCACCCTTCGTGCTTTTACTCTCATACTCACCAAATGAGCAAATAAAGTACACGGCATCACCCTTCGTGCTTTTACTCTCATCCTCACATCCATAGTACGGCATGATCCTTCGTACATGGTTCAATAACAGGGCACGGCATGATCCTTCGTGCATAATCAATAAAACATGGCACGACATTAACCTTCGTGCATAAATAATAAAACAAGGCACGGCATCACCCTTCGTGCATTATCACTCTTCCTCACCCAAATAACAATCACAGTTAAGGGCAAAGAATGAAACAGTAATTCATAAACCGTCCCAACAATGGCAATCAATAATCATCTTCACAACAAGTCCCGACAAGGGAGAACAATAACAATTCTACAACCTGGTAAGGGTTCAACAATTCATCTGCAAATATGTCTCACAATAAGCATTATCAACGACTCACGGTCATACTAGACGCCAGTGTATGGATGCTCGTCACCACAGCTCATACACCGCACTCGATCACATAACACATAGCACATAATCCTATTCCCTCAAGCTAGGATAGAACAAACACTTACCTCGAATGTTTATGAACAATTCAATCCGTGGAAATGTCTTTTTCTTTCAAATTTGGCTCCAATCCAATCGTATCTATACACAATTGATTTAATATCATCAATACTACTCAACAAACTAATTCCTAAGACCAAATACAACTTTTACAACATTTTGCCCGGAATAGTGAATTTCGACCCCGGGCCCACATGGTCGGAACTCGGGGTTCGGACCAAAATCCGGTTACCCATCCCCCACGAGTTCATGTATATGATTTGTTTCAAAATCGGACCTCAATTCGAGGTCCAATTTCCCAATTTATGAAAAACCCTATATTCTAACAAAAACAAGAAATTCTACCATGAAAACCTTTGATTTCTATTGAAAAACATGATTAATGATGTTAGGAATTGAAAGAATTAAGTAAAAAGTGACTTACAATTGTTTTGAAGAAGAAGGAATCCGTGAAGAATCGCAAATGGGTGTTTTTGGTTTGTAAAAAGTGAAGAAATGAACTGAAAATAGTGTTTTACAGGTCTCTGTGTTCGCATTTGCGAACATGGGTTCGCAATTGCGAACCCCGACCAATTTCTGGAGTTTGAAAAATAAGCTAAGGCTGGGAAGTTCGCATTTGCGAACTTTTGTTCGCATTTGCGAACACTGGCAGGAAAGGGGAGTGTTCGCATTTGTGAACTAATGTTCGCATTTGCGAACACAGGCAGTAAAGGGAATTGTTCGCATTTGCGAACTATTGTTCGCATTTGCGAACAAGGCCGGATTTGGGAATGTTCGCATTTGCGAACTATGGTTCGCATTTGCGAACATAGGCAGAACAAGGGGATGTTCGCATTTGCGAACAAGGCTGGATCATGAAGGGCTTCGCATTTGCGATCAAGGTTCGCATTTGCGAGCCCTGCCTTGTACTGCCCCCTTCGCAATTGCGAAGCCAACAGCTGGGTGAAAAACCAGCAGTGCAAAAATTCAGAATTTAATCCAACGGCCTATCAAATCTTTACCCGAGCCCCCCGGGCTCCAAACCAAACATGTACACAACCTCAAAAACACGTTATGAACTTGTTCGTGCGATCACATCGCCAATATCACATCGTTTTCATCAAATCAAGCCTCAAATTCATGATTTTCATACTTTTGGTTTTCAAAACTTTCAAACTTGGAACTCAAGGTCCAAAACATCTCAAACGACATCCGAATGTCACCAAACTTTACGGAAATCACATATATAATATTTAAGACTTGTACCGGGCGTCGGAACCAAAATACGAGCCCGATACCAAGGTCAATTAATTCATTTTCCTTTAACAATTATATCAAAAACAATTTCACAGAAAAATTCATAACTTGGGCTCTAGGCCTCAGAATTCGACTCCGGACGCATGTCCAAGTCCCATATTTTCCTACGGACCTTTCGGGACCATCCAATCTCGGGTCCGAATCCGTTTACCAAAAATATTGACCGAAGTCAACCATATAAATATTAATATCATTTTTATCCAAATTTCTCATAGAATTCATATTTTCTATCACAAAATCTTTCCGGCTACATGCTCGGATTGTGCACGTAAATCGAGGCAACATGGAATGAGGTTTTCAAGGCCTCAGAAGCTCGAAATGATTAATAAAATAAGTGATGACCCTTTGGGTCGTCACAATCTCCACCTCTATAACAACCGTTCATCCTCGAAAGGACAAAAGAAAGAAGTACCTAAGTCAGGAAACAAGTGTGGGTAGCGGCTCCGCATATCAGACTCGGACTCCCAGGTCGATGCCTCAGGAGGCTGACCTCTCCACTGAACACGCACAGAAGGATAACTCTTCGACCTCAATTGTCGAACCGCCGGTCTAGAATGGCCACCGGTTCCTCCTCGTAAGATAGATCATTGTCCAATTGGACAGTACTGAAGTCTAACACATGTGTGGGATCGCCGTGGTATCTCCGAAGCATAGATACGTGAAAAACTGGATGCACGGCTGATAAGCTAGGCGGCAAAGCTAATCTGTAAGCCACCTCTCCCACTCTGTCTAGAATCTCAAATGGACCTATATACCTAGGGCCGAGCTTGCCCTTCTTCCCGAACCTCATTACGCCCTTCATAGGCGACACTCGGAGCAATACTCGTTCACCAACCATGAAATCTACATCTCGAACCTTACGATCCGCATAAGTCTTTTCCCTGGACTGAGCTGAACGCAATCTCTCCTGGATAGTCTTGACCTTATCCAAGGCCTCCTGAACTAAGTCTGTACCCAACAACCGAGCCTCTCCCGGTTCAAACCATCCAACTGGTGATCGACATCGCCTACTATACAACGCCTCACACGGAGCCATGTGGATGCTAGACTAGTAACTATTATTGTAGGCGAACTCTGCTAATGGCAGAAACTGGTCCCATGAGCCTCCGAAATCAATAACACAGGCTCGAAGCATGTCCTCTAGAATCTGAATAGTCCTCTCGGACTGGCCATCCGTCTGAGGATGAAACGTTGTACTCAACTGAACCTGGGTGCCTAACTCCTGCTGGACCGCTCTCCAGAACCGCGAGGTAAACTGCGTACCCCGATCAGAGATAATAGATACCGGCACTCCATGGAGACGAACAATCTCCCTAATGTAAACCTCCGCTAACCTCTCCGACGAGTAGGAGACGGATACTGGAATAAAGTGTGCTGACTTGGTCAGCCTATCAACAATGACCCAAATAGCATCAAATTTCCTCCGAGTCAAAGGAAGTCCAGTAACGAAGTCCATAGTGATCCGCTCCCATTTCCACTCGGAATTTCAATCCTCTGGAATACACCACCAGGTCTCTGGTGCTCATATTTCACCTGCTGACAATTTAGACACCGAGCGACATACGCAACGATATCTTTCTTCATTCCGCGCCACCAATAGTGTTGCCGTAAGTCCTGGTACATCTTCGCGGCGCCTGGGTGAATAGAATACCGCGAACTGTGGGCCTCTGCTAAGATCAACTCTCGAATCCCTTCGACATTGGGCACACAAACTCGACCCTGCAATTTCAATACCCCATCGTCATCTAAATTTACCTGTGTGGCACCTCCCCGTTGTACTGTATATCTCTCAACTCACGCAAATGAGAATCATCAAATTGCCTCTCACGGATACGCTCTAATAAAGAATAACGAGCGACCGTGCAGGCTAACACCCTGATAGGCTCAGAAATGTCTAATCTCACGAACTGGTTGGCTAAGGCCTGGACATCTAGAGCTAATGGTCTCTGACTGACCGGAATGTATGCAAGACTACCCATGCTGGAATACTTTCTACTCAATGCATCGGCCACCACATTGGCCTTACCTGGGTGATATAAGATAGTAACATCATAGTCTTTTAGCAACTCTAACCATCTCCGTTGTCGTAGATTCAACTCCTTTTGCTTGAACAAGTATTGTAGGCTTTTGTGATCAGTGTACACCTCACATGTCACACCATATAGATAATGCCCCCAGATCTTTAAGGCATGAACCACTGCTGCTAACTCAATATCATGAACTGGATAATTCTTCTCATGTATCTTTAATCGCCTCGAAGCATAAGCGATAACCTTACCATCCCGCATCAATACCGCTCCAAGCCCCGTACGAGATGCGTCACAATAAACCGTATAAGGCCCCGCACTCGTAGGTAGTATCAACACCGGTGCGATGGTCAAGGCCGTCTTGAGCTTCGAAAGCTCGCCTCACACTCCTCCGACCACCGGAACCGGACACCCTTCGGGTCAACCTGGTCATCGGGCCGCAATAGAAGAAAACCCCTCTACAAATCGACGGTAGTAACTCGCTAATCCCAAGAAACTCCGGATCTCGATCACTTAAGGCTGGTCGAGGCCAATTCCGGATCGCCTCAATCTTCTTTGGGTCTACCCGAATACCTTCTACCGATACAATGTGACCTAGAAATGCTACCGAACTCGACAGAACTCACATTTAGAAAATTTGGCATATAGTCGGTTATCTTTCAGAGTCTGAAGAACCACTTCTGAGGTGTTGCTCGTGCTCTTCCTGGCTGCGGGAGTACACCAGGATGTCATCTATAAAGACTATCACGAACGGATCTAAGTAAGGCCTGAATACCCGATTCATCAACTCCATGAATGCTGTCGGGGCATTGGTCAACCCGAAGGACATGACCAAGAACTCATAATGCCCATATCTAGAGCGAAAGGTCGTCTTAGGAATGTCAGCCGCCCTGATCTTCAGCTGATGGTAGCCTGACCTCAAGTCTATCTTAGAAAATACCCTCGGCACCCTGAAGCTGGTCAAATAAATCATCAATTCGCGGAAGTGGATATTTATTTTTGATAGTCACCTTGTTTAACTACCGGTAATCAATACACATCCGCATCGAGCCATCCTTCTTCTTTACAAATAATACAGGTGCTCCCCAGGGGGAAACACTGGGCCTGATAAAGCCCTTCTCAAGAAGGTCTTGCAACTAATCTTTCAACTCTTTTAGCTCCGGCGGGGCCATACGATAGGGTGGAATAGAGATGGGCTGAGTGCCCGGTGCCAGATCAATACAGAAATCAATATCCCTGTCGGGTGGCATGCCCGGCAGGTCTGAAGGAAAAACCTCAGGAAACTCCCGTGCAATAGGGACTGAATCAATGGAAGGAACTTCTGCACTGGAATCACGAACATAAGCCAAATAAGCTAGACACCCCTTCTCGACCATGCGTCGAGCCTTAACATAGGAAATAACAGTGCGAACGGAGTGGCTTGAGGTACCTCTCCACTCTAGTCGGGGTGATTCTGGCAAGGCCAAGGTCACAATCTTGGCATGACAATCTAGAATAGCATGGTATGGGGACAACCAGTCCATCCCCAATATGACATCAAAATCCACCATATCCAAAAGCAACGGATCAACACGGGTCTCAAGACCCCCAAATATAACTATGCACGAACGATGCACCCGGTCGACTACAATGGAGTCACCCACTGGTGTAGCCACATAAACTGGAATATCGAGAGCATAGTTGGGCACGGCCAAATACGGTGCAAAATAGGAAGACACATAGGAATATGTAGATCCAGGGTCAAATAATACTGAAGCACCTCTGCCACACACAAGAATAGTACCTGTAATCACGGCATCTGATGCCTCTGCCTCTGGCCTGGCTGGTAAAGCATAGAATCGGGGATCTGCACCTCCCCTCTGAGTTGCGTCTCTAGGACGACCATCAACTGGCTGACCTCTACCTCTGGCTGGACGGTCTCCACCTCTACGGTCTCGACCTCCACCTCTATAATCTCTACCTCCGCCTCTGGCTGGCCATGTAGGATAAATATTAACTGCAATGGAGCGCGTAGCCTGAGTGCTTTCCTAAAATTATATTTCTCCAAAATTCCACATTCACAGCAATTCCTTTAAGGCTTAGTTAACTTGTTGTTCATGACAATATATATTAGGACACATTCATTGTGACATGGTACAACCGTTCAGATCGCATATACTACATATTGCAGAGAATCTCGGGGGTGACGTCTTCAGAACATTTTCTTAAAATAGAGTTTAGTAGATAGCGTTGCGTTGGCCGTGCTTGCCCTCTTCGTAGGCTTGTCACAAACATCGACGGCCAATTTTCTCTTTTGCTATGTTGGCTTAACAATGCTGAGCTACCCCTTTTACTCATATACTCTTCGTCATTCTTTGGGGGCGATTCTTACCCCACGAAAAAAAACCAACCTTTAATATGTATAAATTATTTGGAGGACCTTTCCATACCATATATATACATTCCAATAACTCATCATATTTGTCCTTCACGACTCCATCACATCGACCGGACGTCTAGGTCCGTTGAAACCCAACACGATTTATTAGGTGATCTCCTGATATAATTGCATCTTCCGTTGGGACCATAACTGGTGTGGTAAATACATTATCTTCCCACTACTTCTGTTTGCCCTCCGTAGCACAGTAAAATAAACCCCCTCGCATTCGACTATTCCCATGTTCTGTAATTCCTCATAACAGTGGTCAAGCACGATCCTGTGGGTTCTCAAAAGATGCACCGCTGAAGGTGGTAGGGAAAAGTTTGGTGAAACATATCCGTCCTCCGTAAAACTTTTCAAGGCATAGTTGATCTATCACCAGCATGTGCCATTGCGGCTGAAGAAGCAGCACATGCCTCCGCCGTTTGTGGGAAGACAAGAGTAGAATTTCAACTTAACATTTTGAAGAACAAATTCGCACGATAAGAAAGAACAAATGAGAAACTTTTTCCTAACTCAATAGACTCTGGAAGGACAAGTACAGACGTCTCCGTACCTACCTCTCAAACTCTACTAAGCTTGTTCGTGAGTGGTGAGACCTATGTAACCTAGAGCTCAGATACCAACTTGTCATGACCCGGATTTTTCCCCCAATATCGGGATCGTGATAGCGCCTACTCGTAGTAGCTAGGAGAGCCACTGTATTCATACTATCCTGTTTTTAATAATATTTCATAATTAATTTATCAACAAAACCATAACTTTAATTAAATAAGTGCGGAATACTTTATCGAATTAGAAATAACTAGTTACAAGGTAAAAATCATACTGAAATCCTCTACCCAAGACGTGGAGTCACCAACTCACGAACTACTACTGAATACTACACATAAAAGTTTGAAAGAAATATAACATAATTCTGTTTGTCTCGGAACAAAGAGACTACAACTAGTAACATAAATAAAGAGAGAGACGCCGGGCCTGCGGACGTCTGCAAGCTACCTCGGTCTCAAATGTGATCAACTCCCATACAATCGATTTACTGCTGCTGCTCCTGATCGTAACCTGGACCTGTGCAAAAACGCACAGAAGTGTAGTATCAGCACAACCGACCCCATATGCTGGTAAGTGCCTGGCCTATCCCGGCGAAGTAGTGACAAGCCTAGGACCAGACACCCACATAAACATGTGCAATTCAATATATATGTATACCACAGAATAACAAGAAATAACCAAGTAATAACACAATAAGGAATATCTCAAAGAACTCAACAATTAACAACAGTTAATAAGTTCACAAGGAAAACAAAGTATAATGGAAACACAAGTAATATCAAGTCAAGGAATAGAAAGCAGTTGCACGGCATCACCCTTCGTGCTTTTACTCTCATCCTCACAAAATAAGCAAATAAAGTACACGGCATCACCCTTCGTGCTTTTACTCTCATACTCACCAAATGAGCAAATAAAGTACACGGCATCACCCTTCGTGCTTTTACTCTCATCCTCACATCCATAGTACGGCATGATCCTTCGTACATGGTTCAATAACATGGCACGGCATGATCCTTCGTGCATAATCAATAAAACATGGCACGGCATTAACCTTCGTGCATAAATAATAAAACAAGGCACGGCATCACCCTTTGTGCATTATCACTCTTCCTCACCCAAATAACAATCACAGTTAAGGGCAAAGAATAAAACAGTAATTCATAAACCGTCCCAACAAGGGCAATCAATAATCATTTTCACAACAAGTCCCGACAAGGGAGAACAATAACAATTCTACAACCTGGCAAGGGTTCAACAATTCATCTGCAAATATGTCTCACAATAAGCATTATCAACGACTCACGGTCATACTAGACGCCAGTGTATGGATGCTCGTCACCACAGCCCATACACCGCACTCGATCACATAACACATAGCACATAATCCTATTCCCTCAAGCTAGGATAGAACAAACACTTACCTCGAATGTTTGTGAACAATTCAATCCGTGGAAATGTCTTTTTCTTTCAAATTTGGCTCCAATCCAATCGTATCTATACACAATTGATTTAATATCATCAATACTACTCAACAAACTAATTCCTAAGACCAAATACAACTTTTACAACATTCTGCCCGGAATAGTGAATTTCGATCCCGGGCCCACATGGTCGGAACTCGGGGTTCGGACCAAAATCCGGTTACCCATCACCCCACGAGTTCATGTATATGATTTGTTTCAAAATCGGACCTCAATTCGAGGTCCAATTTCCCAATTTATGAAAAACCCTATATTCTAACAAAAACAAGAAATTCTACCATGAAAACCTTTGAGTTCTATTGAAAAACATGTTTAATGATGTTAGGAATTGAAAGAATTAAGTAAAAAGTGACTTACAATTATTTTGAAGAAGAAGGAATTCATGAAGAATCGCAAATGGGTGTTTTTGGTTTGTAAAAAGTGAAGAAATGAACTGAAAATCGTGTTTTACAGGTCTCTGTGTTCGCATTTGCGAACATGGGTTCGCAATTGCGAACCCCGACCAATTTCTGGAGTTTGAAATATAAGCTAAGTCTGGGAAGTTCGCATTTGCGAACTTTTGTTCGCATTTGCGAACACCGGCAGGAAAGGGGAATGTTCGCATTTGCGAACAATGGTTCGCATTTGCGAACACAGGCAGTATAGGGAATGTTCGCATTTACGAACTATTGTTCGCATTTGTGAACAAGGCTTTTGCGAACATAGGCAGGACAAGGGGAAGTTCGCATTTGCGAACAAGGCTGGGCATGAGGGGCTTCACATTTGCGATCAAGGTTCGCATTTGCGAGCCCTGCCTTGATCTGCCCCCTTCGCAATTGAGAAGCCAACAGCTGGGTGAAAAACCAGCAGTGCAAAAATTCAGAATTTAATCCAACGGCCTATCAAATCTTTACCCGAGCCCCCGGGCTCCAAACCAAACATGTACACAACCTCAAAAACACATTATGAACTTGTTCGTGCGATCACATCGCCAATATCACATCGTTTTCATCAAATCAAGCCTCAAATTCATGATTTTCATACTTTTGTTTTTCAAAACTTTCAAACTTGGAACTCAAGGTCCAAAACATCTCAAACGACATCCGAATGTCACCAAACTTTAGAGAAATCACATATATAATATTTAAGACTTGTACCGGGCGTCGAAACCAAAATACGAGCCCGATACCAAGGTCAATTAATTCATTTTCCTTTAACAATTATATCAAAAACAATTTCACAAAAAAATTCATAACTTGGGCTTTAAGTCTCAGAATTCGACTCTGGACGCATGTCCAAGTCCCATATTTTCCTACGGACCTTTCGGGACCATCCAATCTCGGGTCCGGATCCGTTTACCAAAAATGTTGACCGAAGTCAACCATATAAATATTAATATTATTTTTATCCAAATTTCTCATAGAATTCATATTTTCTATCACAAAATCTTTCCGGCTATATGCTCGGATTGTGCACGTAAATCGAGGCAACATGGAATGAGGTTTTCAAGGCCTCAGAAGATCGAAATGATTAATAAAATAAGTGATGACCCTTTGGGTCATCACAATTGTTATTGGTTTTATACCGATAATATATATATATTGTTGATTTAAAGATTATTAGTTTCACACCGGTAATATATACATATTGTTGATTAATTATTATTGATTTTATACCGGTAATATATATATATATATATATAGTTGATTAAAGATTATTGATTTCATACCAGTAATATATATGTTGTTGATTAAAGATTATTGGTTTCACACCGATAATACATACATATTGTTAATTAATTATTATTGATTTCATATCGGTAATATATATATTGTTTATTAAAGATTATTGGTTTCATACCAGTAATATATATGTTGTTGATTAAAGATTATTGGTTTAATACCTGTAATATATATATAGTGTTGATTAATTATTATTGGTTTCTTGCCGGTAATATATTAAGAAATGGGATCATGTGGCACGCCGATCACTTATATATTAAGAAATGGGATCGTGTGGCATGCCGACCACTTATATATTAAGAAATGGGATCGTGTGGCACGCCGACCACTTATATATTAAGAAATGGTATCGTGTGGCACGCTGACCACTTATATATTAAGAAACCTGATCGTGTGGCACGCCGACCACTTATATATTAAGAAATGGGATCGTGTGGCACGCCGACCACTTATATATTAAGAAATGGGATCGTTTGGCATGCCGACCACTTATATATTAAGAAATGGGATCGTGTGACATGCCGAACACTTATATATCAAGAAATGGGGTCGTGTACTACGCCCACCACAATTTATATGATTGTTAGCATTGGCCATTGTTGCCGGTAGCCTATTATGTACTGTTATTGGCCATAGTTGCCGGTGACATGTTGATAAATGAGATTATATTGAATTGGGAGCGAGTGGTACGCCTACCACAAGATACGAAATAAAATGGGATTGGGTTGCACGCCGCAACGGTGTTAAATAAGATTGGAACGGGTTGCGCTTACAACGAAATGTGATCTGTAAGTGACATCTGCCTTTGTTTTTCTTATTCTTCTTAGTGGCTGGATTTTGATTCCTTATAATGGTGATGCCGTGCACTTTCTACTGTTGTGTTTATTTGTAGTTATCAATTCAAGTGTTTAAAATGTTTGAATTCTTTTACTATTGTGACCCTTCATGTTAGAACCTACAGTGTCTACAGATTTCACTGCATATATATATATATATATATATATATATATATTTCAATACTTCAAGCTTCAATAATTGTACTTTAATTGAAAAGGGTATTTTCTTTATCAAATGATTACTAAAAATAACTTCATCTTTTCTTGTTGATTTACTAATTGGGTTGGAAGTTGTTCTATACTTTATGTTAAGTAAATGAGGCTCGTCGAACATTCTTAATTGTATTGGGTCATGGACCCTGTGAAATGAGCAACAAGAGAATATTGATGTGCAATGTGAAATAGAAATATGTTGGCACAAGGTGCCGGGGAAAATATTATAATTTTATTTAATTGCACATGAGTTGTCCGTGCGGTTGTGATATAAATATGAGCACGAGATGCCGTAAAAATATGAAAGTGGGTCGAGACCTATATTATTATGATTTTGAAATGAGGCGTCACAAGGTGACCTTTACTCAAAAGAATTATATTCGAAAGATACTTATTTGAAGGAAATATATTCGAAACATATTTATTGAAAGCATATTATTCTAGAGATAATTACTTGGAGGATTTATAGGTGAAATATTTATCCTTGAAAGACTCGATTAATTGATTGCACTTGTATTTATTATTTGTTGAGAAACATTTGTGGTGTTCTTGTTGCCAGCTATTTATATCTCTGGTAGATCATTGTTGCCATCTATTTATATCTCTAGTAGATCATTGATGCCATTATTGTTATTTGCTTCCTATTATTTTGTACGCTATAAACTGCACAGGTTTATGTGAGTGTCTGGTCCTAGCCTCGTCACTACTTCGCCGGGGTAGACTAGACACTTACCAGCACATGGGGTTGATTGTGTTGATACTACACTTCTGTACATTTTTGTATACAGATTCAGGTATTTGATCGATGGTAGTTATTCGTTACGGTGGAGATCAAGGTAAACCTACTATAGAGTTTGCAGTCCTCAGAGTCACCTTCGATTGTACTTATTTCCATTTGTTCCCTTTGTTTCGGAACAATGATGTAATTATATTGTATAACTACTCTTAGAAAGGCTTGTGACTTGTACTACCGGTTTTGGGAATTGTAAATCGTTTAGAAAAATTTCAGTTGAAGTTAATAAGTATCAATGTTATTTCAGTTTATGTTAGGCTCACCTAGTTTGAAGACTAGGTGCCATCACGGCTCCTTCGAAGGGATTTTTGGGTCGTGACAGAAAGTTAGGGTAAGGGGCGAGAAACCGATTTACCGATTAACGCTTTCGTTTCAAGATAATGGATCTCGCTTCAATAATAAATTATGTCAAATTTTCTATTTGAATGAAGAAAGGTAGGATGTCGTGATGAATTTTGCCCTGTGATAAATTTTTGTTATGACTCGCTAATAAAGTGCTATTACAGTTAATGAAATCTAATATTGAGAATTATTATTTGTACAATTAAATTACTCTAGAATCCCACCCGAATTTATTCTTTTCCTTAAAGCAGTAACCTACCTTCAATGTTTGATCATTTATGTATCATGTATCTATTTAAAGTGTGCCTCATATATTTATGTTGTCTAAATTTCTCCTTTTGAATAATTTAAGGATATTATGTTCCAACGCTCTAAGAAGAAAAAACAATTTATGAAAGGTTTAAAAATTAGATATTACTGTTTAAATTTTAGGCTATGAAGTAATTTGTTTTGGTTTATTTAATAATATGTTTTGGGCTATTAGTTGATAAAGCTATAAATTATTTATTTTATGTATGTGATTAATGTGTATATAATTTGTTAGTCACCAAAGTGACCAAACTAATTTGTTTAAAGTGTTCACATGCATAAAATATTATGATCTCTATTATGTGTGCACTTACGTTATATAGTTTGTTAGTCACCAAAGTGGCCAAACTAGTTTGTTTATAAAAATATGCATACATAATATTATAGTTTGATAAAAAAATTAATGAAATGCCTATAATAAAAATAAATGGATAAATTAAATTTCACTATTGCTAGAACTTAAGGATTTACCCAAAGGTGGATCAATTATTCTATGAATAGTGATATGACAAGGTAAAATTAATATTCTTAGTCAAATATATATTGTTTGTCCAAAGATGACATACATATTTGGTTAAAAATATTTAATTACCTATTAAAGGCTAAATGGCATTGAAATTATGACTGTGTGTCGTAGTATCTACCCAAAGGAGAATTGCGATATGCTTTAATTGTTTTGTTGAATCCATATTAATTTGTGAGCATGTATTATCTATTTTGTAGCTATTCATTTTCATTCGCTTGCTTCGTCTGTTACTGTGTTCAACGGATTGAACTTCTCTGAATGGCGTGAGCAAGTCCAGTTCTGTCACGACCCTAGTTCACCAATCGTGAACGTGTCATGACGGCACCCAGTCCCCACGACTAGGTAAGCCTAACACTTTGCGGAATGTACAAGTTTATGAACTTTAACCAAGAAATAGCGGAAAATGATATAAATAGGAATGTAATCCGTGCCGCTTGGCACATACACTCGTCAACACACTGCATAAAAATACCACCAAGACCCGGAATCCCACGGGTAACACAGACTAAAAGAAATACAACTGTGGCTCTATGTGTAAAGAGTATCTAAAACAACGAAATGAAGGAAAACATCTACTAGAACTATCAGAATAGAAGGAGGGCCTCCGGATCCGCGGACGTAGCAGATCATACCTCGAGGTCTCCAAGTGTGCTGCTGATATCACCTAGTATGGGCCTGTCCTGATGTACCTGGATCTGCACAACAAAAGTGTGCAGAAGAGTAGCATGAGTACACCACGGCGGTACTCAGTAAGTGCTAAGCCTAACCTCGATGGAGTAGTGACGAGGAAGGTCAGGGCCCTACTGAGAAACAATAATAATATAATGATAACAAAATAAACAGTTTAACAGATAATAACAATAATTTCCGAAATAACAACATTACGATGTTTACCGAAACTGTCTACAATCAAGCTAATAACAAATAACCAACTCAAATAAACAAATCCAGGATCTGTGGGAATTGAACCCACAGTCCCATTCTCAGTACCCCTGGGTCTCCGGGAATCGAACCCGCAGCCCATAGTCCACATTTCAATAATATCAGGATCTCGGGAATCGAACCCGTAGTCCACATTTCAATAATATCAGGATCTCGGGAATCGAACCCGTAGTCCACATTTCAATAATATCAGGATCTCGGGAATCGAACCCGTAGTCCACATTTCAATAATATCAGGATCTCGGGAATCGAACCCGTAGTCCACATTTCAATAATATCAGGATCTCGGGAATCGAACCCGTAGTCCACATTTCAATAATATCAGGATCTCGGGAATCGAACCCGTAGTCCACATTTCAATAATATCAGGATCTCGGGAATCGAACCCGTAGTCCATATTTCAATAATCTCAGGATCTCGGGAATCGAACCCGTAGTCCACATTTTAATAATATCAGGATCTCGGGAATCGAACCCGTAGTCCATATTTCAATAATATCAGGATCTCGGGAATCGAACCCGTAGTCCACATTTCAATAATCTCAAGATCTCGGGAATCGAACCCGTAGTCCACATTTCAATAATATCAGGATCTCGGGAATCGAACCCGTAGTCCATATTATTATCACTCCGGGTCTCTGGGAATCGAACCCACAGCCCTGGGATCTCCGGGAATTGAACCCGCAGTCCACAAACACAGCAAGTAAAGGAAATGCACAGAGGGAGGTATAATATGCTTAACGATAACTTCGCCGATGAACAACGCCAGCGATTTACCAAGAAAACTCAAGTAAGTCAATTAAGCAACTAGACAGTTAGATTCTATCTAATCATGCTCTTCTAACCACTACCGGGTAAAAATATCAAATTAACCGCCAAAGACAGGAATATCGCTCGTCGAACATTTTAAATAAAGTACGTGTTCAACAACCAGCGCATGTACACGCCCGTCACCTCGCGTACAAGGCCTTTAAACTATCACATAATATCCTAGGGGTGAAAATTTCCCCCACACGAGGTTAGACAAGCCACTTACCTCGACTCCGGTACAAAACCGCTATGTAATAACCCTCTTGCCACGAATGTCGGCCTCCACAAGTGTAGAATCCGATAAAAATCAATAGAATCACATCAAAATAGGCCAATTGGGCATTACCCAATCAAATTAACTCAAAATTCACCAAAACCCACAAGTTGCCAAAACCCGACTTCCGGTACGCTTATCGAAAAATCACGAAAAATATATATTCGGGTTCCTTATCTCAATACGAGTCTGTGCATATAAAATTTATCAAAATCGGACTCCGTTTGCCCATTCAAATCAAAGATTTTCTAACATTTAGGCCTAGGGCTCAAACCCACCTTTAATCTTCCAATTTCGGTGAAATAATCATGGATTTCATGATAAACCAACGAATTAAGGTCAAGAAACTTACCCCCGATGATTTTCCGATGATTTCCCAACGTTTCCCCTTCAAAATCCTCTCTTGGAGCTCAAAAATGGCGTTTTTGCGAATGAGGGTCGCGGCTGAAATGTTTCTGGACTTAAGTCACTGCCAGACATTTTTACTCTATGCGATCGCATGATCCCTGTTGCGATCGCATAGAACAAATTTTGACCCTCGCCAAACTACTCTATGCGATCGCATAGACCAAAATGCGATCGCAATTCTTACCGAAATATAACTATGCGATCGCATGCCCTGCTCCGCGATCGCATAGAACAAAAGCTGGACCTGGGACCCCTCTTCTCTATACACTATGCGATCGCATAGGACTGTACGCGATCGCATAGAACAACTTTCCAGAACTATGCGATCGCATATCCTTGCCCGCGATCGCATAGAACAAATTCTTGGCCTCTCCAAAACCTTCTATGCGATCGCATTAGCCTATTGCGATCGCATAGAGCATTCGTCTGCAGCACACACCAGCAGTTAACAGCATTTCCAAAATGCAAGAAATAGCCCGATTTGACCCCCGGATTCATCCCGAGACCCCGGGATCCCAACGAAAACCACCATCCTATTCCGAAACATGATACGAACTTATTCTAATCATCAAAACACGTCTAGCAACATCAAAACCCATAATTCACATCGAATTCAAGCCTAAATTTCTTAAAACTTTCCGAATTGCACATTCGATCTAAAACCCGACCAAACGACGTCCGAATGACCTGAAAATTTGCGGACATATCCAAAATCACATAACGAAGCTACAGAAATTGTCGGAATTCCATTCCGACCCCCGGATCAAAATTTCACCTATCGTTCGGATTCGCCAAAATTCCAACCTTCGGCATTTCAAGCCTAATTGAGCTACGGACCTCCAAAATACATTCCGAACGCGCTCCCAACCCCGAAATCACCTAACGGAGCTAATGGAACCATCGAATTTCCGTTCCGAGATCGTTTTAACATTGTTCCGGCTACGGACCATTTTCTAGCTTTAAAGCTCTCGTTTAGGGACTAAGTGTCCCAAAATGCTCCAAATTTCAGAACCGACTCTCCCGGCAACCCACAATAGCAGAAATGAACTTAGGGGAATAGTTAACTTGGGGATTGGGGCGTAATTTTCTAAAACGACCGGTCGGGTTGTTACATCTTCCCACACTTAAAGATTCGTTCGTCCTCGAACGAGCATAGAAAACATACCTGGAGTAGTGAAAAGATGAGGGTACTGGCTGCGCATATCCTGCTCGGTCTCCCAAGTCGCCTCCTCGACCGGCTGGCTCCGCCACTGAACCTTTACCGAAGCGATGTTCTTTGACCTTAGCTTTCTGACTTGCCTGTCTAGAATGGCTACCGGTTCCTCAACATAAGACAAATCCTTGTCTAGCTGAATAGATGTGAAATCCAACACATGCGACGGGTCACCATGGTATCTCCGGAGCATGGAGACATGAAACACGGGGTGAACTCCGGCTAGGTTGGGAGGTAAGGCCAACTCATAAGCAACCTCCCCAACACGCCTCAAAATCTAAAAAGGGGCAATAAATCTAAGACTCAGTTGAGCACATTAGCCTGATATATCTGAAGATATTCCCTCTTGTTTAAGCAATTAAGTCTTAGAGCCTAATTCCAACATCCGGAATTCTATGTCGGGCTTGTTTTCATCAAGAGATCACTCAATATTCCTCAAACGCCGTCCTCAAACATGATTGCATAACCTTGCTGGATTCTTACCTTGCAACTCAAAATCCACAAGACCACAATAATATTTGATGATCAAATTAGCCAAAAATTCAACGAATCAGATGCTCCCATCACACCTCATGATCTACATAGGTCTCGTTCCAACCTTTACAATACTGACACGATGGAAGAGATGTGTTGATATCCATAACCAACTACTGAATCAACAATTCAGTGGTCCATACTCCTGACAAGATCCATTACCTTGTCCTAAACCGGAGGATGATCATTTCCTCTATAATATACTTCATATAATCAATTTGCACTGACCCCAAATCACATAATCTCACTCACCCAGTACGAACTGCTCAGGCGATAAGCCACATCGGACATAATCAAAAGTCCCACAAGATGACACAATGTGCTACTAATCCACTAATACGTACGTGATACAAAGGAAGGCGAAAACTAGAGAGAATTATTCAGCTCTCACATAAACATGGGCCTCCTCAGAAAATATGAAACATAACACATAAAAGCAATTATAGACACCGAAATAGACACCACATTGTTGCGGCGTGCAACCCGATCCCAACAATATGCCCATGGCGGCGTGCCACCCGATCCCAACAATATAACCATGGCGGCGTGCCACCCGATCCCAACAATATAACCATGGCGGCGTGCCACCCGATCCCAACAATATAAAACTCACACAAGGAGTCATATGTCGAGCTGAATAGCTCGTCACATCAAAATACTGACTATCGATCATAAGCACACTAAGGTGCATGATATCAGACACAATGAAACATATAGCGCTATAGGCTACAACTCAAGCACAACCGAGGTGCGATATAAGATCTGAGTCTCAAGAGCCATCATGCTCCTATAACATCACCGCTGAGCGGAACCCCAACACATAAGGAACTTACCAAGCCGTCTCACACTCATACGGCACAATATATCTTACATGAATTAACCAACCGCGAAATAAGACCGCGACTATCCCTTCATAAAGGGCGCATTGTTGGAAGAAACATAACTGGCCTGACGCAAGGCTCACTTCCACATTTAAATCTATCCACCGACCTTAAGTCTATCATGGTCGTGCCAAGATAAGTCAATAGTATTTCACAGGTCTATAACCCAATAAGCAGAGTGCCCTCCAGGCATAACTTCTCAATTGAATGATATCACCAAAATCCTCATACTTGGTTTAAATTTCTAACCAATCAAGTGACTACAAGTCACACCTATACAATCTTCTTGTGGGTCAAGCTCCCACCATCTTCCGAATAATTAAACGGGCCTGCACATTCAACCCACCGGCTGCACTAACACTTGAAAAGCGATCAGGAGTCCCTAACCGGGATGCAAAGCCTTTCTCATAGAACACCGACCTCAAATGATACCGATGCTAATACCCATCTTACTCAAAACACCGACACTCTTTCCCTGCTCATCCGAGCTCTTTATATCACATTCATTGACCAAACTGTGACCTTAGTCCTTCAAATTTCATACTACTCGCTGCACCCCACGTGCCGATATACGATAGACACAATTTCCATCATAGCTCTAGAACTGACGATAGGCTAATACTTCATCACATAAGACCTTCTATTTAACTCATTTTAGGAGAACTATAGCAACACACAGTGAGTTCTCATAACCGTTGAATATGTCAATCTCTATGTAGTGGTCCAAGCCACCATAACCCTTTCCAAGGTCCGCCTACTCATAACAGGCCCTAACAGAAGAATACTTAAGAATGCCATCAGTCATTGCGGCCTCCAAGCCTCAAATGCACCGCCACAATCACATGCATAACTCGATCACGTTACATGAACCGATCATTGACATCAATATGCCAACTCAACTATGGCTAATCAATCTACTTCCTTCCAGGTTATCCTTGATTGCCTTAGAAATGTTAATATCTTCCTTCAATACCTAACTTATTCCAACCGCACTTACCCCGAGTGACCTTAAATCATGAGGCCATGCTATCTCGAGAACGACGACCATTTCATGTCTCTCAAATACTACACCACAAGTCAAAACATCATAGATCGTTTTGTGCTTTTCTTCATAAGTTGCTTCAAAAGCTTGAGCCTCAACTGTACTTATAGACTCAGAATTATCAAGGCACCACACTTTACCTCTTGAATTCACTAGGACCGCTATTGAGAACCATCCGGTTCTAACTTGCCCCAGTACGCAACCAACTCTACTGAATTTCTTTATAACATATGAATACCCTCTCGATAAAGCACCCAGCGGAGTCACTTCCCGCGAAGCCTGCACCTATACGAGGCATAAGTCACGAATCTTTCCTCAAGTTTGAACATGAGCCAGTAAGGCTAACCATAACATGCATTCAACAGTATATATACTCAAATTACCACACATGGTCCTTTCCCGTGGCTGCAATAACACAATAATACGCTAGTATCCAGAATTCACACCGATAATTAACCATGCGACCCAATCTTAAGCGGTGGGAATCCCCCACTTAGCCCAAAGCCACTATTACACGACTCTCGAACACATTAGAACTATTCCCTCGAGTCATTTACTATTATTCAATTGCAACTCACTTGATCCAACGAATATAACCACTTGTGCTCTATTAGCACTCTCACATCATAGGGTATGACCTCATCCCAATACAACCAAACATCTTCTCGCTCCGTGCACCGAGCATTCTCTACCAACAACATCTTAAAACATACTATGATTCTCACACGCCTACGAAGCACCATGTAGCCTTTGTCAAATATTTCCCTGCTGATAATAAAATGCGGAGTTTATTAGGGACACAGGAACATCTAAAGTCCCAACATTATACCATACGAGTCTCAACTCTTGCCCATCCGCAAGTTTTCAAGAACTTTGGAATAGCACCTAAATACATCGCAGGCCAAATCTGATACGACACATGACCCGTAATTACATCGTTGATAGTGAAATCCTTGCACTTGACACGAAGTCTTAAGATACATCTTGCTAATCCATGATACTAGCCCTTAACATTCGTACGTCTTCATCATAAAACAAGCCCAAGGCATTCGTTTGGTACATGTCTTTCTTAAGACAATTAAACTCATTTCCCCAGTATCTCTGCTGGCTGAATCCTTCGCTAAATAGATATCTTATATGAACCATATAATCTTTATTACCACCAACTATTTTTAGATCTACATCCACCTTGTGATTCTACCATTGCTGTGACGATTTGGCAGTTAAGTAAACCTTGTCACGATCGTACTATCAACCGAATGCCAGAACCTAGTGCACCCCCCATGTGCACAATTGAAGATCTCTCAATTCTCTTGCATTATCGATATGGACGACACGCGGTAATAATAGTTGAGTAAATTCTTGACTCCCTTGAGATCTCTCTGCAGCGTCACGAACCGTTGGCGCATACTTGATACCGAGTGCGCAATTTCAATACACGAGTGGATGCAAAAGAACATATGACATAGGCTCCAACTGAATAAATGGCGCACGATAAGGAATTCAAAGAATTGAAGAGTTTCCTAAACGGTTACATAGCCCCTCGTAGATAAATACAGACGTCTCCATATAGATCAATGAGAATCTAAGTAACCGGTCTGTGTCCCGTGACTCCTACGAACCTAGAGCTCTGATACCAACTTGTCACGACCCTAGTTCACCAATCGTGAACGTGTCATGACGGCACCCAGTCCTCACGACTAGGTAAGCCTAACACTTTGCGGAATGTACAAGTTTATGAACTTTAACCAAGAAATAGCGGAAAATGATATAAATAGGAATGTAATCCGTGCGCTTGGCACATACACTCGTCAACACACTGCATAAAAATACCACCAAGACCCGGAATCCCACGGGTAACACAGACTAAAAGAAATACAACTGTGGCTCTATGTGTAAAGAGTATCTAAAACAACGAAATGAAGGAAAACATCTACTAGAACTATCAGAATAGAAGGAGACCCTCTGGATCCGCGGACGTAGCAGATCATACCTCAAGTCTCCTGAAGTGCTGCAAAATCACTTGAGATGAGCTTGACCTGATGTACCTGGATCTGCACAACAAAAGTGTGCAGAAGAGTAGCATGAGTACACTACGGCGGTACTCGGTAAGTGCCAAGCCTAACCTCGATGGAGTAGTGACGAGAAAGGTCAGGGCCCTACCGAGAAATAATAATAATATGATGATAACAAAATAAACAGTTTAACAGATAACAACAAAAATTTCCAAAATAACAACATTACGATGTTTACTGAAACTGTCTACAATCAAGCTAATAACAAATAACCAACTCAAATAAACAAATCCAGGATCTGTGGGAATTGAACCCACAGTCCCATTCTCAGTACCCCTGGGTCTCCGGGAATCGAACCCGCAACCCATGTCTCAATAATATCTCAATAACTCAGGATCTCCGGGAATCGAACCCGCAGTCTCTACCAATAACTCAGGATCTCGGGAATCGAACCCGTAGTCCCTACCAATAACTCAGGATCTCGGGAATCGAACCCGTAGTCCACATTTCAATAATATCAGGATCTCGGGAATCGAACCCGTAGCCCACATTTCAATAATATCAAGATCTTGGGAATCGAACCCGTAGTCCATATTTCAATAATATCAGGATCTCGGGAATCGAACCCGTAGTCTATATTTCAATAATCTCAGGATCTCGGGAATCGAACCCGTAGTCCACATTTCAATAATATCAGGATCTCGGGAATCGAACCCGTAGTCCACATTTCAATAATATCAGGATCTCGGGAATCGAACCCGTAGTCCACATTTCAATAATATCGGGATCTCGGGAATCGAACCCGTAGTCCACATTTCAATAATATCAGGATCTCGGGAATCGAACCCGTAGTCCACATTTCAATAATATCGGGATCTCGGGAATCGAACCCGTAGTCCACATTTCAATAATATCAGGATCTCGGGAATCGAACCCGTAGTCCATATCATTATCACTCTGGGTCTCTGGGAATCGAACCCACAGCCCTGGGATCTCCGGGAATTGAACCCGCGGTCCACAAACACAGCAAGTAAAGGAAATGCACAGAGGGAGGTATAATATGCTTAACGATAACTTCGCCGATGAACAGCGCCAGCGATTTACCAAGAAAACTCAAGTAAGTCAATTAAGCAACTAGACAGTTAGATTCTATCTAATCATGCTCTTCTAACCACTACCGGGTAAAAATATCAAATTAACCGCCAAAGACAGGAATATCGCTCGTCGAAAATTTTAAATAAAGTACGTGTTCAACAATCAGCGCATGTACACGCCCGTCACCTCGCGTACAAGGCCTTTAAACTATCACATAATATCCTAGGGGTGAAAATTTCCCCTACACGAGGTTAGACAAGCCACTTACCTCGACTCCGGTACAAAACCGCTATGAAACAACCCTCTTGCCACGAATGTCGGCCTCCACAAGTGTAGAATCCGATAAAAATCAATAGAATCACATCAAAATAGGCCAATTGGGCATTACCCAATCAAATTAACTCAAAATTCACCAAAACCCACAAGTTGCCAAAACCCGACTTCCGGTACGCTTATCGAAAAATCACGAAAAATATATATTCGGGTTCCTTATCTCAATACGAGTCTGTGCATATAAAATTTATCAAAATCGGACTCCGTTTGCCCATTCAAATCAAAGATTTTCTAACATTTAGGCCTAGGGCTCAAACCCACCTTTAATCTTCCAATTTCGGTGAAATAATCATGGATTTCATGATAAACCAACGAATTAAGGTCAAGAAACTTACCCCCGATGATTTCCCGATGATTTCCCAACGTTTCCCCTTCAAAATCCTCTCTTGGAGCTCAAAAATGGCGTTTTTGCGAATGAGGGTCGCGGCTGAAATGTTTCTGGACTTAAGTCACTGCCAGACATTTTTACTCTATGCGATCGCATGATCCCTGTTGCGATCGCATAGAACAAATTTTGACCCTCGCCAAACTACTCTATGTGATCGCATAGACCAAAATGCGATCGCAATTCTTACCGAAATATAACTATGCGATCGCATGCCCTGCTCCGCGATCGCATAGAACAAAAGCTGGACCTGGGACCCCTCTTCTCTATACACTATGCGATCGCATAGGACTGTACGCGATCGCATAGAACAACTTTCCAGAACTATGCGATCGCATATCCTTGCCCGCGATCGCATAGAACAAATTCTTGGCCTCTCCAAAACCTTCTATGCGATCGCATTAGCCTATTGCGATCGCATAGAGCATTCGTCTGCAGCACACACCAGCAGTTAACAGCATTTCCAAAATGCAAGAAATAGCCCGATTTGACCCCCGGATTCATCCCGAGAACCCGGGATCCCAACGAAAACCACCATCCTATTCCGAAACATGATACGAACTTATTCTAATCATCAAAACACGTCTAGCAACATCAAAACCCATAATTCACATCGAATTCAAGCCTAAATTTCTTAAAACTTTCCGAATTGCACATTCGATCTAAAACCCGACCAAACGACGTCCGAATGACCTGAAAATTTGCGGACATATCCAAAATCACATAACGAAGCTACAAAAATTGTCGGAATTCCATTCCGACCCCCGGATCAAAATCTCACCTATCGTTCGAATTCGCCAAAATTCCAACCTTCGGCATTTCAAGCCTAATTGAGCTACGGACCTCCAAAATACATTCCGAACGCGCTCCCAACCCCGAAATCACCTTACGGAGCTAATGGAACCATCGAATTTCCGTTCCGAGATCGTCTTAACACTGTTCCGGCTACGGACCATTTTCTAGCTTTAAAGCTCTCGTTTAGGGACTAAGTGTCCCAAAATGCTCCAAATTTCAGAACCGACTCTCCCGGCAACCCACAATAGCAGAAATGAACTTAAGGGAATAGTTAACTTGGGGATTGGGGCGTAATTTTCTAAAATGACCGGTCGGGTCGTTACAAGTTCCAGTTAGGTGTGATGGATCTTGACTTGGCTCTTCTGAATGATAAGCCCGCTGCCATTACTGATTCGAGCAGTGCGGATGAGAAGTCTTTCTATAAAGCATGGGAACGCTCTAACAGGCTAAGCCTTATGTTTATGCGAATGAATATTGCCAACAACATTAAGAGTACTATTCCACAAACAGAAAGTGCCAGGTGTTGACACCCAATTTTGACCCTCCTTTCTTCCAAATTATTTCTTTAAGCTTCTAATATCACTAATAATATAAGGTAGTTATTCTACTATATTTTTTATACAAACTGTGCCTATTTGTTATTATAATGGAAACTATTATAGATATACTTATTATAGTTATATCTATTATTCTTATTATTATTATTTTCCCAAAAAAGGAGCATTTTTTCCTCTTTATATAATTAATTAATAATTTTTTTTATTAAACATCTTATAAATATTTACACTTGTGATGATGTGTTACTTAACAATTAGTGTAAATTATTTTGTAAATATAAATTCTAACTACTATAATCATTTTAAGTAACATTAAATATTGAACTAACAATATTATGTAGTATTATATAATGTGACTAATAAAATTATTTTAAAATCTAAATAGAAGCTCAAAGAAAATATACAAAGAAGAAAAGAAAATGCCCAAAACCTTAAAATAACTAACCCATTTCGGTTAAGCTCATTCACTAGAGAAGTCCAATAACTCATTTAACCCAACTTGAGAGCCCAATTCGCCTAACCTGAATTATAGAATCCTCTAAAAACCTAAAAGCCCAAGCCTCCTAATTTCTCTCTCCTCTGAAGACGCCAGTGTCTGGCCTTTCCTCTTTGAAGAAAAATTCCAAGACTTTTTCTTCCCAAATCAAAGATATGTGCCCCCATTTTCGTCTTTCTCCCTTTGAATCGCTGCCCGAGTCTGCCCAATTCATCCAAAATCACAAACGTTCGAATCAGAATGGTTTTGACTCATTTTGAATCCTTAGAGATCCCGCTCAAACTTTCATACTTGAAGAACCCTAATCTTCTCCTATAAATAAGCACATTTTACAAGTCATGGGGGAGCTGGAAACCACGGCGCACCTCCCTCACAACCGCCTCTCCTCCCCTAAAGCACTTAGTTTCTATTATTTTTCTCTTCCCCTAAAAATTGATTTTTCTCGAGTTCTTTATTTGTCTCTGTTTGGCTTCGAGTCATAGTAGAAAAAATCTATTTCGTTGTTTGTTCATAGAACTTAAGGTCTCGAGACAGACCCGAGATCCTCGCCTTCAGTTCACTGCTCTAAAGCAGGTCATTGATTTCTCTTCTCTCATCAATTTAGAAGTTTAAATGTGTTCATACTCTGTGCATGTTGTGAAATATTTTATCTTCTCGTTTTGCTTTTGTGTGTCACATATTCTAAATAAATTCCAGTATGTTGTTTGTTAATTTCCGTTAATCTGTTTTTATCTCGAGCCATATCTTTTAGAAAAATACATATTTTGGCCATTTCACACAAAAAAAAAACAATTGATCAATATTAAACTAAAGTCTCGTGAGTATCTCACTTGTGTAATAATGCTTTGTGTCTCGTGGATTAGCTAGCTGTAACAGTATGTTTAGTCTCTTTAGCAATAAATACCATTATCCTTTGCTTAAGTAATTATATGTTTGTATCTTCTTCTATATAAAGACATGTTTAATAATTTCACCTTAGGCTAACGAAATTTATCTATCATAAATGTGGTGTTAAAGACGTAATGGCATAAAACGAGTTGAAATCTTATTTACAGGATTTAAATACTAAGTATTAGACTTTCCATCATTTAGAGACCGTATCTCTAGGAAAATTATTCTGATAGTATAATGTTAAAGCGTATCTAATTGTTAACATATTTGTTAAAATGATTGATGATGTTGTGTTCAAACTTTATTAGAAACCAATCTTTTAGGCCTTTCTTGTTTCTGTTTATTATATGTGTTGGTGTTTGTCTAAACATCCAGTTTTTTTCCCCCTGTAGAATTAAGCAATAAGAACCTCAAAAAGGTGTCTGCTTGACCGAATTTAGTGTAGCACTTGAAATTAAGAGCATATTTTCTTTACTACAATCTAGTTATAGTTGCCTATGCATTATATTATCTGTTATACATGGGTAATATTAATTTCATGATAGCATGAATGATGATAGTAATATAAGATGATATGTATATGCCTAATATGTTAACCTAGCGTATGTTTGCTTCGAGGGCAGTTAGTTTCTATTAAGCTTTTATGTTTGGCGCTATAAAGATGGCTCTAATTTATGTTTGTTTAAGGGAGATTTTATGACTAAAGTTATTAGCAATAATCATTTAATGAGATTATGTAATGGTGCGTATTGTTAGAAGAATGCTTGACTTATATTTGATAAAACGCTCGCATTCATATATTTTATTTCCCTGTGTATTCTTCTCTGTTAGGATCCTCAAGTTTATGAACTAGCTATATCGGACAACGGTTTACTAATAACACTAGTTCAGGACCTTTTAGACGTTGTGCTTAAAATTTTGAACATTTCGTTTGAAGTAGATTTGGTTATATGTGTATTGTGAAGTGGAGATTTGCTCTACCTTGTATTTTTTACATCTTAGACAGCATGTCCATGGGAGCTTATTTTAATTCATTGTTCAAAAAATGAAATTCTTTTCTTTGCCATGACTGTTAGTGTTTGTAAATGACTATAGGTGATTTGCTGCTTAATTTAACAAGATAACACTTAGATTTATTACTTATGCATTGAAGAAAATCGTACCTCTATTGGAGTATGAACACATTTCTCATTCTTATTTTCTTAAGAGATATGGGGACCGTAAGTCTGGGTCCTCTTTCACTGAATGTTTAGATATCGTTGGATTAAGTGGCTTTTCTTAAAAACTGATGTGGTATAATACATTTAGGACTTCTCTGGTTAGATATTGGGTAACATGAGTCAGTACAAATTCACTAGTTATTAACGTGACATGAAAAGAAATACTTAGTTGTTTAGTTTGAACTTACAGTATTGTTGATGGTCTACTTCATCTTTTCTATAGCTTTATGTCATTAAAGTTTGGGCATTTTATCTCCTAATGTCTTTTTATCTTCTTTCTTTGTTTTCATGTACTTTGGAACAAAACATATTGAGTCTTAATGCAAGACTCACCATCATGTCAAGCATGGAGTCATTGCATCCCTTATTCTTAGAAGGCAACGAATAGCAAGAAGAGAAGCCAATCGTTTGGGGGTCACCTGTGGTGGATTTTGTTTCTACTTACTCTGCATATATCCTAATTAAGTGATTTGTTTTGTTTGAACCTATGATTGATGATTAATTTTATCATTTAGAATTACTACTATAATTTTGGAAAATAATCTTGTTGGGTAAAGACTCAAAAGGATGCAAAACACTTAACATTTTGGGGTAGTATTTTTCCTTTGAGACCTAAGGAAGAAAACTGTTTTCTCCTCATATCATGTAATAAGTATTAAACTTGGGATATTACTTTTCTTTCAAGAACGTGACATAGGAATGTGAAGGCAGGATTTTTTTTAAATAAAGAGTTTTAGATCATTCGAACATCATTTTGGATATGTCCACAAAATTTCAGATCATTCGGACGTCGTTTGGTCGGGTTTTTGATCGAATATTAGTTTCAGAAGTTTTGAAGAAAGTTAGGCTTGAATCCGTGTGTAATTGGTGATTTTGATGTTTAGGATGGTGTTTTTATGATTGGACCAAGTCCGTATCGTGTTTTGGAGTATGTTGGTGGTTTTCGTGGGGTCCCGGGGGCCTCGGGATGAATTCGGGGGTCCAAACGGACCAATTTGTGCCAAATTTCTGCAGCAATAAGTGCAGAGGATTTTTGTGCTTCGCGATCGCGAAGCTTTGAATGCGATCACGTAAGAGGAGAATTGAGAGCTTTGCGATCGCGAGGGAGAGTATGCGATCGCGTAAGGTTATGACGGGATGCATCGCGATCGCGATGTCTTGTGTGCGATCGCGTAGGTCTGGGACCTAAAGCAGTGCGATCGCAGGTGGATTCACGCAATCGCGTAATGTTGAGGCCTGAAGCAGTGCGATCGCGTAGGGTATGTCGCGATCGAGTAGAGTAAATTTGGAGCCTGATAAAGTTGTTCATCGCGATCGCGAGCCTGTGGATGCGATCGCAGAGGGTCGCCTGGCAGTCAGTGAATTAATATAACAGAATAGTGTATTCGCGAACCCCATACCCAAAACCTCCATTTTTGAGTTCCAAGAGAAGGTATTGACGGGAGATTGCTGAGAAATCATCGGGGTTTCGTCGGAGGTAAGTTTTGTGGCTTAATTATATCATTTTAACATGAAATCCTTGGTTAATTCCCTGTAAATGAAAGATTAAAGGTGGGTTTGAGCCCTAAGCCTAAAATTGAAGAAAAACACTGATTTGAGTGGGCAAATGGAGTCCGATTTTGGTAAATTTTATATGTATAGACTCGTATCAAGATGAGGATTCCGAATATGTGACTTTTGTAATTTTTTGAGAAGCGTACCGAAAGTCGGATTTTGGCAACTTTGCCATTTTTGGTGTAAATCGAGTTGTATTGATTGGGTGTCGTCCCATTGGCCTAATTTGTTGTATTTCTACTGTATATGATCAGATTCTACGCGTGCGGAGCTTGATTCTCGTGGTAAGGGCATCACGGAGTGGTCGTCGCGCTATATTGAGGTGAGTAATAGATGTGGGTGATGACCAGCGGGTTCGAAACCCCGGTATACCACTTTGTGATGTTGTATAGTAGCGAGACACGTACTCTTTTGCGAGTGCGGGGTCAAATATGATTGGGGACGATGGCTTAGTCTGACTTGTTGGCACCGTGTTATGATAATTGGCTATTCTTGAGCCGGTGAACCTCCTTCTCGGATAGTTGCATACTATATATTGTGATAATTGGCTATTCTTGAGCCGTTGAACCCCCTTCTTGGGCGATTGAGTATACTTGTGGGCCGTGAGCCAATTATTGGATCCCGCGAAGATCGTTATCATTGTCTGGTGATTTTCACATGCTAGTTTACTACCAGTCCGTAGCTATTTCTGTTATCATGCTATTTCCAACCTCTGGAACTTGATATTTCTGTTTTCCAACTGAAAAATGATAAAAGCGTTTTCGAAACTACTTTTGAGCCTGCGAGGTTGTATTTGCATATTAGCTGACTGGTAGTGGATCGGGCTGCGCGCCGCAGCGGTATATATGTTGGATCGGACTGCAGTAATATTGTGCTTGGGCTGTAGGAGCCCCTCCGGAGTCTGAACCCCCACAGTGAGCACAGGTACCCAAATTGGATCGGGCTACGCGCCGTAGCGGTCATATCATGCATTGCATTACATTTAGCTACATCTGTTAGCTGTTATACTGTTTTGCAGGTACAATTGATATTGATTATGTGACATGGTATTTGATTACAGCTTTACATAGTGCTTTATTGTGGATTTCTTATCTGCGCTATCTTACCCCTGTTTATTACCACTGAGTCTGGCAGTACTCATTTTACTCTCCGCACCTTGTGTGCAGATCCAGGTACCTCTCAGCAGTGATCCGGTAGTTGTTTGAGGCGACATCTGTAGGATATTCGAGGTGGATGCAGAGTCCGCAGGACCCGATATTCCTTCTTACTGTCTTTTGATTCTGTATTACTATTTCTTTCCGCACTTGGTACCTTGTAAACCATTATCACACTATGTTCATTAGAGGCTCATGACTCTTGACCCTGCGGTCTATGGGAGTTGGTATATTTTGGGACTTGGTTCCCCGTTTTCGATATGTGTATCACTGTTGCTTCATGTTTTGATATGTTTAAATGGGATAAAGTGAGCTTCTAGCTGCGTTATTGTTATTGATTGGTCAGGCTGGCTTAGCAATGTGCTGGGCGCCATAGGGTCGTGACAAGTTGGTATCAGAGCCTAGGTTTACTAGGCCTCATGAGTCTTGAGCCGGTTAGTAGAGTCTTGTGGATCGGTACGGGGGCGCATGTACTTATCCTCGGGAGGCTGCGAACCTTTAGGAAACACTTCACGTTTCTTGAACTCTGTCGTGCGATCTTGTTGTTCTGAGAACTGAACTTCTATATTCTATTCTCTCGCAGATGGCGAGAATGCGAGCATCAGGACGAGGTGGACGACCTTGATTGCCACCTGTTAGAGGCCGTGGGCGCGGTCGTGCTAGAGGTAGAGGCAGGGCAGCTGAGGCAGTGCCAGCTGACCCGCCCGTTGTACTAGTTTAGGAGCAGCCCCCAGTGGTTGATGCTCCAGCAGCCCCAGTTCAGGGCCAGACTGTATCTATTGCTATTCTTGGTCTTCAGGAGACTCTTGCTCAGATATTATCGGTGTGTTCAGATTTGGCTCAGGTAGTCTCAGCTATTGCTGCTGTAGCGACATCTCAGACAGGGGGTTGTCAGCAGACCCCTGCAGCTCGCACACCTGAGCAGGATGTTCAGGGACTTCAGACGCCAGAGGCGGTCCCCGCTCACCGGTTATTCCTCCAGCTGCACCGGCTCCGAGCATATGGTTTAGGCTATGCTCGATGACAAGCGGCGTCATCTTGAGAGGTTTGGTAGACTTCGGCCACCCCGTTTCGGTGGCGTTGAGGGCGAGGATGCCCGGGGTTTCTTGGATAAGTGTCAAGAGGATGTTGCGGACGGCTGGTATTCTTGAGTCCGGCGGAGTTTCATTTACTACCTTTCAGTTCACCGGTCCCGCATTTGATTGGTGGGAAGAGTTTGAGAGGCGTAGGCTTGTAGGAGCAGCACCTCTCACATGGCGGCAGTTCTCTACTCTCTTTCTAGAGAAGTATGTACCTCAGTCTCGCCGCGAGGAGCTACGTCGCCAGTTCGAGTGGTTGGTTCAGGGCGACATGTCTGTGACTCGGTATGAGCTTAGATTCACACAGTTGGCTAGGCATGCCACGTGGATGATCCCTACTAATAGGGAGAGGATCAGGAGGTTCATTGATGGCCTCAACTACTCTATCCGCATTCTTATGACCAGGGTGAGAGTTCTGTCATCATCTTTCGAGCAGGTTGTAGACATGGCATGCTCCATTGAGGCGGATCGTTGTCGAGAGAGAGAGGAGCGAGAGGCCAAGAGGCCTCGTGGTTCTGGCAGTTTCAGTGGTGCTCCATCTAGAGGGCATTCCCAGCAGGGCAGAGGTCGCTCATCTAGACCTTCTCATTTAGGCCGCCAGAGCAGAGCTAAGGTTCTTATGGTCGTGGTCGACAGGGGTTTCAGCAGGGCCAGTCATCACTTAGTGCCCTCCCAGCCCAGAGTGTAGCACCTACTTCTTTAGCCCAGGGTTCTTCTGCGGCGAGGGGTTCCCTTCAGTCCCCTTCTCCAGCACCGGGTGCATGTTATGAGTGTGGTGAGTTTGGCCACATGAGGAGATAGTGCCCTCGACTCCGTAGGGACAGAACTCAGCAGAGGGATCAGCCCTCCTCTTCAGCACTATCTCAGGCTAGTAGAGGTGGAGGTTAGTCTTCTCGTGGTCGCTCCAGAGACGAGGAGAGATCCGGTAGAGGCCAGGCGCGATTCTATGCACTCCTTGACAGGCGGGATGCAGTTGCCTCCGATGCGGTGATTACAGGTATCATTTTTGTCTGTCACAGAGATGCCTCTGTTATATTTGATCCAGGGTCCACATATTCTTACGTGTCCTCTTATTTTGCACATCACTTGGGTGCGACTCATGGTAGTCTTGATTTACCGGTTCATGTATCCACCCCCGTGGGTGATACGATTGTTGTAGATCATGTCTATAGATCATGTGTTATATCTATTGGGGGTCTGGAGACCCAGGCAGATTTGTTATTATTGGGGATGGTGGACTTTGATGTTATATTGGGTATGGACTGGTTGTCTCCGTACCACGCTATATTGGACTGTTGTGACGACCCGGCCCGTCGTCATGGGAATTACCACCCCGTTGTGTTGTAATTACATAGTTCATGCTTTTATATTAGTGTTAGAGTCTATCGGGGGAGTTAGGAGTGAATTAAATTGGAAATGAGGCATATAGCCTTTTTGGAGGAAGCTTGAATAAGGAAAGTCAACCCGGAGTTGACTATTTAGTTAGAGAGCTCGGAATCGAATTCTGATGATTCGGTTAGTTCCGGGAGGTGAATTGTGACTTAGGGGAGCGATCGGAATTGAATTTGGAGGCCCGGTGTAGAAATAGGCTTGAATTGGCTAAGGTTAAATTTTGGCGAAATCCGAACGGTAGGTGAGATTTTGATCCGGGGGTCGGAATGGAATTCCGACAGTTGTAGTACCTCCGTTAGGTGATTTTTGAGGTGCTTGTAAAATTTCAGGTCATTCGGTGGTCGTTTGACCGGGTTTTTGATTGATTGTGTAATTCGGAATGTTTTAAGGAATTTAGGCTTGAATTCGATGTGAATTGTGGGTTTTGATGTTATTAGACGTGTTTTGAGTATTGGAGCAAGTTCGAATAAGGTATTAAGATGTGTTGGTGTGTTTGGATGAGGTCCCGGGGGCCTCGGGGTGTTTTCGGATGGTTAATTCGGGAGAAAAACATGGAAATTGCAGGTTTGAAGAGTTCTGGTTCTGTTGTTTTCGCTCCCGCGGAAATGGGGGCGCAGGAGCGAGCCCGCAGGAGCGGAAAACGAGCGCAGAAGCGCTGGGGTCCGCTGAGGCGGATCCTGGTCCGCATGGGCGGCACCGCAGGTGCAGAAGGAAAGACCGCAGAAGTGGTCTGGGCTCGTTGTGGGAGGATCCGCAGAAGCGAAAGACTTGTCGCCTAAGCGAGTCCGCAGGAGCGGACTCTGATGCGCAGTAGCGGTAAGGCTCGCAGGAGCGGAAGGGGATTCGCAGGAGCGGTCTCGCGGGAGCGAGACATGGGCCGCAGAAGCGGAGCTGGGCGGCTAGGAGTGTTTTCGCAGAAGCGACCATTTGGTCGCAGAGGCGGCCTCGCAGAGGCGGATTTTGGTCCGCAGAAGCGGAAATCGTGCCTGTGTTAAAAATAACAGAAGGGTTAAAATTTCATAAGTTGCAAAACATTTGGGGCTCGGTTCTTGAAGGCAAATTGGGCGATTTGGGCGAGTTATTGCTGGGAGAACATCGGGTTATCGTTGGAGGTAAGTTTTGTGGCTTAATTACATCATTTTAACATGAAATCCTTGGTTAAAACCCATGTAAATGGAAGATTAAAGGTGGGTTTGAGCCCTAGGCCTAAATTAAAGAAAAACACTGATTTGAGTAGGCAAATGGAGTCCGATTTTGGTAAATTTTATATGCCTAGACTCGTATCGAGATGAGGATTCCGAATATGTGATTTTTGTAATTTTTCGACAAGTGTACCAAAAGTCGGGTTTTGACAACTTGTGGGTTTTGATATAAATTGGGTTATTTCGAATGAATTTCGTGAAATTAGTGTATATTGATGCATTTTCTATGATTTTGAGCAGATTTGGCACCCGAGGAGATTGATTTGCGAGGCAAGCGCAAGGCGGATTGAAGCTTCTACCGGTTCGAGGTGAGTGGTAGTAGTAAATAATGTACTGAGGGTTTGAAACCCCGTACTAGCACTTCACAGTGCTATATTGAGATGAGACGCGCGTTCTATAACGGGCGTGGTGACATTGTGATTGGGGGTTCGGACTTAGTCCTTCTCGGCTAATAGAATACTGTGTTGTATGACTATTATGGAGACTATAACTGTACAATTGGGCTAATGGCCATGTTTGGGGCCTTGTGCCGATCTATAGAGCATTAGGGAACCTATAGAGCTAGGTGACCCTTATATCATGTTGGAAACATACACTCAGCCGTAGCTCTAGCCGTATAGCATAATATGAGCCCGTACTAGATGTGTACATTGAGAGAGATTATCTAGGGTGGAATCCCCTGTTCTAGCTGAGTGGGCCGGAAAGGCCAAGTCTATATTGACTGAGACAGGGTCTAGGACCCATTGTGATATATTATATTGGGCCTGAGAGGCCAAGCACATATTGATTGGGATAGGGTCGAGGACCCATTATGAGGTATTATATATATATACCTATATTGGATCGGGCTGCACGCCGCAGCAGTATATATATTGGATCGGACTGCACGCCGCAGTAATATACATGTAATATACATGTAATATACATGTGGGACGGACTGCACGCCGCAGTATTATTGCGCTTGGGCTGTAGGAGCCCCTTCGGAGTCTGAGTCTGCACACATTCTCAGTGAGCACTGGTGTATATTATGGGATCGGGCTGCGCGTCGCAGCAGTATAAATATATATACATATAAATATTGGATCGGACTGCACGCCGCAGTAATACATGTGTGGATCGGGCTGCACGCCGCAGTATAATAGTGCTTGGGCCTAGGGAGCCCCTCCGAAGTCTGTATACACCCCCCAGTGAGCGCCGTCGACGTTAAATGGAGCGGGCTGCGCGCCGCAGCGGTATATGTATTGGAGCGGGCTGCACGCCGCAACATTATACTTAATCATATCCTACTATCTACCTAATTACTTATACATTATAGACATAGGTATGTGTCTTTATATGTTGAGATGGCCGTACACCGTAGGGGTACGAGTGAGGGTTGGTTCGGTGTGGAATCTTGTAGAGATAAACGTAGATTGGAGGTTAGAGTACTACTATAGTGATGACGTACCTGTGAGGGTTGCCTTAGAACTGCTAAGTGATAGCACAGGAGTTCTTACCTTCAGCTATTATTTATTATTGTTACTCACTGAGTTGAAATATACTCACCCCACTCCCCTGCACTTTCTGTGCAGATCCACAGTGCCCGAGAGCAGTTGAGACTTTGTAGCTGCTGATCCTTGTCTACTTTTGCGGAGACTACAAGGTAGCTGCCAGCGTCCGCAGAGCCTGTTTTCTCCTTCTTTATCATCTTGTTGATTTCCTAATTGCCTAGACTTGGTTGTAGTAGGATGCTATTCTGTAGAGGCTCGGTCTCGTGACACCACGATATGGTTGGGACCGTATTTTGTATGTTTTACATTTCGTTTATCACCTGATATGAGCATTTACTGTTTAAGTTTAATTTGATTAATAACTGGCTGGTTTAAGGGATAATATGGTCGGGCTTGCCTAGCATTGTGTTGGGCGCCATCACGACCGGGGTTTGGGTCGTGACAAGTTGGTATCAGAGCCTAGGTTAACAGGTCTCGCGAGTCATGAGCCGGTTGGTAGAGTCTCGTGGATCGGTGCGGGGACGCCTGTACTTATCCTCGGGAGGCTGCAAACCTTTTAGGAAAAGTTTCAATTCTTGGAATTCTTGTCGTGCGATTACTTTTGACTTGAACCGAACTTTGACATTCTATTCTCTCGCAGATGGCGAGAACCCGATCATCCGGACGTGGAGGACGACCACCACTACCACCTGCTAGAGGCCGTGGACGCGGTCGTGGTCGTGGCGGAGTTAGGGCAGCCGAGGCAGGCTGCCACCGACCCACAGCCCCCGGCTGCGGAGGTGCCAGCGAAGCACCGCATCGGGCACCAGCCTGTGCCCATTGTTATTCCGGGTCTACGAGAGACCCCGGCTCGGATACTAGCGATCCGCACCGGCCTAGCACAGAGCGGTTTCGGCTTACTACCGCAGCAGCCGCATCGGGGATCGGGGGTAGTCATCGGACCCCCGCAAGACGCACTCCAGGAGCCAGCAGTGCGGGGCTTACGGACACCGCAGGCTCCTCCGACTCAGCCTCGTGGTTCCGGTTCAGCCGACAGATCGATTCGGGGGACAGTGGTCCCGAGCTATGACGGACGATGAGCGGCGTCGTCTCGAGAGGTTCACTAGGTTATTTCCTCCAGTGTTCACTGGTGCTCCGGCGAGGACGCCCAAGGTTTTCTGGATAAGTGTCGTCGGATGCTTCGTACGGCAGGGATATTGGAGTCCGGTGGGGTATCTTTCACTACCTTTCAGGTTTCGGGGGCCAGCCTTCGCTTGGTGGGAGGCTTATGAGCGCCGCAGGCCGGCAGGGCAGCACCACTATCATGGCCGGAGTTCTCCACATATGTTCTTGGATAAATGGGTGCCTCGATCTCGCAGAGAGGAGATGCGTAGGCGGCTTGAGGGTCTCCGTCGGGGGACATGTCAGTGTCAGAGTATGAATCAGGTTTACAGAGTTGTCCGGATATGCACCGTGGTTGGTTCATTCCGACAGAGAGAGGATTGGGCGCTTCGTGGACGGCCTCATTTATCCCATTCGTATTCCGATGACTCGGGAGAGGGTTTTGAGTCGTACATTTGAGGATGCTGTGGATATTGCTCGCGACATAGAGACAGATCGTCGCAGAGAGCGGGATGAGAGGGAGGCCAAGAGGCCTCGAGGAGGAGCTAGTTCCAGTGGCACTCAGACCAGAGGCCAGAGTCAGCAGAGCCGAGGTCGCTCTTTCAGATCTTCGCAGTCGGGACGCTCAGATCGTCGCAGATGGTCACCTAGACAGGGTTATCAGGGTTCGCACCAGAGCCAGCCATCTCTCGGTGCCATGCCAGCTCAGAGTTCTTCACAGGCCCCATCCGCTCAGGGTTCATCTCGGCCTAGTTCATCGGCTGGCCACTCCAGCGCCAGAGGTCCTTATCAGTCTCAGTCCCCCAGCACCGGGGAGTTGCTACGAGTGCGGAGAGTTTGGGCACCACCGCAGGGAGTGTCCCCGTCTTGTTTCCAGGATCTTATCAGCAGAGGGGCAGCCCTCGTCATCTGGTCCTTCTACTTTAGCACCCGCCCCGCCGGCTAGGGGTGAGGGTCAGGCAGCTAGGGGTCGCTCTCGAGGGGAGGCCGATCAGGCGGACGAGCTAGATGCTATGCTTTTCGGGGCCGATCCGAGGCCGTTGCTTCGATGTCGTCATTACAAGTATTATTTCGGTCTGCCACAGAGATGCCTCGATATTGTTTGATCCCGGTTCTACTTATTCTTATGTGTCTACATATTTTGCTCCTCATTTGGGAACGACCCGAGGGAGTCTTGAGCCGCCAGTGCATGTATCTACCCCGGTAGGGGATACTATTGTTGTGGACCACGTATACCGGTCCTGTTTGGTCACTATTGGAGGTCTGGAGACCCGAGTAGACCTGTTGCTTCTCAGCATGGTTGATTTTGATGTTATATTGGGCATGGACTGGCTATCTCCATGTCATGCTATTCTGGACTGTCATGCTAAGACAGTCACTTTGGCTATGCCGGGCATTCAGAGGATCGAGTGGCGAGGCACGACTGAGTATGTACCTAGCAGGGTAATATCTTTCCTCAAGGCCCAACGAATGGTTGGGAAGGGGTGTCTCTCTTATTTAGCATTTGTGCGGGAGGTCGAGGCCCGGACTCCCAGTATTGATTTTGTTCCCATTGTGCGAGACTTTCCTGATGTGTTTCCCTCAGACCTGCCGGACATGCCGCCGGACAGGGATATTGATTTTGGTATCGATTTGGTGCCAGGCACTCAGCCTATTTCTATTCCTCCGTATCGGATGGCACCAGCTGAGTTGAAGGAATTGAAGGAGCAACTCCAGGAACTCCTAGATAAGGGGTTCATTCGGCCGAGTGTGTCGCCGTGGGGTGCACCGGTCCTGTTTGTTAAGAAGAAGGACGGATCTATGAGGATGTGTATTGACTATAGGCAGCTAAACAAAGTAACAGTGAAGAATAAGTATCCTCTCCCTCGTATTGATGATTTATTTGATCAGCTCCAGGGAGCTAGGGTGTTCTCGAAGATTGATCTTCGTTCAGGCTACCATCAGCTGAAGATTAGAGAGTCTGACATTATGAAGACTGCATTCCGGACCGGATATGGTCACTATGAGTTCCTTGTGATGTCTTTTGGGCTGACCAACGCCCCAGCAGCATTTATGCATCTGATGAATAGTGTGTTCAGGCCGTATCTTGATTCATTTGTTATTGTGTTCATTGACGACATTCTAGTCTACTCTCGTAGCCGGGAGGAGCATGCTCGGCACTTGAGTATTGTGTTGCAGAGGTTGAGAGAGGAGAAGCTGTATGCCAAGTTCTCCAAATGTGAGTTCTGGCTTGAGTCCGTGGCATTCTTAGGGCACGTGGTGTCCTGTGATGGTATTAGGTAGATCCGAGGAAGGTCGAGGCAATGCAGAGTTGGCCCAGACCGACCTCAGTTACTGAGATCCGTAGCTTTCTGGGATTGGCAGGGTATTATCGCCGATTCGTTCAGGGGTTCTCTTCTATTGCTTCACCCTTGACTAGATTGACTCGGAAGGGTGTTCCTTTCTTATGGTCCGAGGAGTGCGAGGAGAGCTTTCAGAAGCTCAAGACAGCACTGACCACAGCACCAGTCTTGATTCTACCGACAGCTTCAGATTCTTATACTGTATATTGTGATGCCTCGAGAGTTGGCATTGGTTGTGTGTTGATGCAGGAGGGTAGGGTCATTGCTTATGCTTTTCGTCAGTTGAAGCCCCACGAGAAGAACTACCCTGTTCATGATTTGGAGCTAGCACCCATAGTTCATGCTTTGAAGATTTGGAGGCATTACTTGTATGGTGTCTCATGTGAGGTGTTCACGGATCATCGCAGCCTTCAGCACTTATTCAGACAGAAGGACCTTAATTTGAGACAACGAAGGTGGTTAGAGCAGATTAAAGATTATGACATCACTATCTTGTATCATCCGGGGAAGGCCAATATTGTGGCCGATGCCTTGAGTCGGAAGACGGTTAGCATGGGCAGCTTAGCTTTCATCCCAGTTGGGGAGAGGCCTTTTGCTTATGATGTTCAGGCTCTAGCCAATCGGCTAGTGAGATTAGATATTTCGGAGCCGAGTCGGGTGTTGGCTTGTGTTGTTTCTCGATCTTCCTTATATGATCGCATCGGGGAGCGACAGTATGATGACCCACATTTGCTTGTCCTTAAGGACAGAGTGCAGCATAACGATGTTAGAGATGTGACTATCGACAGTGATGGTGTTCTGAGGATGCAGGGCCGTATATGCGTGCCCAATGTTGATGGTTTGCGGGAGTTGATACTTGAGGAGGCACACAGTTCGCGGTACTCTATTCACCCAAGTGCCGCAAAGATGTACCAAGACTTGAGACAGCACTACTGGTGGAGGAGAATGAAGATGGATATTGTTAGGCATGTAGCTAAGTGCCTCAATTGCCAGCAGGTCAAATATGAGCATCAGAGACCGGGCGGTGTTCTTCAGCGTATGGTTATTCCCGAGTGGAAATGGGAGAGGATCACCATGGATTTTGTTATTGGGCTTCCTCGGACAGCGAGGAAGTTTGATTCTGTATGGGTGATTGTTGATCGGCTGACTAAGTCCGCACATTTCATCCCAGTTAGTACTACTTACTCATCGGAGCGGTTGGCAGCGATCTTTATTCGGGAGATTGTCAGGTTGCATGGGGTCCCAGTGTCTATTATATCTGACTGAGGCACTCAGTTCACTTCTCAATTTTGGAGAGCATTTCAGCGAGAGATGGGTACGAGGGTTGAGTTGAGTACATCATTTCACCCCCAAACAGACGGACAGTCTGAGCGCACTATTCAGATCCTGGAGGATATGTTGCGGGAATGTGTGATTGACTTTGGTGGTTCATGGGATGAGTTTTTGCCACTTGCCGAGTTTGCCTACAACAACAGCTACCAGTCGAGTATTCAGATGGCCCCGTACGAGGCATTGTATGGCAGACGGTGTAGATATCCCGTGGGATGGTTTGAGCCCGGCGAGGATAGATTTATAGGGACTAAGTTAGTTCAGGATGCATTGGATAGAGTGAAGTTGATTGAGGAGAGGCTTTGCACAGCATAGTCATGGTAGAAGAGTTATGCGGATCGTAGGGTTTGAGAGTTGTCTTTTATGATTGGTGATAGAGTATTGCTGAAGGTTTCACCCATGAAGGGTGTCATGAGATTCGGGAGGAAAGGGAAGTTGAGTCCCAGGTACATTGGTCCTTTTGAGATACTCAGGAGAGTTGGAGAGGTGGCATATGAGTTAGCCTTGCCACCCGGCTTATCCAGCGTACATCCAGTATTCCATGTGTCCATGCTCCGGAAGTACATCGGAGATCCGTCTCATGTATTAGACTTCAGGTACCATTCAGCTTGATGGTGATCTATCCTATGATGTGGAGCCTATTGCTATTTTGGGTCGCCAAGTAAGGAAGTTGAGGTCGAAGGAGATTGCATCGGTTAAGGTTCAGTGGAGAGGTCGACCCGTGGAGGAGGCTACTTGGGAGGTTGAGCAGGAGATGCGGAGCAGATACCCTCAGCTATTTGAGACTTCAGGTATGTTTCTCGACCCGCTCGAGGACGAGCGTTTGCTTAAGAGGGGGAGAATGTGACGACCCGGCCCGTCGTTACGGGAATTACCACCCCGTTGTGTTGTAATTACATAATTCATGCTTTTATATAAGTGTTAGAGTCTATCGGGGGAGTTAGGAGTGAATTAAATTGGAAATGAGGCATATAGCCTTTTTGGAGGAAGCTTGAATAAGGAAAGTCAACCCGGAGTTGACTATTTAGTTAGAGAGCTCGGAATCGAATTCTGATGATTCGGTTAGTTCCGGGAGGTGATTTGTGACTTAGGGGAGCGATCGGAATTGAATTTGGAGGCCCGGTGTAGAAATAGGCTTGACTTGGCTAAGGTTGAATTTTGGCGAAATCCGAACGGTAGGTGAGATTTTGATCCGGGGGTCGGAATGGAATTCCGACAGCTGCAGTAGCTCCGTTAGGTGATTTTGGATGTGCCTGCAAAATTTCAGGTCATTCGGAGGTCGTTTGACCGGGTTTTTGATTGATTGTGTAATTCGGAATGTTTTAAGGAATTTAGGCTTGAATTCGATGTGAATTATGGGTTTTGATGTTATTAGACGTTTTTTGAGGATTGGAGCAAGTTCAAATAAGGTATTAAGATGTGTTGGTGTGTTTGGATGAGGTCCCGGGGGCCTCGGGGTGTTTTCGGATGGTTAATCGGGAGAAAAACATGGAAATTGCAGGTTTGAAGAGTTCTGGTTCTGTTGTTTTCGCTCCTACGGAAATGGGGGCGCAGGAGCGAGCCCGCAGAAGCGGAAAAATGAGCGCAGAAGCGATGGGGTTCGCCGAGGCGGATCCTGGTCCGCAAGGGCGGCACCGCAGGTGCGGAAGGAAAGACCGCGGAAGCGGTCTGGGCTCGTTATGGGAGAATCCGCAGAAGCGGAAGACTTGTCGCCTAAGCGAGTCCGCAGGAGCGGACTCTGATGCGCAGAAGCGGTAAGGCTCGCAGGAGCGGAAGGGGATTCGCAGGAGCGGTCTCGCGGGAGCGAGACATGGGCCGCAGAAGCGGAGCTGGGCGGCTAGGAGTGTTTTCGCAGAAGCGACCATTTGGTCGCAGAGGCGGCCTCGCAGAGGCGGCCTCGCAGAGGCGGATTTTGGTCCGCAGAAGCGGAAATCGCGCCTGTGTTAAAAATAACAGAAGGGTTAAAATTTCATAAGTTGCAAAACATTTGGGGCTCGGTTCTTGAAGGCGAATTGGGCGATTTGGGCGAGTTATTGCTGGGAGAACATCGGGTTATCGTTGGAGGTAAGTTTTGTGGCATAATTACATCATTTTAACATGAAATCCTTGGTTAAATCCCTGTAAATGGAAGATTAAAGGTGGGTTTGAGCCCTAGGCCTAAATTAAAGAAAAACACCGATTTGAGTGGGCAAATGGAGTCCGATTTTGGTAAATTTTATATGCCTAGACTCGTATCGAGATGAGGATTCCGAATATGTGATTTTTGTAATTTTTTGACAAGTGTACCAAAAGTCGGGTTTTGACAACTTGTGGGTTTTGATATAAATTGGGTTATTTCGAATGAATTTCGTGAAATTAGCGTATATTGATGCATTCTCTATGATTTTGAGCAGATTTGGCACCCGAGGAGATTGATTTACGAGGTAAGCGCAAGGCGGATTGAAGCTTCTACCGGTTCGAGGTGAGTGGTAGTAGTAAATAATGTACTGAGGGTTTGAAACCCCGTACTAGCACTTCACAGTGCTATATTGAGATGAGACGCGTGTTCTATAACGGGCGTGGTGACATTGTGATTGGGGGTTTGGACTTAGTCCTTCCCGGCTAATAGAATACCGTGTTGTATGACTGTTACGGAGACTATAACTGTACAATTGGGCTAATGGCCATGTTTGGGGCCTTGTGCCGATCTGTAGAGCATTAGGGAACCTATAGAGCTAGGTGACCCTTATATCATGTTGGAAACATACACTCAGCCGTAGCTCTAGCTGTATAGCATAATATGAGCCCGTACTAGATGTGTACATTGAGAGAGATTATCTAGGGTGGAATTCCCTGTTCTAGCCGAGTGGGCCTGAAAGGCCAAGTCTATATTGACCGAGACAGGGTCTAGGACCCACTGTGATATATTATATTGGGCCTGAGAGGCCAAACACATATTGACTGGGATAGGGTCGAGGACCCATTATGAGGTATTATATATATATACCTATATTGGATCGGGCTGCACGCCGCAGCAGTATATATATTGGATCGGACTGCACGCCGCAGTAATATACATGTAATATACATGTAATATACATGTGGGACGGACTGCACGCCGCAGTATTATTGCGCTTGGGCTGTAGGAGCCCCTTCGGAGTCTGAGTCTGCACACATTCTCAGTGAGCACTGGTGTATATTATGGGATCGGGCTACGCGCCGCAACAATATAAATATATATGCATATAAATATTGGATCGGACTGCACGCCGCAGTAATACATGTGTGGATCGGGCTGCACGCCGCAGTATTATAGTGCTTGGGCCTAGGGAGCCCCTCCGAAGTCCGTATACACCCCCAGTGAGCGCCGTCGACGTTAAATGGAGCGGGCTGCGCGCCGCAGCGGTATATGTATTGGAGCGGGCTGCACGCCGCAGGATTATACTTAATCATATCCTACTATCTACCTAATTACTTATACATTATAGACATAGGTATGTGTTTTTATATGTTGAGATGGCCGTACACCGTAGGGGTACGAGTGAGGGTTGGTTCAGTGTGGAATCTTGTAGAGATAAACGTAGATTGGAGGTTAGAGTACTACTATAGTGATGACGTACCTGTGAGGGTTGCCTTAGAACCGCTAAGTGATAGCACAGGAGTTCTTACCTTCAGTTATTATTTATTATTGTTACTCACCGAGTTGAAATATACTCACCCCACTCCCCTGCACTTTCTGTGCAGATCCACAGGTGCCCGAGAGCAGTTGAGACATTGTAGCTGCCGATCCTTGTCTACTTTTGCGGAGATTACGAGGTAGCTGCCAGCGTCCGCAGAGCTTGTCTTCTCCTTCTTTATCATCTTGTTCATTTCCTAATTGCCTAGACTTGGTTGTAGTAGGATGCTATTCTGTAGAGGCTCAGTCTCGTGACACCACGATATGGTTGGGACCGTATTCTGTATGTTTTACATTTCGTTTATCACCTGATATGATCATTTACTGTTTAAGTTTAATTTGGTTAATAACTGGCTGGTTTAACGGATAATATGGTCGGGCTTGCCTAGCATTGTGTTGGGCGCCATCACGACCAGGGTTTGGGTCGTGACAACTGTCATGCTAAGACAGTTACCTTGGCCATTCGTGGTATTTCTCAGATTGAGTGTCGGGGTTCGACTGATTTCGTCCCTAGCCGTGTAATTTCGTTCTTAAAAGCTCAGAAGATTGTTGAAAAAGGGTGTTTATCATACTTGGCTTTTGTGAGGGATGTGGGAGCTGAGTCTCCTAGCATTGATTCTGTACCTGTTGTGAGGGACTTTCCAGATGTATTCCCCTCAGACCTGCTGTAACGACCCGGCCGGTCATTTTAGGAAAATTACTCCCCAATCCCCAATTTAACTGTTCCCTTAAGTTCATTTCTGCTATTGTGGTTTGCCGGGAGAGTCGGTTCTGAAATTGGAGCATTTTGGGACACTTAGTCCCTAAATGAGAGCTTTAAAGTTAGAAAATGGTCCGTAGCCGGAACAGTGTTAAGACGACCTCGGAACGGAAATCTGATGGTTCCATTAGCTCCGTTAGGTGATTTCGGGGTCGAGAGCGTGTTCGGAAAGTATTTTGGAGGTCCGTAGCTCAATTAGGCTTGAAATGCCGAAGTTTGAAATTTTGGCGAATCCGAACGATAGGTGAGATTTTGATCCGGGGTCGGAATGGAATTCGGACAATTTTTGCAGCTTCGTTATGTGATTTTGGATATGTCCGCAAATTTTCAGGTCATTCGGACGTCATTTGGTTGGGTTTCAGATCGAATGTGAGTTTTGGAAGAACTTGATAAATTTAGGCTTGAATTCATGGTAATTTGATGATTTTGATGATATGTGATGTGATTTGAGGCCTCGACTAAGTCCGTGATGTGTTTTCTGACTTGTTGGTGTTTTTGGTTGAGGTCCCGGGGGTCTCGGGTGTATTTCGGGTGAGTACGGACATCCCAGAACATAGAAAATGGAAGGGGCAGTCATTGGGATGCGGACCGCAGTCCTTTTGGCGCGGCCGCGCTGGCTGGGCGCGGACCGCGGTCATTTTTGTGCGGTCTGCGTAGGTGGAAAAATCTTCAGATCACTGATCCTACTTCGGAAGCTTATATCTTTTCATCTACAAGGAATTTTGACGTGATTCAAAAATTAAAGTTGTAGCCCTTCGTGTCTACTTTCTGGAATACTAAAGAAATTATAATTCTGACTTCTGTAGAGAATGTTATGAGCAAAATACCAAAGCCTGTCACTGCAGAGCAAGCTGCGCGGCCGCGGCCATTTTTGTGCGGCCGCGGAGACTGGGCGTAGACCGCGGCCATTTGTGTGTGGTCAGCACTGCTGGAATCCGAAGGTTACTCTATAAATACGAGGTTTTATATTTTATTTGATTTTTGGACCTAGAGAGCTCGATTTTTGGCGATTTTTCGAAGGTTTTTCAAGAAATTCATTGGGGTAAGTGATTCTAACTTAGATTTCGCTAGATTACATGAATATATCATTGAATCCATCATTTAATTTGTGATTTGGGATGGAATTTGGGAAGAAAATTTATGAAATCTCCCAAAATGTAAAACAAAGATTTGAAGGACCAAATGGTGTTGGAATTGGGTAAATTTTATATGCATAGACTCGTATTGAGATAAGGGTTCCGAATATGTGCCTTTTGTAATTTTCCAAAAAGCGTACCGAAAGTCGGGTTTTGGCAACTTGTGGGTTTTGGTGTATTTGGAGTTGTTTTGATTGGGTAATGCCCAATTGGCCTATTTTGATGTGATTCTATTGATTTTTATCAGATACTACACTTGTGGAGGCTGACGTCCGCGGCAAGAGAGTTGTTTCTTAGCGGTTTTGTACCGGAGTTGAGGTAAGTGGCTTGTCTAACCTCGTGTGGGGGAATTTTTATTATGTGATAGTTTAAATGCCTTGTACGTGAGGTGACGGGCGTGTACATGTGCTGGTTGTTGTGACTCACTTTACTTGAATTGTCCAATTCGTGATATTTCTATTCTTAGTTTATCAAATTGTGATAATTACCTGGCATTCGTTAGGGAAGCATGATTAGATAGGATTTTATCTGCCTAATTGCCTAATTGTCTTACTTGAACTTCTCGATAATTTTTGGCACTAGTCCTCGGTGAAGTTGTAGTTGACAATATTATGCTTCCTTTGTGCGTTTTCTTTAATTGTTGTATTGGTAGGGACTGCGGGTTCGATTCCCGAGATCCTGAGTTATTGGTAGGGACTGCGCGGGTTCGATTCCCGAGATCCTGAGTTATTGGTAGGGACTGCGGGTTCGATTCCCGAGATCCCGAGTTATTAGTAGGGACTGTGGGTTCGATTCCCGGAGATCCTGAGTTATTGATATATTATTGAGACATGGGCTGCGGGTTTGATTCCCGGAGACCCAGGGGTACTGTTAATGGGACTGTGGGTTCAATTCGCCCAGGTCCTGGACTTGTTAATTGAGTTGTTACTTGTGGTTGGTTTAATTGTAGACGGTTGCAGTAATCACTTTATTGTTGTTATTTAAAGATTATTGTCATTTATTTCTGCTTATTACTATTTTGATCATTATGTTATTGTTCTCTCGGTAGGGCCCTGACCTTCCTCGTCACTACTCCATCGAGGTTAGGCTTGGCACTTACCGAGTACCGCCGTGGTGTACTCATGCTACTCTTCTGCACACTTTTGTTGTGCAGATCCAGGTACATCAGGACAGGCTCATACTAGGTGATTCCGCAGCTTTTTGGGAGACCTCGGGGTATGATCTGCTACGTCCGCGGATCCGGAGGCATTCCTTCTATTCTGATAGTATTAGTTGACATTTTCCTTCATTTCGTTGTTAGATACTCTCTACACATAGAGCCACGGTTGTATATTCTCTTTTAGTCTGTGTTACCCGTGGGATTCCGGGTCTTGGTGGTGTTTTATACAGTGTATTTGACGGATGTATGTGCCAAGCGGCACATATTGCATTCTTTTTATATTATCTTCTGCTAAATCTTATTAAATGTTCATAAACTTGTATAATCTGCAACGTGTTAGGCTTACCTAGTCGTGGGGACTGGGTGCCATCACGACATGTTCACGATTGGTGAACTAGGGTCGTGACACCTGCCGGGCATGCCGCCGGACAGGGATATTGATTTTGGCATTGACTTGGTGCCGGGCACTCAGCCCATATCCATTCCTCATTACCGGATGGCACCAGCTGAGTTGAAAGAACTGAAAGAGCAGCTTCAAGAGCTTCTGGATAAGGGTTTCATCTGTCCTAGTGTGTCCCAGTGGGGTGCGCCGGTGTTATTTGTTAAAAAGAAAGATGGTTCCATGCGAATGTGTATTGATTATAGGCAATTGAACAAGGTGACAGTAAAGAACAAGTACCCTCTACCGCGCATAGATGATTTGTTTGATCAGTTACAGGGTGCGAGGGTGTTCTCTAAGATTGATCTTCGTTCAGGCTATCATTAACTAAAGATCAGGGACTCGGATATTATGAAGACTGCATTCAGGACCCGATATGGTCACTATGAGTTTCTTGTGATGTCTTTTGGGCTGACCAACGCCCCAGCAGCATTTATGCATCTGATGAACAGTGTGTTAATGCCCTATTTGGATTCATTTGTGATTGTGTTCATTGATGACATTCTAGTCTACTCCCGTAGTCAGGAGGAGCATGCTCAGTATTTGAGTATTGTGTTGCGGAGATTGAGGGAGGAGAAGCTATATGCTAAATTCTCCAAGTGCGAGTTTTGGCTCGAGTCCGTAGCATTTCTGGGACATGTGGTGTCTTGTGATGGTATTCAGGTTGATCCGAAGAAGATAGAGGCGGTGCAGAGTTGGCCTAGACCATCCTCAGCTACAGATATCAGGAGTTTTCTTGGCTTAGCGGGATATTATCGTCGGTTTGTTCAGGGATTTTCATCCATTGCTTCTTCTTTGACTAGATTGACCCAGAAAGGTGCACCATTCGTGTGGTCGGATGAGTGCGAGGAGAGCTTTTAGAAGCTCAAGACAGTTTTGACCACAGCTCTAGTGTTAGTATTGACATCAGGTTCAGGTTCATATACTGTTTACTGTGATGCCTCGAGAGTGGGGATAGGTTGTGTGTTGATGCAGGAAGGTAAGGTGATTGCTTATGCTTCTCGGCAGTTGAAGCCACATGAGAAGAACTATCCTGTTCATAATTTGGAGCTAGCCGCCATTGTTCATGCCTTGAAAATTTGGAGGCACTATTTGTACGGCGTGTCTTGTGAGGTGTATACCGACCATCTTAGTCTCCAACACTTGTTCAAATAGAAAGACCTTAATTTGAGATAGCGGAGATGGCTTGAGTTGCTTAAGGATTATGACATCACTATTTTATATCATCGGGGGAAGGCCAATGTGGTGGCCGATGCTTTGAGCCGGAAGGCGGTCATCGTGGGGAGCTTGGCATATATTCCAGCCGAGGAGAGGCCATTTGCTTATGATGTTCAGGTGCTAGCTAATCGGCTAGTGAGGTTAGATATTTCGGAGCCCAGCAGGGTATTGGCTTGTGTTGTATCTCGGTCATCTCTATATGATCGTATTCGTGAGTGCCAGGTATGATGATCCACATTTGGTTGTCCTTAGGGACAGAGTTCAGCATGATGATGCTAGAGATATCACCATTGATAGTGACGGCATATTGAGGATGCAGGGCCGGATATGTGTGCCCAATGTTGATGGCCTTCGTGAGTTGATTCTGGAGGAGGCCCATAGCTCGCGGTATTCTATCCATCCAGGAGCCGCGAAGATGTATCAAGATTTGAAACAATACTATTGGTGGAGAAAGATGAAGATGGACATTGTCAGACATGTACCACGGTGCCTCAACTGTCAGCAGGTAAAGTACGAGCATCAGAGGCCCGGTGGTGTATTTTAGCGCATTGATATTTCTGAGTGGAAATGGGAGAGGATCACCATGGACTTTGTTACTGGACTCCCTCGGATAGCGAGGAAGTTTGATTCTGTTTGGGTGATTGTGGATAGGCTGACCAAGTCAGCTCACTTCATTCCTGTGTGTACTACTTACTCATCGGAGTGGTTGGCGGCGATCTTCATTCGAGAGATTGTCCGGTTGCATGGGGTCCCAGTGTCTATCATATCTGACAGAGGTACTCAGTTCACTTCTTAGTTTTGGAGAGCATTTCAGCGAGAGATGGGTACGCGGGTTGAGTTGAGCATCGCATTTTACCCTAGACAGATGGGTAGTCTGAGCGTACTATTCATATCCTGGAGGATATGTTGCGAGCATGTGTGATTGACTTTGGTGGTTCGTGGGATGAGTTCCTACCACTTGCTGAGTTTGCCTACAACAACAGTTATCAGTTGAGTATTCAGATGGCCCCGTACGAGGCATTGTATGGCAGACAGTGTAGATCCCCCGTGGGATGGTTTGATCCTGGTGAGGATAGATTAATAGGGACTGAGTTAGTTCAGGATGCTCCGGATAGAGCAAAGTTGATCCAGGAGAGGTTTCGCACAGCACAGTCTCGCCAAAAGAGTTATGCAGACCGTAGAGTACGAGAGTTGTCTTTCATGGTGGGTGACATGGTATTGTTGAAGTTTTCGCCCATGAAGGGTGTCATGAGGTTCGGGAAGAAAGGGAAGTTGAGTCCCAAGTACATTGGTCCTTTTGAGATACTCAGGAGAGTTGGAGAGGTGGCATATGAGTTGGCCTTGCCACCCAGCTTGTCCAACATTCATCCAGTATTCCATGTGTCCATGCTCCGGAAGTACATTGGGGATTCGTCTCATGTATTAGACTTCAGTACCATTCAGCTTGATGGTGATCTATCCTATGATGTGGAGCCTATTGCTATTTTGGGTCGTCAGGTGAGGAAATTGAGGTCTAAGGAGATTGCATCAGTTAAGGTTCAGTGGAGAGGTCGACCCGTGGAGGAGGCCACTTGGGAGATCGAGCAGGAGATGCGGAGCAGATATCCTAACTTGTTTGAGACTTCAGGTATGTTTCTTGACCCGCTCGAGGACGAGCGCTTGCTTAAGAAGGGGAGAAAGTGATGACCCGGCCCATCGTCATGGGAATTACCACCCCGTTATGTTGTAATTTCATGTTTTATGATTTTATATCAGTGTTAGAGTCTATCGGGTGAGTTAGGAGTGATTTGGATTGAAAATGAGGCATATAGCCTTTTGAAGGAAACTTGAAAAGGAAAGTCAACCCAGAGTTGACTATTTAGTTAGAGGGCTCGGAATCGTATTCTGATGATTCGGTTAGTTCCGGGAGATGATGTGTGACTTAGGGGAGCAATCGGAACTAAATTTGGAGGTCCGGTGTAGAAATAGGCTTGAATTGGCTAAGGTTGAATTTTGGCGAAATCCGAACTGTAGGTAAGATTTTGATTCGGGGGTCGGAATGTAATTCCGACAATTCCTGTAGATTCGTTATGCGATTTTGGATATGTCCGCAAAATTTCAGATCATTCGGACGTCGTTTGGTCGGGTTTTTGATCGAATGTTAGTTTCGGAAGTTTTGAAGAAACTTAGGCTTGAATCCGTGTGTAATTGGTGATTTTGATGTTTAGGATGGTGTTTTTATGATTGGAACAAGTTCGTATCGTGTTTTGGAGTATGTTGGTGGTTTTTGTTGGGGTCCGGGGGCCTCGGGGTGAATCCGGACCATCACCAATTTGTGCCAAAGGCACTGCTGTTTCTGCTGCAATAAGTGCAGAGGATTTTTGTGCTTCGTGATCGCGAAGCTTTGAATGCGATCGCGTAATAGGAGAATTGAGAGCTTTGCGATCACGAGGGAGAGTATGCGATCACGTAAGGTTATGACGGGATGCATCGCGATCGCGATGTCTTGTGTGTGATCGCGTAGGTCTGGGACCTAAGGCAGTACGATCGCGGGTGGATTCAGGCGATCGTGTAATGTTGAGGCCTGAAGCGTTGCGATTGCGTAGGGTAAATTTGGAGCCTGGTAAAGTTGTTCATCGCGATCGCGAGCCTGTGGCTGCGATCGCAGAGGGTCGCCTGTCAGTCAGTGAATTAATATAACAGAACAGTGTATTCGCGAACCCCATACCCAAAAACTCCATTTTTGAGTTCCAAGAGAAGGTATTGACTGGAGATTGCTGAGAAATCATTGGGGTTTCATCGGAGGTAAGTTTTGTGGCTTAATTACATCATTTTAACATGAAATCCTTGGTTAATTCCCTGTAAATGAAAGATTAAAGGTGGGTTTGAGCCCTAAGCCTAAAATTGAAGAAAAACACTGATTTGAGTGGGCAAATGGAGTCCGATTTTGGTAAATTTTATATGCCTAGACTCGTATTGAGATGAAGATTCCGAATATGTGACTTTTGTAATTTTTCGAGAAGCATACCAAAATTCGGGTTTTGGGAACTTTGCCATTTTTGGTGTAAATCGAGTTGTATTGATTGGGTGTCGTCCCATTGGCCTAATTTGTTGTATTTCTACTGTATTTGATCAGATTCTACGCGTGCGGAGCTTGATTCTCGTGGTAAGGGCATCGCGGAGTAGTCGTCGCGCTGTATTGAGGTGAGTAATAGATGGGGGTGATGACCAGTGGGTTCGAAACCCCGGTATACCACTTTGTGACGTTGTATAGCGGTGAGACACGTACTCTCTTGCTAGTGCCGGGTCAAATGTGATTGGAGACAATGGCTTAGTCTGACTTGTTGGCACCGTGTTATGATAATTGGCTATTCTTGAGCCGGTGAACCTCCTTCTCGGATAGTTGCATACTATATATTGTGATAATTGGCTATTCTTGAGCCGTTGAACCCCCTTCTTGGGCGATTGAGTATACTTGTGGGCCGTGAGCCAGTTATTGGATCCTGCGAGGATCGTTATCATTGTCTGGTGATTTTGACATGCTAGTTTACTACCAGTCCGTAGCTATTTCTGTTATCATGCTATTTCCAACCTCTGGAACTTGATATTACTGTTTTCCAACAGAAAAATGATAAAAGAGTTTTCAAAACTACTTTTGAGCCTGCGAGGTTGTATTTGCATATTAGCTGACTGGTAGTGGATCGGGCTGTGCGCCGCAGCGGTATATATGTTGGATCGGACTGCACGCCACAGTAATATTATGCTTGGGCTGTAGGAGCCCCTCCGGAGTCTGAATCCCCACAGTGAGCACGGGTACCCAAATTGGATCGGGCTACGCGCCGTAGCGGTCATATCATGCATTGCATTACATTTAGCTACATCTGATAGCTGTTATACTGTTTTGCTGGTACTTGTTGGTACAGGTACAGTTGATATTGATTCTGTTACAGGGAATTGAGTACAACTTTACATAGTGCTTTATTGTGGTTTCTTATCTGCGCTGTCTTACCCCTGTTTATTACCACCGAGTCTGGCAGTACTCATTTTACTCCCTGCACCTTATGTGCAGATCCAGGTACCTCTCAACAGTCCAAATCCGGTAGCTGTCCGAGGCAATATCTGTAGGATATTCGAGGTAGCTGTAGAGTCCGCAGGACCCGATATTCCTTCTTACTGTCTTTTGATTCTGTATTGCTATTTCTTTCCGCACTTGGTACCTTGTAAACCATTATCACACTATGTTCATTAGAGGCTCATGACTCTTGACCCTGCGGTCTATGGGAGTTGGTATATTTTGGGACTTGGTTCCCCGTTTTCAATATATGTATCAATGTTGCTTCATGTTTTGATATGTTTAAATGGGATAAAGCGAGCTTCTAGCTCGGTTATTGTTATTGATTGGTCAGGCTGGCTTAGCAATGTGCTGGGCGCCATCACGACCGAATTTGGGGTTGTGACATCTCTTTCACTGAAGGTTTAGATATCATTAGATTAAGTGGCTTTTCTTAAAAACTGATGTGGTATAATACATTTAGGACTTCTCTGGTTAGATATTGGGTAACATGAGTCAGTACAAATTCACTCATTATTAACATGACATGAAAAGAAATATTTAGTTGTTTAGTTTGAACTTACAGTATTGTTGATGGTCTACTTCATCTTTTCTATAGCTTTATGTCATTAAAGTTTGGGTATTTTATCTCCTAAAGTTTTTATTATCTTCTTTCTTTGTTTTCATGTACTTTGGAACAAAACGTATTGAGTCTTAATGCAAGACTCACCATCATGTCAAGCATGGAGTCATTGCATCCCTTATTCTTAGAAGGCAACGAATAGCAAGAAGAGAAGCCAATCGTTTGGGGGTCACCTGTGGTGGATTTTGTTTCTACTTACTCTGCATATATCCTAATTAAGTGATTTGTTTTGTTTGAACCTATGATTGATGATTAATTTTATCATTTAGAATTACTACTATAATTTTGGAAAAGAATCTTGTTGGGTAAAGACTCAAAAGGATGCAAAACACTTAACATTTTGGGGTAGTATTTTTCCTTTGAGACCTAAGGAAGAAAACTGTTTTCTCCTCATATCATGTAATAAGTTTTAAACTTGGGATATTACTTTTCTTTCAAGAACGTGACATAGGAATGTGAAGAAATGCTTTTCTTTAAATAAAGAGTTTCAGTGATCTTGAGTTCTTGACTACGGTATTATTTTGAAGAGAAGCTAAACAATATTTGTTTTCCCAAGGTGCAAATCAGTTACGAGTTTTTTTTTCATAAAAATGTCATTCCTTTCAAAGCTTTGCCTATATGTATATTAATTAGTTATATGCCTTATTCACTAAAAAATATTTTGTTAAAACACCTCAACCGCTACTTTTAATAAGTTTTAACATAATTAACCTAAGTTTGATCGGTTAACCGTAACTAACGGATCATATAGGGTGCTTTGACAACCTTCCCTATAAGATTAATTAGAACCCTTACCTAGAATTTTAAGGTTAAGTAGACCATAAAATAGAGTTAACTTTAAGCACTATTTAGCTAATATTGGTGTCCTAATTCACAGTTAAAATAATTAGGTGGCGACTCTCTTTAATTAGTTAAACCTTTAGAATTACCAATATGTTATACTCTAGTTTGGCCCGTGTTAAAATGAGGAATAACAACTTGGCGACTCTGCTGGGGATTCTAGGTTCTAAACCACAACAAACTTAGGTTAATAATAAATTAATTTGTGATTCTTATGATTCTTATTTTAATTGACTTTATATGATAAACTATATTTTATGAATTGTTTATCTGTTCTTATTGCTTTATATAAATTGTCATTCCGTTTCACTTCCTCCACTTTTGGAAAATTCACACAAAGCACACACCTAGCGGTTACGCGGTTTGTGGCCGTGCACTACTAAAAACACCTTTTAGGGGAAAGTTCGTGGGTAACTCGATCAGCGGTGCAGTCGACAGTCACAGGCTTTCTACTCTCGAGTTATCCACTTGGGAGCAGACCAGTCTAGTTAACTCACTCTTAGTCAACCTAAGGTAGAGCTAAACCAAAATTCATTTAAGATCATGCATCATTTAACCTTAGGTGGCTTAATACCCGAGGTGTATTAAATCCATTAGTTAACCTCACCTAAATGTCCAAGTGGGTTTTCAACCCGAGTGACAATTATCATATTTATGTGCATTATTTGAAGGGTGAACATGCCAATTATGTGGATCATTTTCCTTAAATTAATTAAATCCTAGTTAAAGGAGCATGACTATCTTTTTATAACACGTGTAAAGTTTTCAAATGGAACAACGAGAAGTTTAAACATGACAAAATATCTTTTATTGTATTTTCTTTGATTTTCTTTACGTAAAAATAAATAAATGGCTTAAGCGATTCATGTACTTCTTTGCTTTTGAAAAATAAAATTACTTACTTACTTAATTATAATAAATATATTTTATTATACTTTTATTCTTTTGATGAAAATACACCTTTTAAAAAAATGTTTAAGCAGTTATATTTTACTATTTATTTGTTTTAAAAAAAATAGAATTACTTAATTAATTTATAGAAATGAGATGATACATAATGGCATACTTATCTTTCAAATACACGGTAGACCTACTTCTGGCACAAAGAGGCCCTCACGTATTAGGACGCGCTATTATTTGCCATTTGGAATGTGTCACATGCTTTGCTTGCCTATTTGCCTACTTGCTTATTTGCTATGTTACTTACTTGACTTTATTATTTTTACTAATATTATATATTGTTCTTTTTAGAAAAAGGAAGTGTTAACAATTCAACTTGTTTATATCTTTAATTATTCGTTCATATATATATATATATATATATATATATATATATATATATATATATATATATATATATATATATATATATATATATATATTTTGTTCCTTATTGTTTATATCATTTTCCTGAATTAATAATAATAATCATCATCATTCCGCGCTTAGCGCTCTTTAACGACTCTAGAGCATCATTTGAGCATTTACTTAAGCACAAATTTTTTAGGTCTACTCCAATTCTTAGAGTTTAATTAAGATATCTTTAGTCTCTCGGTATCTTCTAATTTTAATAAAGTACGACGTCTTTCCCATAATCTCTTCAATAGGCTCGATTTGTAATGAAATTCCTCAATATTCGTGCCTTAAACTAGCCTTATTTTTTTTTTACAATAATGAGCATTTGACTCCCTAAGCAAGATAGCATTCTAAAAAAAATAAAACTAGCGTAACCTTTTATAATATGAGAATATTTTGCCGATCTATTTTTGTGAGTTGATTTTTATTCGTGTTCTTTTCTTACAAATATAGTTACATAGTTTTTTTTTTAAAACAAAATCGCCACTCGTGCCTTACATAAATTTTCAATTTATTCAATTCTGGTACAATCTTGCACCTCTAAATTTTGTCTCATAGCTTCATATCTCTTAGAATTTAAATATTCGTATTAATTCTCATATACTAGTAGGTAGGTGTCCAATTTTGCACCATCCACCCAGCAATAGAAGGCCGCTATTTGGTTAATTTTTAGCATCAAATTCTTTTTAATATTTTCACATATACAATTCAAGCGTTTGCATCATCTTATTTCGGGTGGTCGAGATTAATCTTCACACACCCGTTAATTCTACGTATTGGCATGTAAGTCGAGGTACTATCCCATAAGTTTCAAAATGGTTGATACTGTATTCCGGGCCTCGATAGCTTTATCACTTGCCAACGCTAAATAATAATAGAGTCATTTCATGTCCAATTGACTCTTATATCCTAATTAAATATCTTGATTTTGAGCTTGTCGATATTCAATCAGCCAAATATTACTTTCAACGTCAAAATTATTCGCCTATGGCCTCTTTGAAACACAGTCTATATAACACTCAGTCTCATTGCAATAAAATTTCCTTTCCCTTTCATGAAAGAGACTGGGGCAGATTCTTGGCACGCAGGCTGAGTCTGCTCAAAAGGGACATCATGTCATGGAGTATTCATCCTTCCTAAAGATTGGGGTAATATTTTGGAAAATTCCAAAGGCATGCAAGGAAGTTGACTATGCTAGAGCTAAGGATTTGATGTTCGACATGAGTCAACCTTTCACAAAATTTCAAATCAATTCGCTTCCATGACAAGTCTCAAGCGTTAGAGCCCTCTAGATAACAATTCATTCTCGTCCATCCTTTTTGCAACATCAACCATCATTTCTAGTTTAAGGCTCCTACTTAACATAGCATGAATTAATCTGTATACTCTATTATTTTTAGGTATTTACTTCATTATGATTATGCGCTAACACTTTATTTTCGTTTGTATAGTTTTATTCTTCCTTTAAAGGTTGCCTAGCATTGAACACTGTTTTGGCTACGAATATGCAAAAAGACGAGGCAATTATGATAGACCGATTTGAAGAATTCAACACTAGTAAGGGACTATTGCAAGCACAGACCGATGGTACCAAGGCAAATGTGGTGCGAAGAAACATGTTGGTTAATCTTGGAAACACTTTTGACCTACTTCCAAATATAGCTTCTGCTTCCAGCTCAAATCAAAATATTTGCTTAACCATATCTTGTTGCCCAAATCCTACTTATGCAATCTCTCCACAAATACCATTATCTTACACTCCTAATCAAGTTATGATGATGCCCAATATCCAGCCTTCTGCGGCCGCAATTCCTTTTAGGGAAGACAAGCAAGACCAATTAGCATTGTGCCAATATGCAAGACGTGGTAAAGAAATACAGTCAAATGTCCACAGGAATTTGGATAATGAGCTCCAGCATCTAAGGAAAGCCATTGAAGATGAGCTGCAATCAAGAAGTTATCAAAGTTTGAAGTATGAAGATTTGTGTTTGCATCCACACGTTGAAATTCCGCTAGGGTACAAGCTGCCAAAGTTTAACACTTTTAATGGGATTGGAGATCCCGTTGCTCACTTAAAGGATTACTACACCAGATTGATTGGTATTGGACATAATGAGGCTGTTCGAATGAGATTATTCATTCAAAGTTTGTCGGGATTAGCGCTCACTTGGTACACCGGACAAGATTTTAGCAAATGGCATACATGGGAAGATATGGCCCATGATTTTGTGAAGCAATACGAGTTTAACATCAGAACTGATCCGCACATGGTTGATTTGCTCAAAATATAGAAAATGCCGCGTGAATCTTTTCAAGAATATGCCACACGATGGAGGTTAGAAGCTTCAAAAATTCATCCTCCATTGCCATAGGGGGAATTGATATCAACCTTTGTCCAAATTCAAGAAGGCATATATTTTGATAAGCTGCTCGGAACTTGTGCACGCAATTTCTCTGATTTAATTCGAATCGGAAACGAGCTAGAATGTGGCATTCAGGAAGGAAGAGTTGTCGGCAATTCAACAACTCAAACCATTAACCAAACCTTCTATCAAGAGATATCTGAAAACCTGCAAAGCAAAAAGAAAGAACATAGCTCAGTTGCCATGGCTGCAATGCACCGGCCAAAATGCTATGACAATAACCTACTTTTTCAATCTTATGCCACTTCCAACTTACACAACAGCCATCTCCAGCCTAATTGCCAGCAAAATTTTCAGCAAAACTTCCAGAAGCAGTCTCGCCGAGCACAACCCAACCTTCGACAACAAAAGAAAATTAAGCAATGCTATTTTGCTCCTTTGGATGAGCCATTGATTGACATACTTGAAAGATTGAAGGCCAAAGGTCTTCTACAATTGAGGAAAGGATTTATCTCTGAGCATCCATCTCAGAACTTTGATCCATCAAAGAACTGCGCCTTTCATTCAAATATTCAGGGACATGACATCGATGATTGTCCAGCTCTCAAATTCAAGATACAAAGCATGATTGAGCAAGGCAAGATAAAGATACAACCTGAGTTACCAAGCAATAATTGTGAAATATCAACTGCAGGCACAATCATTGTCAAAGGCGATCTATCAAAATTGGCACCTAGATGTTTGAAAAGAAAGCGCATAGCCGATCAAGAAGACTAAAATGATATCATATCACAACCATTCTCCACCCACCCACCCTTAATACTACTCTTTTGCAATTCTTCGGAGACTTTTGTATGAACTACGTTTTGACCCGATTCCCGTTTAAAAGGGGATACGTAGGCATCCCTATGGGTTCGGTCTCATCATAATAAAAATCCTATTTACCCCAAAAGCCAAAATTGGGGCAGATTTTGCCGAAGGATCCTCATCATTCAGCAACGCAGAACTACATATTCATTACAAGCGCAACAGCAAAATCCAGAATGCCATGGAAAGAAGTTGCAGATTCAAAGCCAAACTTTTACGTTCAATGCAAAGAAACCACTTTATTTTGTACTAATGAATTTTCTTTGAGTAATGCAGGGGAATATTTTAGTTATTCTTGAACGTTATACGCTATCGCAAAGCTCAACATCAAGTCAAAAGTCGCAAAGTTCATGCAAAGCAAAGGATAAAGCCAAGCAAGCGCACAAGCTTTGAAACTTACAATTTTTCCTTGACTGCAGGAATTTATTAATAGAAAAACTTTCTTTTGAAGCTCCAACAACTGTTAGCATTGATCCAGGAATATTCACTAATACAACAACATTTCATCAAGCATTTTGCATCGCACCATTTGCTATTACAAAATAATTTTACCAAGCTCTCTGCATTGCACCGTCAATATATGTTGCTTTGAAGTAACCATGCCAAGCTCTTTGCATTGCACCAAACTGGTAATTTTAAATCAAGCATCACATTTAGGCTTGTCCGCCTTTAATAGGACACTTAGGCTGGTCCACCTTTAATTGGACGTCTAAGCGCATTTTATCTTTAATTAAATATTTAGGCTTATCCGCCTTCAATTGGATATTTAGGCCCGTCCGCCTTTAATAGGGCATTTTAGGCACATTTTATCTTTAATTAAATATTTAGGCCTATCCGCCTTTAATAGGACATTTATGAATAAATATTTAGGCTTATGCGGCTTTAATCAAAATTTTAAGCAAACTTGACTTTATGATATTTAGGCTTGTCCGCCTTTAATAGGGCACTTAGGCTCGTCCGCCTTTAATAGGACAACTACACATTTTGCCTTTAATTAAACATTTCGACTTATCCACCTTTAAATATTTCGACACATTTATGCACATTTATCGTTACTAATATTTAGGCTTGTCCGTCTTAATAGGAATTTTATGCATTATATTTAAGCTTAACCGCCTTTAATTGGATTTTAAGCATGTTTACCTAATAATATGGTATTTAGGTTTGTCCACCTTTAAAGGGATATTTGTGCATTAATGTTTAGGCTTATCCGCCTTTAGTTAAATATTTAAGCACGCTTGCCTTTATTACATTTAGGCTCGTCCGCCTTTAATAGGACATTTAAGCACATTTTCCTGTAATATTATATTTAGGTTTGTTCACCTTTAACATGATATCTTGCATTAAATATTTACATTTATCCATATTTAATTAAAATTTTAAGCAAGTTTGCCTTTAATATACTCCCTCCGTTTCAATCTATGTGAACCTATTTCCTTTTTAGTCCGTACCAAAAAGAATGATCCCTTTCCTTATTTGGAAACAATTTACCATTATGCAATGATTTATAGCCACACAAAATAAAGGTGCCTCATTTTACACCACAAGATCAAAAGTCTTCTCTCTTTTCTTAAACTTCGTGCCCAGTCAAATGGGTTCACATAAATTGAAACGGAGGGAGTAATATTTAGGCTTGTCCACCTTAAACATGACACTTTAGCACATATTCGCATGCTTTTTATTAATTTATTTTGACCTTGACGGCCATGTGTCACGACCCAAATCCGGTCATGATGGCGTCCAACAATCAAGCTAGGCCAGCCAGACCAATAATTTCTGATTTCATCTAATACCAGTCCCAAATGGACAACCCAAGAAGAATATATGAGTTTAAGAACTTCAAAATTAATAATAATGAACAAAAGTACCGACACTCCCAAAGATCCGGAGTCACAAGTCTAGAGCCTCTAACAAAACCCAACAGGAATAGAGATTACTGTATAGAAGTACTCAAGTCTGAATACAAAATATAAAATAACGACCGGAAAGGAGAGGAGAAGCTAGGTTCTGCGAACATAGGCAGCTACCTCAGCAACTCGATATGACACTGCAAACGCTGGAAATGCCTGTCTACTGCTCCTGAGTACCTGAGTCTCCACACAAAAGGTGCAGGGAGTAGGGGTGAGTACTAAGTACTCAGTAAGTAATAAATATATACAAGTAGCTGAAAATGAGAAATCCACAGAATACCACAATGTGAAGCTACACTACAGTCCGAATCTCCTACGAACTAGCATCAACAGTACAATTCAGCTACCACAGAGTAATTCAACAAATAAAGATGCACTGCAATGCACATAACCGCTACGACGTGTAGCCCGATCCAATTTAATGGCGACGGCGCTCACTGGGGGTGTGTACAGAATCCGGAGGGGCTCCTACAGCCCAAGCGCAATACTGCTGCGGTGTGCAGCCCGATCCTCATATCAACCACTGCGGCGTGCAGCCCGATCCATGCTCAGTCCACAATAAGCAAATATGTCACAAAACAGTTCATTTTCTTAAATTCCAATTTCCAATTCATAATTTATGAAAAATACTTTAACTTTATTAAATTTTGCAAAAAGACGGTGACTTATCATTTCAAAAGGTGATTTCAATTTCCAGGACTGAGATCAGTGATTTAAGCAAGTATAGCTATCACATAAATATTGTCCTCTAAGGACACTACAGGTCGGCACAAGGCCCCAAACAAGGCTTACAGCCCACAATTATATCAATACAGTGTATTTCCAACACTAATAACATATTATTCACATTTGGGATGGACCAAGTCTCAATCCCTAGTCACAATCAATCCCGCACCTGCCACGGTTTGCGAGGCACGCCCTACTAGCGTCACAATGTGCTAAGCCGGGGTTTCGAACCCTCAGGCTACCATATACACAAAACTACTCACCTCTAGCCGGTCGTAGACTTGTCTGTGATGCCTTTTCCTTTGAATTTAGCTCCCTCGTGCGTAGAATCTAGTCAAACCACAATAATATGTCAAAATACGGGTCAAAGAATCATAACCCATTTCAATTTACAAGAAATTCGCATAAATACACCAAGTTGGTAAAACTCGACTTTCGGTACGCTTCTTGAAAAATTACGAAAGTCACATATTCGGAACCCTCATCTCAATACGAGTCTAAGCATATCAATTTTACCAAATTCGGACTCCATTCGCCCATTCAAAACCTTGATTTTCTAAAGTTCAAGCCTAGGGTTAACTCTTCCATGAATCACCCCAAATTCTTCCATTTTCATGGTATAATTGCATAATATTATCAATACTAATCATAGTTTAAGTCCATAGTTGATTACCTGATGATTTCCCTTGAGTTTCTCTTCAAAATCGCCCACATCGCCTCTAAAGCCGAGACCCAAATGTGTGAAATGTTTCTGAAATTTTCTAACTCCTGATACACTTAACTCACTGCGATTTTCGCTTCTGCGATACACGGACCGCTCCTGTGGATCCGCTTCTGCGGAAAGTCTTCCGCTCCTGCGGAATGTTCCACTTCCGCGACCAAGAGTCCGCTCCTGCGGACTCGCCTATGCGACCAACCACCCGCTTCTGCGGACTTCTCCATTTTGCCTCTTGACCGCTTCTGCGGTCTACCCTTCGCTCCTACGACGCCGCTTCAGCGGACATATTTCTGCTTCAGCAGTCACCTCCGCTTCTGCGCCTTCTTGTCCGCTCCTGCGGACTCGCTCCTGCACCCCCATTTCCGCAGGAGCGAAAACAACAGAACCAGAACACAAACCTGCAATTTTTCCACATTTTCTCCCGTTTAGCCATCCGAAAACACCCCGAGGCCCCCGGGACCTCATCCAAACACACCAACACATCCTAATTCCTTATTCTAACTTGTTCCAATCATAAAAACACCATCCTAAACATCAAAATCACCAATTACCCACGGATTCAAGCCTAAATTTCTTAAAACTTTCCGAATTACACATTCGATCAAAAACCCGATCAAACGACGCCCGAATGACCTAAAATTTTACAGGCACATCCAAAATCACCTAACGAAGATACTGCAACTGTCGGAATTCCATTCTGACTCCCGGATCAAAATCTCACCTACCATCCGGTTTTCGCCAAAATTCAACCTTCGCCAATTCAAGCCTAAAACTACACCGGATCCCTGAATTCAATTCCGATTGCTCTCCTAAGTCATAAATGATCCCCTGAAACTAGTCTAATCATCGGAATCCAGTTCCGTGCACTCTAACTCAATAGTCAACTCTTGGTTGACTTCCCATATTCAAGCTTCCTTCAAACATTCTATTTGCTTCATTTTCAACCCAAATCACTCCTAACTCACCCGATATACTCTAATACTGATATAAAAGCATAAGATGTGTAAATGCAAGGTAACAGGGTGGTAATTCCCGTAACGACGGGCCAAGTCATTACATTCTCCCCAACTTAAACAAACGCTCGTCCGCGAGCGGGTTAAGAAACATACCTGGAGTATCAAACAAGTGTGGATATCTACTTCGCATCTCCTGCTCGGTCTCCCAAGTTGCTTCCTCCACGGGATGACCTCTCCACTGCACTTTCACTGAAGCTATATCCTTAGATCTCAGCTTACGAACCTGTCGAACCAAAATGGCTACTGGTTCAACATCATAAGTCAAATCCTCATCTAGCTGTATCGTGCTGAAATCTAACACATGAGACGGGTCTCCGACATACTTCCGGAGCATAGATACATGGAACACCGGGTGAACTCTCGAAAAATTGGGTGGCAAAGCAAGCATATAGGCCACCTCCCCAACTTTCCTTAGCACCTCAAAATGTCCAATAAACCTTGGGCTCAACTTTCCTTTTTTCCCAAACCTCATAACACCCTTCATAGGTGAAACCTTCAGCAACACCTTCTCACCTACTGAATAAGACACATCTCGGACCTTCCGGTCTGCATAACTCTTCTGACGTGACTGAGCTGTGCGAAGTCTCTCCTGAACCTTCACCTTGTCTAAGGCATCTTGGACTAACTCTGTCCCCAACAACCTAGCCTCGCCGGGCTCGAACCAACCGACTGGAGACCTACACCGTCTCCCATATAAAGCTTCATACGGTGCCATCTGAATGCTGGACTGATAGCTATTATTATAAGCAAACTCCGCCAAAGGCAAATAATCAGCCCACGAACCACCGAAATCAATTACACAAGCACGCAACATGTCCTCCAATATCTGAATAGTACGCTCAGACTGTCCATCCGTCTGTGGATGAAATGCTGTGCTCAACTCTACCTGTGAACCCAACTCTCGCTGAAATGTCCTCCAGAACTGAGAAGTGAACTGGGTACCTCTGTCCGATATAATAGAAATGGGAACTCCATGCAATCTCACTATCTCACGGATGAATATCTCTGCCAACCGCTCTGAGGAATAAGTAGTACACACTGGGATGAAGTGAGCTGACTTGGTCAACCTATCCACCACCACCTAAACTGAATCAAACTTCCTCGCTGTCCGAGGGAGTCCACTAACAAAGTCCATAGTTATCCTTTCCCACTTCCACTCAGGAATATCAATACGCTGAAATACACCACCAGGTCTCTGATGCTCGTACTTGACCTGCTGACAGTTTAGACACCGAGCCACAGGACTTACAATATCTTTCTTCATCATTCTCCACCAGTAATGCTGCTTCAAATCCTCGTACATCTTCGCGGCTCCTGGGTGAATAGAATACCGCGAGCTGTGGGCTTCCTCCAATATCAACTCACGAAGGCCATCAACATTCGGCACACATATCCGGCCCTGCATCCGCAATACACCATCACTATCAATAGTGACATCTCTGGCATCATCATGCTGAACTCTGTCCTTAAGGACAAGTAAGTGTGGATCATCATACTGGCACTCTCGAATACGATCATATAGAGAAGAACCAGCTACTACACAAGCCATCACCCGACTGGGCTCAGAAATATCCAGCCTCACCATCTGATTAGCTAACGCCTGAACATCAACTGCTAGGGGTCTCTCCCCAACTGGAATATACGCCAAACTGCCCATACTAATAGCCTTCCGGCTCAATGCATCAGCCACTACATTGGCTTTCCCAGGATGATACAAGATAGTAATATCATAGTCTTTAAGCAACTCAAGCCATCTCCGCTGCCTCAAATTTAGATCTTTCTGCTTAAACAAATGCTGAAGGCTGCGGTGGTCTGTATATACATCACAAGATACACCATATAGGTAATGCCTCCAAATCTTCAAGGCATGAACAATAGCGGCTAACTCCAAATCATGAACAGGGTAGTTCTTCTCGTGGGGCTTTAGCTGACGAGAAGCATATGCAATAACTCTACCCTCCTGTATCAACACACAACCAAGTCCAACTTTAGAAGCATCACAATACACCGTATATGACCCTGAGGCTGATGGTAACACAAGTACTGGAGCTGTGGTCAAAGCCTCTTTGAGCTTCTGGAAACTCTCCTCACATTCATCATACCACACAAATGGAGCATTCTTCTGTGTCAACTTAGTCAACGGTGAAGAAATAGATGAGAAACCCTGAACAAACCGGCGATAATAGCCTGCCAAGCCGAGAAAACTCCGAATCTCTGTAGCTGAAGAAGGTCTGGGCCAATTCTGCACTGCCTCGACCTTCTGTGGATCAACCCGTATACCATCACTGGATACTACATGTCCTAGAAAACCGACAGTATCCAGCCAGAACTCACACTTAGTGATTTTTGCATAGAGCTTCTCTTCTCTCAACCTCTGCAATACCACCCTCAAATGCTGTGCATGCTCCTCCTGGCTGCGTGAATATACGAATGTCATCAATTAACACAATCACAAAAGAATCAAGGTATGGTCGAAATACACTATTCATCAAGTGCATGAATGCAGTTGGGGCATTAGTCAGCCCGAAAGACATCACCAGGAACTCGTAGTGCCCATATCGCGTCCTGAACGTTGTCTTCATAATATCCGAGTCCCTGATCTTCAACTGATGATAGCCCGATCGAAGATCAATCTTAGAAAATACACTAGCTCCCCGGAGCTGATCAAATAAGTCCTCAATACGAGGCAATGGATATTTATTCTTCACTCTTACCTTGTTCAGCTGCCTGTAATCAATGCACATTCTCATTGTGCCATCTTTCTTCTTCACGAACAACACCGGTGCACCCCAAGGCGACACACTCGGACGAATGAAACCCTTATCTAAGAGTTCCTAAAGCTATTCTTTCAATTCTTTTAACTCTGCTGGTGCCATGCGATAGGGAGGAATAGAACTTGGCTGAGTGCCCGGCACCAAGTCAATACCAAAATCAATATCTCTGTCAGGCGGCATGCCTGGCAGGTCTGCTGGAAATACATCCGGAAACTCCCTCACAATGGGGACTGAATCAAGACTGGGTGCTTCGGCCTCAACATTTCTAATGAAGGCCAAATAAGATAAACAACCCTTACCAATCATTCGTTGGGCCTTTATATAAGAAATCACCCTGTCGGACACATAATCAGGTCAAGCCACGCCACTCGATCCTCGGATTACCTGGAATAGCTAGTGTGACTGTCTTGGCATGACAGTCCAGAATCGCATGGTAAGGAGATAGCTAATCCATGCCTAGAATTACATCGAAATCTACCATGCCCAGTAGTAATAGATCAACTCGAGTCTCCAGACCCCCAATAGTAATAATACAGGATTGATATACCTGATCCACAACAACGGTATCCCCCACCGGGGTAGACACATGTACGGGCAAAGCAAGAATACCACGGGTCATACCCAAATGATGTGCAAAATAAGTAGAGACATAAGAATAGGTGGATCCGGGATCAAATAAGATAGAAGCATCCTTGTGGCAGACTGAGATAATACCTGAAATGACCGCATCTGAAGCACTAGTATCCTTTCTATCCGGAAGATCATAGAAACGAGCCTGGCCTCCACTCGTACGATCCTCACCCCTAGGGCGACCTCTGGATACCTGGCCACCAGTCCTAGCCGACTGTGCTGGCGCTGAAGAAACATGAGTAGAAGACGAGGGCTGATCCCTCTGCTGAGACCGCTTACGAAGCCACTGAGGACACTCTCTCCTGATATGGCCCAAATCACCGCACTCAAAACAACGGCCTGAAGATGGAAGAAGGGGCTGCTGAGGACCCCTCGCTACAGATGAACCCTGTGCTGAGGAAACAGGAGCAGAGCTCTGAGCTGGAAGAGCACTCAGTGCAGGCTGACTCTGCTGATGGCTCTGCTGACCCTGATAACCCTGATGGCCCTGACGACCATGATCTGATGAAACCCCACTGGACTCTGCTCGTCCAGACTGATGAGACCTGAAAGAACGACCTCTGCTATGCTGAGATTGGCCCCTAGACGGAGCTCCACCGTAACTGCCAGTACCACGAGGCCTCTTAGCCTCTCTCTCCTCCCGCTCTCTGCGGCGATTTGTCTCAATATGACGGGCAGCATCAACCACCTCCTCAAAGGTAACTGCCGAAACTCTCTCCCTGGTCATCAATATGCGGATGGGATAAATAAGGCCATCAATAAATCTCCGAATCCTCTCTCTCTGTCTGTAGGAACCATCCACATGGCATGACGGGCCAACTGTGTGAATCTCATCTCGTACTAATTAACCGTCATCTCTCCCTGCTTCAACCACTCGAACTGACGTCGCAGCTCCTCTCTCCGAGACCGAGGCACGTACTTCTCCAAAAATACCATGGAGAACTGCTGCCAAGTGAGGGGCACTGCCCCAGCGGGCCTACGCCTCTCGAAATCCTCCCACCACTGAAATGCTGCACCTGTGAACTGAAAAGTGGTGAATGAAACACCGCTGGACTCTAGAATACCCGCGGTGTGAAGCATGCGCTGACATCTGTCAAGAAAACCCTGGGCGTCCTCGCCCTCAGCACCACTGAATGTCGGAGGCCGTAGCCTCTCAAATCTCTCCAAACGACACTGCTCATCGTCGGGCAAAGCTGGAACCATATAAGCAGGAGCTCGTGCAATGGGCGCAACTGGCTGGACTGGCTCGGGTGTGTGAGCCACGGGGGTCTGATTTCCTCCCCCTGCCTGCGAAGAAGATACTGCAGCAGTAGCTGCAACTACCTGTGCCAAGCCTGTGCACACTGATAAGATCTGAGCCAAGGTCTCCTGAAGACCCGGTATCACAATGCGCACTGCCGGTGCTTGAACCTGAGTTGCCGGAACGTTTGCCGCTGGAATCTGGTCTTGAGTCTGGGCCACTGGTGTAGGAATCTGACCCTGAGTCTGGTCAGCTGGTGGATCAGCAGGTGCTGGTGCTGCTGGCCTACCTCTACCATGACCACGGCCTCTGGGTGCCAATGGTGGTCGTCCGCCACGTCCACTAGTACGTGTTCTCGCCATCTGCGAGAGAATAGAATATGGAAAAGTTTAAATTTCATGGCAACACAATTCGCACGATATGAATCCAAGAAAATGAGGTTTTTCTAAAGTTTCTGTAGCCCTCCGAGGATAGATACGGACGTCTACGTACCGATCCGCGAAAGCCTACTAAACCGGCTAATCCGGCGAAGTCCTTCTCCTTCTTTGGCCGAGGTGGTGTCACGACCCAAATCCGATCGTGATGGCGCCCAACAATCAAGCTAGGCCAGCCAGACCAACAATTACTGATTTCATCTAATACCGGTCCCAAATGGACAACCCAAGAAGAATATATGAGTTTAAGAACTCCAATAATAATAATAATGAACGAAATACTGACACTCCTAAAGATCTGGAGTCACAAGTCTAGAGCCTCTAACAAAACCCAACAGGAATAGAGAGTATTGTATAGCAAATACTCAAGTCTGAATACAAAATACAAATAACAACTGGAAAGGAGAGGAGAAGCTAGGTTCTGCGAACGTAGGTAGCTACTTGAGCAACTCGATATGACACTGCAAACGCTGGAAATGCCTGTCTATTGCTCCTGAGTACCTGAGTACCTGAGTCTGCACACAAAAGGTGCAGGGAGTAGGGGTGAGTACTAAGTACTCAGTGAGTAATAAATATATACAAGTAGCTGAAAATGAGAAATCCACAGAATACCACAATGTGAAGCTACACTACAGTCCGAATCTCCTACGAACTAGCATCAACAGTACAATTCAGCTACCACCGAGTAATTCAACAAATAAATATGCAATGCAATGCACATAACCGCTATAGCGTGTAGCCCGATCCAATTTAACATCGACGGCGCTCACTGGGGGTGTGTACAGACTCCGGAGGGGCTCCTACAGCCCAAGCGCAATACTGCTGCGGCGTGCAGCCCGATCCTCATATCAACCACTGCGGCGTGCAGCCCGATCCATGCTCAGTCCACAATAAGCAAATAGGTCACAAAATAGTTCATTTTTCTTAAATTCCAATTTCCAATTCATAATTTATGAAAAATACTTTAACTTTATTAAATTTTGCAAAAAGCCGGTGACTTAGCATTTCAAAAGGTGATTTCAATTTCCAGGACTAAGATTAGTGATTTAAGCAAGTATAGCTATCACATAAATATTGTCATCTAAGGACACTACAGGTCGGCACAAGGCCCCAAACAAGGCTTACAACCCACAATTATATCAATACAGTGTATTTCCAGCACTAATAACATATTATTCACATCTGGGATGGACCAAGTCTCAATCCCTAGTCACAATCAATCTCGCACCTGCCACGGTGTGCGAGCCACGCCCTACTAGTGTCACAATGTGCTAAGCCGGGGTTTCGAACCCTCAGGCTACCATATACACAAAACTACTCACCTCTAGCCGGTCGTAGACTCGTCTGCGATGCCTTTTCCTTTGAATTTAGCTCCCTCGTGCGTAGAATCTAGTCAAACCACAATAATATGTCAAAATACGGGTCAAAGAATCATAACCCATTTCAATTTACAAGAAATTCGCATAAATACACCAAGTTGGTAAAACCCGACTTTCGGTACGCTTCTCGAAAAATTACGAAAGTCACATATTCAGAACCCTCATCTCAATACGAGTCTAAGCGTATCAATTTTACCAAATTCGGACTCCATTCGCCCATTCAAAACCTTGATTTTCTAAAGTTCAAGCCTAGGGTTAAATCTTCCATAAATCACCCCAAATTCTTCCATTTTCATGGTATAATTGCATAATATTATCAATACTAATCATAGTTTAAGTCCATAGTTGATTACCTGATGATTTCCCTTGAGTTTCTCTTCAAAATCGCCCACATCGCCTCTAAAGCCGAGACCCAAATGTGTGAAATGTTTCTGAAATTTTCTAACTCCTGATACACTTAACTCACTGCGATTTTCGCTTCTGCGATACACGGACTGCTCCTGCGGATCCGCTGCTGCGGAAAGTCTTCCGCTCCTGCGGAATGTTTCGCTTTTGCGACCAAGAGTCTGCTCCTGCGGACTCGCCTATGCGACCAACCACCCGCTTCTGCGGACTTCTCCATTTCGCCTCTTGACCGCTTCTGCGGTCTACCCTTCGCTACGACACCGCCTCAGCGGACATATTTCTGCTTCTGCGAAAACAAGTACACCTGCGCCTCCTCGTATGCTTCTGCGGACTCGCTCCTGCGCCCCCATTTCCGCAGGAGCGAAAACAACAGAACCAGAACACTTCCCTACAATTTTCCACATTTTCTCCCGTTTGGCCATCCGAAAACACCCCGAGGCCCCCGGGACCTCATCCAAACACACCAACACATCCTAATTCCTTATTCGAACTTGTTCCAATCATAAAAACACCATCCTAAACATCAAAATCACCAATTACCCACGGATTCAAGCCTAAATTTCTTAAAACTTTCCGAATTACACATTCGATCAAAAACCCGATCAAACGACGCCCGAATGACCTGAAATTTTACAGGCACATCCAAAATCACCTAACGGAGCTACTGCAACTGTCAGAATTCCATTCCAACTCCCGGATCAAAATCTCACCTACCATCCGGTTTTAGCCAAAATTCAACCTTCGCCAATTCAAGCCTAAAACTACACCGGACCTCCGAATTCAATTCCGATTGCTCTCCTAAGTCATAAATGATCCCCCGAAACTAGTCGAATCATTGGAATCCGGTTCCGAGCACTCTAACTCAATAGTCAACTCTTGGTTGACTTCCCATATTCAAGCTTCCTTCAAACATTCTATTTGCTTCATTTTCAATCCAAATCACTCCTAACTCACCCGATATACTCTAATACTGATATAAAAGCATAAGATGTGTAAATGCAAGGTAACGGGGTGGTAATTCCCGTAACGACGGGCCGGGTCGTTACATCATGTTATTAGTGTTATTTTAGAAATGCAGTATTATCGTAAATCATTGCAAAGCACATTTATAAATTGCAAGTTATTGTTGAAAATTATTATTGGGATAAAGCTACATTTTTATCGAATCATATTGGCCGACTAGGCCATATTGTATAAGTAAACTCCCAAAATGTGTCATTTTCATAAGATTATTTTACATCATATCGCATTTCAATATCTACTATACTGATGAATTTGTCCTGCATGAAATATAGTATAACATAGCGATCAAGTCGAGCTATCGCAAATTATATTTTGAATCTCATAATTTTCTTTGAGTGCAAAATTTACTAATATTAAACTTTAGCATGTAAATTTTTAAATTATTGGCACCGCTCCTCGTAAATGCGCTGCATCAAGAGCTCCACACCAAGGATATTCGCTACTGCACCGAGATTTTTGCATCATTCCCTGATTATTATTATTATTATAACTCTAGCATCGGATCAAGTTTTATGTACCATATCAATCTCTTAGCACTGCATCATATCAACCTTTATAATTAAAAATAAAGCACCACATACTAGGCTTGTCCACTTTCAAATAGGACATGTCAGGCTTGTCCACCTTCAAATAGGATATATCGGGTCTATCCGCTCTCAAATAGGATACATCGGGTCTATTCGCCCTCAAATAGGATATATCGGGTCCATCTGCCCTCAAATAGGATATATAGGGTCCATCCGCCCTCAAATAGGATATATCGGGCTCATCCGCCCCCAAATAGGATATATCGGGTCCATCCGCCCTCAAATAGGATATATCGGGTCCATCCGCCCTCCAATAGGATATATCGGGTCCATCCGCCCTCAAATAGGATATATCGGGTCATCCGCCCTCAAATAGGATATATCGGGTCCATCCGCCCTCAAATAGGATATATCGGGTTCATCCGCCCTCAAATAGGATATATCGGGTCCATCCGCTCTCAAATAAGATATATCGGGTCCATCCGCTCTCACATAGGATATATCAGGTCAATCTGCCCTAAAATAGGATGTTGAAGTTAATCCTTCCTCAAAAGAATATTTAATTTATTTTGACCTGAGTGGTCCTGCTTGCATAAACATTGCCAAAATATATATTTTATAAATTATTGCCAAACGCATTTATTTTCATAAGCTAAATTTTCATATGACATTGCGATCATGAAATATGTCACCATAAAATTATTTTTATACGTTTGCAAAATAAATTCGCTTTTCATATGAATTAACGAATAAATATTATTTTCATAAGATTACTTTTATGGCATATTACATCTTATTTCCTAACAATTTTTTTTAGCATTGTTAAGATTTGCAGGAAATACAGTGCAACGTGGAACTATATCTTAGCAGTGAACTGGGGCAGTTTGTTGGAGAGGAATACCAAACTCTCCAACAAACGTCAAGGATCTACTTCGAACTCCGCTCAACTCAACTCTCAAATTCTTAACCAAATCATTTTTTTTTCGAGTATCGTTCTTTCAACCATGGTACCTAGTGTCTATATAATTCAATACTGGGGCAGTATTTTAGAATCTGCATCAATAGTTGAGTTCTACTCCAAGGTACCATATATCTTGAACTACATATGGCCTGATTCTCGTGAAACCCGAGATATGTAGGCAACTCGAAACTAGAGTTCGGCCGCAATAGTTTTTTATGTCCCCTTTGTTCCATTCTAACCTTGATTGTCGGGACAAAATTGGTTACCATGTCAATTTCTTTGCTCGAAAACTCTTTCAGTCTCCGGCCAAAGAGGGGCAGCTGTTGACACCCAATTTTGACCCTCCTTTCTTCCAAATTATTTCTTTAAGCTTCTAATATCACTAATAATATAAGGTATTTATTCTACTATATTTTTAATATAAACTGTGCCTATTTGTTATTATAATGGAAACTATTATAGATATACTTATTATAGTTATATCTATTAATCTTATTATTATTATTTTCCCAAAAAAGGAGCATTTTTTCCTCTTTACATAATTAATTAATAATTATTTTTATTAAACATCTTATAAATATTTACACTTGTGATGATGTGTTACTTAACAATTAGTGTAAATTATTTTGTAAATATAAATTCTAACTACTATAATCATTTTAAGTAACATTAAATATTCAACTAACAATATTATGTAGTATCATATAATGTGACTAATAAAATTATTTTAAAATCGAAATAGAAGCTCAAAGAAAATATACAAAGAAGAAAGGAAAATATCCAAAACCTTAAAATAACTAACCCATTTCGGTTAAGCTCATTCACTAGAGAAGTCCAATAACTCATTTAACCCAACTTGAGAGCCCAATTCGCCTAACCCACATTATAGAATCCTCTAAACACCCTAAAAGCCCAAGCCTCCTAATTTCTCTCTCCTTTGAAGACGCCAGTGTCTGGCCTTTCCTCTTTGAAGAACAATTCCAAGACTTTTTCTTCCCAAATCAAAGATATGTGCCCCCATTTTCGTATCTCTCCCTTTGAATCGCTGCCCGAGTCTGCCCAATTCATCCAAAATCACAAACGTTTGAATCAGAACGGTCTTTGACTCATTTTGATCCTTAGAGATCCCGCTCAAACTTTAATCCTTGAAGAACCCTAATCTTCTCCTATAAATAAGCACATTTTACAAGTCACGGGGGAGCTGGAAACCACGACGCGCCTCCCTCATAACCGCCTCTCCTCCCCTAAAGCACTTAGTTTCTATTATTTTTCTCTTCCCCTAAAAACTGATTTTTCTCGAGTTCTTTATTTGTCTCTGTTTGGCTTCGAGTCATAGTAGAAAAAATCTATTTCGTTGTTTGTTCATAGAACTTAAGGTCTCGAGACAAACCTGAGATCCTCGCCTTCAGTTCACTGCTCTAAAGTAGGTCAGTGATTTCTCTTCTCTCTTCAATTTAGAAGTTTAAATGTGTTCATACTCTGTGCATGTTGTGAAATATTTTAGCTTCTCGTTTTGCTTTTGTGTTTCACATATTCTAAATAAATTCCAGTATGTTGTTTGTTAATTTCCGTTAATCTGTTTTTATCTCGAGCCATATCTTTTAGAAAAATACATATTTTGGCCATTTCACACAAAAAAAAAACAATTGATCAATATTAAACTAAAGTCTCGTGAGTATCTCACTTGTGTAATAATGCTTTGTGTCTCGTGGATTAGCTAGCTGTAACAGTATGTTTAGTCTCTTTAGCAATAAATACCATTATCCTTTGCTTAAGTGATTATATGTTTGTCTCTACTTCTATATAAAGACATGTTTAATAATTTCACCTTAGGCTATCGAAATTTATCTGTCATAAATGTGGTGTTAAAGACGTAATGGCGTAAAACGAGTTGAAATATTATTTACAGGATTTAAATACTAAGTATTAGACTTTCCATCATCTAGAGATCGTATCTCTAGGAAAATTATTCTGATAGTATAATGTTAAAGTGTGTCTAATTGTTAACATATTTGTTAAAAAGATTGATGATGTTGTGTTCAAACTTTATTAGAAACCAATCTTTTAGGCCTTTCTTGTTTCTGTTTATTATATGTGTTGGTGTTTGTCTAAACATCTAGTTTTTTTTCCCCTATAGAATTAAGAAATAAGAACCTCAAAAAGGTGTCTGTTTGACCGAATTTATTATATTTTCTTTACTACAATCTAGTTATAGTTGCCTATGCATTATATTATCTGTTATACATGGGTAATATTAATTTCATGATAGCATGAATGATGATAGTAATATGAGATGATATGTATACGCCTAATATGTTAACCTGGCGTATGTTTGCTTCGAGGGCAGTTAGTTTCTATTAAGCTTTTATGTTTGGCGCTATAAAGATGACTCTAATTTATGTTTGTTTAAGGGGAGATTTTATGACTAAAGTTGTTAGCAATAATCATTAAATGAGATTATGTAATGGTGCGTATTGTTAGAAGAATGCTTGACTTATATTTGATAAAACGCTCGCATGAATATATTTTATTTTCCTGTGTATTCTTCTCTGTTAGGATCCTCAAGTTTATGAACTAGCTATATCGGACAACAGTTTACTAATAACACTAGTTCGGGACCTTTTAGACGTTGTGCTTAAAATTTTGAACATTTCGTTTGAAGCAGATTTGGTTACATCTTAGACAGCATGTCCATGGGAGCTTATTTTAATTCACTGTTCAAAAAATGAAATTCTTTTCTTTGCCATTACTGTTAGTGTTTGTAAATGACTATAGGCGATTTGCTGCTTAATTTAACAAGATAACACTTAGACAATAATTTATTACTTATGCATTGAAGAAAATCGTACCTCTATTGGAGTATCAACACATATCTCATTCTTATTTTCTTAAGAGATATGGGGACCGTAAGTCTGGGTCCTCTTTCACTGAAGGTTTAGATATCGTTGGATTAAGTGACTTTTCTTAAAAACTGATGTGGTATAATACATTTAGGACTTCTCTGGTTAGATATTGGGTAACATGAGTCAGTACAAATTCACTAGTTATTAACGTGACAAGAAAAGAAATACTTAGTTGTTTAGTTTGAACTTACAGTATTGTTGATGGTCTACTTCATCTTTTCTATAGCTTTATGTCATTAAAGTTTGGGCATTTTATCTCCTAATGTTTTTTTTATCTTCTTTCTTTGTTTTCATGTACTTTGGAACAAAACGTATTGAGTCTTAATGCAAGACTCACCATCATGTCAAGCATGGAGTCATTGCATCCCTTATTCTTAGAAGGCAACGAATAGCAAGAAGAGAAGCCAATCGTTTGGGGGTCACCTGTGGTGGATTTTGTTTCTACTTACTCTGCATATATCCTAATTAAGTGATTTGTTTTGTTTGAACCTATGATTGATGATTAATTTTATCATTTAGAATTACTACTATAATTTTGGAAAAGAATCTTGTTGGATAAAGACTCAAAAGGATGCAAAACACTTAACATTTTGGGGTAGTATTTTTCCTTTGAGACCTAAGGAAGAAAACTGTTTTCTCCTCATATCATGTAAAAGGTTTTAAACTTGGGATATTACTTTTCTTTCAAGAACGTGACATAGGAATGTGAAGACAGGCTTTTCTTTAAATAAAGAGTTTCAGTGATCTTGAGTTCTTGACTACGGTATTATTTTGAAGAGAAGCTAAACAATATTTGTTTTCCCAAGGTGCAAATCAGTTACGAGTTTTTTTTTCATAAAAATGTCATTCCTTTCAAAGCTTTGCCTATATGTATATTAATTAGTTATATGCCTTATTCACTAAAAAATATTTTGTTAAAACACCTCAACCGCTACTTTTAATAAGTTTTAACATAATTAACCTAAGTTTGATCGGTTAACCGTAACTAACGGATCATATAGGGTGCTTTGACAACCTTCCCTATAAGATTAATTAGAACCCTTACCTAGAATTTTTAAGGTTAAGTAGACCATAAAATAGAGTTAACTTTAAGCACTATTTAGCTAAAATTGGTATCCTAATTCACCGTTAAAATAATTAGGCGGCGACTCTCTTTAATTAATTAAACCTTTAGAATTACCAATATGTTATACTCTAGTTTGGCCCGTGTTAAAATGAGGTATAACACCAGGGAATACCTGAAGTTTGTGGAAGAATGTTTTTGTTCTGCAAATAAGTCTCTCGCTTGTACACTAATGGCTGAACTCACGACCATGAAGTTTGATGGGTCGCGTAGTATGTAAAATCATATCATCGAGATGACTAACATTGCAGCAAGACTTCATACCTTGGGGATAAAAGTGGATGACTCCTTCTTGGTTCAGTTTATTCTGAACTCGTTAACCTCCTGAGTATGGACCTTTTCAAATTAACTATAACATTATTAATGATAAGTGGAATGTTAGTGAATTTTCCGGTATGCTTACTCAGGAGGAGTCAAGACTTAAGAAACAAGGGAGTCATTCAATTAACCTCATGGGTCAAGGAGCTGGTAAAGGACTTAAAGCAAAGGCCAACAAGTTCAAGAAGAAGAAAGCACCTGCTAAAGCTCAACATGATGCTAACAAGGAACATAAGGAAGATACGTGTCGTTTCTGTAACAAGGAAGGACACTATCAGAAAGATTGTCTGAAACGTAAAGCTTAGTTTGAAAAGGAAGGTACAATTAGTACTTTTGTATGTGTCGAATCAAATTTAGTAGAAGTTCCTAATAATACTTGGTGGCTTATTTTGGTGCAACTGCTCATGTATCTACTACGTTGCAGGGATTCCTTACGATCCAAACCACAAATCCAAATAAGGATTTCTTATTCATGGGAAATCGTATGAAGGCTCCAATTGAAGGCATAGGGACTTATCGTTTGATCCTGGAGACTGGACGTCACCTTGATCTATTACAGACTCTTTATGTACCTTCAGTTTCTAGGAATTTGATTTCTCTTTCAAGACTTGATATTTCTGGATTTGATTTAAAGTTTGGAAATGGATGTTTCAATTTATATAAGAATGTTATTTTCTATGGTTCTGGTTTTCTTAGTGATGGTTTATATAAATTGAAACTCGATATTGGTTTTTCATGTCACGACCCAAATCCGGTCATGATGGCACCCAACAATTAAGCTAGGCCAGCCAGACCAACAATTACTTATCACAATAAATATCAGTCCCAAATGGACATCCCAAGAAGAATATATGAGTCAAAGAACTCCAATAATAATAATAATGAACAAAATACTGAGAAGTGTGAAAACAACTGACACTCCCAAAGATCCGGAGTCACAAGTCTAGAGCCTCTAACAAAAACCAACAGAAATAGAGAACTGTATGGAAATACTCAAGTTTGAATATAAAATAACAACTGTGAATAGGAAGAGAAGCTAGGTTCTGCGAACGTCGGCAGTTACCTCAACAACTCGGTATGACTCTGCAAACGCTGGAAATGCCTGTCTATTGCTCCTGAGTACCTGAGTCTGCACACAAAAGGTGCAGGGAGTAGGGGTGAGTACTAAGTACTCAGTTAGTAATAAATATATAAAAGCAGCTGAAAGTAGGAAATCCACAGAATACCACAATATAAATCTAAACTACAGTCCGAATCTCCTACGAACTAGCAGCAACAGTACAATACAGCTACCACAGAATAATTCAGCAAATAAAGATGCAATGCAATGCACATAACCGCTACGGCGTATAACCTGATCCATTTAATGTCGACGGCGCTCACTGGGGATGTGTACAGAATCCGGAGGGGCTCCTACAGCCCAAGCACAAATACCGCTGCGACGTGCAGCCCGATCCTCATATCATAATAACCGCTGCGGCAGCCCGATCTATCCCCAGTCCACAATAATCAGATAAGTCACAAAACAGTTTATTTTTCTTAATTCAAGTTTCCAGTTCATAATTTATGAAAAATACTTTAACTTTTATTTAATTTGCAAAAACCGGTGACTTAGCATTTCAATACTGTGATTTCAAATTCCAGGACTGAGATCAGTGATTAAGCAAGTATAGCTATCACATAAATACTATCCCCTAGGGATACTACAGGTCGGCACAAGGCCCCAAACAAGGCTTACAGCCCACAAATATGTCAAACACAGTGTATTTCCATCACCAATAGCATATTATGTATATCCCGGATGGACCAAGTCTCAATCCCCAGTCACAATCAATCCCATACCTGCCACGGGGTGCGAGCCACGCCCTACTAGCGTCACAATGTGCTAAGCCGGGGTTTCGAACCCTCATGCTACCATATACACAAACTACTCACCTCTAGCCGGTCGTAGACTCGTCCGCAATGCCTTTTCCTTTAGAGTTCGCTGCCTCGCGTGTAAAATCTCTTCAAACCACAATAATTATGTCATTTACTGGTCAAAGAAACATAACCCATTTCAATTTACATGAAAAACTCATAATTACGCTAAGTTGGTAAAAACCCGACCCCGGGCCCGCTGTCCAGAAAATTCAGAAATTTATACCAATGCGATCCTCGTCTTGCCACGAGTCCGTTTATATAAAATTTATCGAAATCGGAGTTCGAATGACCTTTCAAAACTCAAAATCTCGTATTCAATACTTAGGCCACAATTCTTCACAATTTCTACCCAAATTCATGAATATTGATGTTAATTCTACCATAGAATTATGTTTTTGAGTCAAGAAACTTACCTCCGATGAATACTCGATGAAATCCTAGTGTTTTCCCCATGTTTTCTTCTCTCTAGGGTTCAAAATTGTGTTTTTGGTGAATGAACCCGCGACTACACTGTTTCTGCATTTTTAATTCACTGACAGCGTTTTTGTTCTACGCGTTCGTGATGGTCTTTACGCGAAGTCGATGCCCTGCTCCGTTACTTCATTGCGAACGCGACGCCCTTTCACGCGTCCGCGATGCTCATTTCCCCAGCCGCCCGATTTCACTTCTACGCGTTCGAGATGCCCCTTACACGAACGCGATGCACATCTTCACGCTCCTACGCGAACGCGACTCAAGGAACGCGATCGCGAAGCTCAACCATCTTGGCTTACGCGAACGCGATGCCCAGTCACGCGATCGCGATGCTTGAGCCCGCTTGGACTTTGCGAACTCTACCCATGTCACGCGAACGCGAAGGTTTAAATCCCCGCACAGTACCCTGCAATTTTCTGCAGATTTTGCCTAGTTTAAAATGCCCGGTTGATGGTCCGAAATCATCCCGAGGCCCCGGGACCCCAACGAAAGCCACCAACATACTCCAAAACATGATACGGACTTGTTCCAATCATAAAAACACCATCCTAAACATCAAAATCACCATTTCCACACGGATTCAAGCCTAAGTTTCTTCAGAACTTCAGAAACTAACATTCAATCCAAAACCCGATCAAACGACGTCCGAATGACCTGAATATTTGCAGACATATCCAGAATCACATAACGAAACTACAGAAATTGTCAGAATTCCATTCCGACCCCCGGATCAAAATCTCACCTACCGTCCGATTTTCGCCAAAATTCAACCTTAGCCAATTCAATCATAAAACTACACCGGACCTCCGAATTTGATTCCAATTGCTCTCCTAAGTCATAAATGATCCCCCGAAACTAGTCGAATCATCATGATCCGATTCCGAGCACTCTAACTCAAAAGTTAGCTTTAGGTTGACTTCCCATATTCAAGCTTCCTTCAAACATGCTATTTGTTTCATTTTCAACCCGAATCACTCCTAACTCATCCGATATACTCTAATATTGATATAAAAGCATAAAATATGTAAATGCAGGGTAACGGGGTGGTAATTCCCGTAGCGACGGGCCGGGTCGTTACATTCTCCCCAACTTAAACAAACGCTCGTCCGCGAGTGGGTTAAGAAATATACCTGGAGTATCAAATAAGTGTGGATATCTGCTCGGCATCTCCTGCTCGGTCTCCCAAGTCGCTTCTTCCACGGGACGACCTCTCCACTACACTTTCACCGAAGCTATGTCCTTGGATCTCTGCTTATGAACCTGTCGACCCAAAATGACTACTGGCTCCACATCCTAAGTCAAGCCCTCATCTAGCTGTATCGTGCTAAAGTCTAACACATGAGACGGGTCTCCAAAATGCTTTCGGAGCATGGATACATGGAACACCGGGTGAACTCCCGACAAACTGGGTGGCAAAGAAAGCATGTAGGCCACCTCCCCAACTTTCCTAAGCACCTCAAAAGGTCCAATAAACCTTGGACTAAACTTCCCTTTCTTCCTAAACCTCATAACGCCCTTCATAGGCTAAACCTTCAGCAACACCTTCTCACCCACTGAATAAGACACATCTCGGACCTTCCGGTCGGCATAACTCTTCTGACACTACTGAGCTGTGCGAAGTCTCTCCTGAATCACCTTTACCTTGTCTAAGGCATCCTGAACTAACTCTGTCCCCAACAGTCTAGCCTCGCCGGGATCAAACCAACCGACTGGAGACCTACACCGCTTCCCATATAAAGCTTCATACGGTGCCATTTGAATGCTGGACTGATAGCTATTATTATAAGCAAACTCCGCAAGAGGAAAGTAATCAGCCCATGAACCATCAAAATCAATGACACAAGCACGCAACATGTCCTTCAATATCTGAATAGTACGCTCAGACTGCCCATCCGTTCGTGGATGAAATGCTGTGCTCAACTCTACCTGTGAACCCAACTCTCGCTGAAATGTCCTCCAGAACTGAGAAGTGAACTGGGTACCTCTGTCCGATATAATAGAAATGGGAACTCCATGCAATCTCACTATCTCACGGATGAATATCTCTGCCAACCGCTCTGAGGAATAAGTAGTACACACTGGGCTGACTTGGTCAGCCTATCCACCACCACCCAAACTGAATCAAACTTCCTCGCTGTCCGAGGGAGTCCACTAACAAAGTCCATAGTAATCCTTTCCCATTTCCACTCAGGAATATCAATACGTTGGAATACACCACCAGGTTTCTCATGCTCATACTTGACCTGCTGACAGTTTAGACACCGAGCCACATGGCTCACAATATCTTTCTTCATATTTCTCCACCAGTAATGCTGCTTCAAATTCTGATACATCTTCGCGGCTCTTGGATGAATAGAATACCGCGAGCTGTGGGCCTCATCCAATATCAGCTCATGAAGGCCATCAACATTGGGCACGCATATCCGGCCCTGCATCCGCAATACACCATCACTATCAATAGTGACATCTCTGGCATCATCATGCTGAACACTGTCCTTAAGGACAAGTAAGTGTGGATCATCATACTGGCGCTCTCGGATACGATCATATAAAGAAGAACGAGCTACTACACAAGCCATCACCCGACTGGGCTCAGAAATATCCAGCCTCACCATCTGATTAGCTAACGCCTGAACATCAACTGCAAGGGGTCTCTCCCCAACTGGAATATACGCCAAGCTGCCCATACTAATAGCCTTCCGGCTCAATACATCAGCCACTACATTGGCTTTCCCGGGATGGTACAAGATAGTAATATCATAGTCTTTAAGCAATTCAAGCCATCTCCGCTGCCGCAAATTTATATCTTTCTGCTTAAACAAATGCTGAAGGCTGCGGTGGTCTGTATATACATCACAAGATACACCATATAGGTAATGCCTCCAAATCTTCAAGGCATGAACAATAGCAGCTAATTCCAAATCATGAACAGGGTAGTTCTTCTCGTGGGGCTTTAGCTGACGAGAAGCATATGCAATAACTCTACCCTCCTGCATCAACACACAACCGAGTCCAACTCTGGAAGCATCACAATACACCGTATATGACCCCGAGGCCGATGGTAACACAAGTACTGGAGCCGTGGTCAAAGCCTCCTTGAGCTTCTGAAAGCTCTCCTCACATTCATCAGACCACACAAATGGAGCATTCTTCTGTGTCAGTTTAGTCAACGGTGAAGCAATAGATGAGAAATCCTGAACAAACCGGCGATAATAGCCTGGCAGGCCGAGAAAACTCCGAATCTCGGTAGCCGAGGAAGGTCTGGGCCAATTCTGCACTGCCTCGACCTTGGATCAACCCGAATACCATCACTGGACACAACATGTCCCAAAAAAGTCACAGTATCAAGCCAGAACTCACACTTAGTGAATTTTGCATAAAACTTCTCTTATCTCAACCTCTGCAATACCAACCTCAAATGTTGTGTATGCTCCTCCTGGCTGCGTGAATACACCAGAATATCATCAATAAACACAATCACAAAAGAATCAAGGTACGGCCGAAATACGCTATTCATCAAGTGCATGAATGCAGCTGGGGCATTAGTCAGCCCGAAAGATATCACCAAGAACTCGTAGTGCCCATATCGCGTTCTGAATGCTGTCTTCATAATATATGAGTCCATGATCTTCAACTGATGATAGCCCGATCGAAAATCAATCTTAGAAAATACACTAGCTCCCTGGAGTTGATCAAATAGGTCCGCAATACGAGTCAATGGGTACTTATTCTTCACTGTTACCTTGTTCAGCTGCCTGTAATCAATGCACATTCTCATTGTGCCATCTTTCTTCTTCACGAACAATACTGGTGCATCCCAAGGTGACACACTCGGGCGAATGAAACCCTTATCTAAGAGTTCCTGAAGCTATTCTTTCAATTCTTTCAACTCCGGTGGTGCCATGCGATAGGGAGGAATAGAAATGGGCTGAGTGCCCGGCACCAAGTCAATACCAAAGTCAATATCCCTGTCAGGCGGCATGCCCGGCAGGTCTGCTGGAAATACATCCGGAAACTCCCTCACAATGGGGACCGAATCAAGACTGGGTGTCTCAACCTCAACATCTCTAATGAAGGCCAAATAGGATAAACAACCCTTCCTAATCATTCGTTGGGCCTTTATATAAGAACTCACCCTGTCGGACACATAATCAGTCAAGCCACGCCACGCCACTCGATCCTCGGATTACCTGGAATAGATAGTGTGACTGTCTTGGCATGACAGTCCTGATTCGCATGGTAAGGAGATAGCCAATCCATGCCTAGAATCACATTGAAATCTACCATGCCCAACAACAACAACAACAACAACAACAACCCAGTATAATCCCACAAGTGGGGTCTGGGGAGGGTAATATGTACGCAGGCCTTACCCCTACCCGGGGGGGGGGGCAGAGAGGCTGTTTCCAGGAGACCCTCGGCTCAAGACAAATCTACCATGCCTAGTAGTGATAAATTAACTCGGGTCTCCAGACCCCCAATAGTAATAAGACAAGATCGATATACTTGATCCACAACAACAGTATCCCCCACCGGGGTTGACACATGTATGTGCAAATCAAGAATACCACGAGTCGTACCCAAGTGATGTGCAAAATAAGTAGAAACAAAGGAATAGGTGGATCCGGGATCAAATAAGACATAAGCATCCCTGTGGCAGACTGAGATAATACGAAATGACCGCATCTAAAGCACTAGCATCCTTCCTATCCGGAAGAGCATAGAAACAAGCCTGGCCTCCACCAGTACGATCCTCACCCCTAGGGCGACCTCTGGATACCTGGCCACCAGTCCTAGCCGACTGTGCTGGCGCTGAAGAAATAGGAGTAGAAGACGAGGGCTGATCCCTCTGCTGTGACCGCCTACGAAGCCACTGAGGACACTCTCTCTTGATATGGCCCAAGTGGTCGCACTCAAAACAACGGCCCAAAGATGGACGAAGGGCCTGCTGAAGACCCCTCGCTGCAAGATGAATCCTGTGCTGAGGAAGCATGAGCAGAGCTCTGAGCTGGAAGAGCACTCAATGCAGGCTAACTCTGCTGACGGCCCCGCTGACCCTGATAACCCTGATGGCCCTGACGACCACGATCAGATGAAACTCTACTGGACTCTGCACGTCCAGACTGATGAGACCCGAAAGAACGACCCCTTCTATACTGAGGTTGTCCCCTAGACGGAGCACCACTGTAACTGCCAGTACCACGAGGCCTCTTAGCCTCTCTCTCCTCCCGCTCTCTGCGGTGATCTGTCTCAATATGACGGGCATCATCAACCACCTCCTCAAAGGTAACTGCCGAAGCTCTCTCTCTGGTCATCAATATGCGGATGGGATAAATAAGGCCATCAATAAATCTCCGGATTCTCTCTTTGTCCGTAGGAACCATCCACATGGCATGACGGGCCAGCTGTGTGAATCTCATCTCGTACTGAGTAACTGTCATGTCTCCCTGCTTCAGCCACTCAAACTGACGATGCAGCTCCTCTCTCTGGGACCGAGGCACATACTTCTCCAAAAATACCGTGGAGAACTGCTGCCAAGTGAGGGGCGCTGCCCCAGCGGGCCTACGCCTCTCAAAATCCTCCCACCACTAAAATGCTGCACTTGTGAACCGAAAAGTGGTGAAAGAAACACCGCTGGACTCTAGAATACCCGTGGTGCGAAGCATGCGCTAACATTTGTCAAGAAAACCCTGGGCGTCCTCGCCCTCAGCACCACTGAATGCCGGAGGCTGTAGCCTCTCAAACCTCTCTAAATGACGCTGCTTATCATCGGGCATAATTGGAACCACATGAGCAGGAGCTGGTGCAATGGGTGCAACTGGCTGAACTGGAGCTGCCCCAGGTGCCTGAATACCCTGTACTACCGGCTCGGGTGTGCGAGCCACGGGGGTCTGATTCCCTGCCTGTGAAGAAGATGCTGCAGTAGAGGCTGCAACGACCTGAGCCAAGCCTGTGCATACTGATAAGATCTGAGCCAAGGTCTCCTAAAGACCCGGTATCACAATGGGCACTGCCGGTGCCTGAACCTGAGTTGCCGGAGCGTCTGCCGCAGGAATCTGGTCCTGAACCTGGGCCACTGGTGCAGGAACCTGACCCTGAGTCTGGTCAGCTGGTGGGTCAGCAGGTGCTGGTACTGCTGCCCAACCTCTACCACGACCACGGCCTCTGGGTGCCAATGGTGGTCGTCCGCCACGTCCGCCACGTCCGCTAGCACGTGTCCTCGCCATCTGCGAGAGAATAGAATAGGTAAAAGTTTAGTTTCACGATAACATAAACCGCACGATATGAATCCAAGAAAAGTGAGGTTTTTTCCTAAAGTTCTGTAGCTCTCCGAGGATAGATACGGACGTCTACGTACCGATCCGCGAAAGCCTACTAAACTGGCTCATGACTCGCGAGTCCTACTAACCTAGGCTCTGATACCAACTTGTCACGGCCCAAATCCGGTCGTGATGGCACCCAACAATTAAGCTAGGCCAGCCAAACCAACAATTACTTATCACAACGAATATTAGTCCCAAATGGACATCCCAAGAAGAATATATGAGTCAAAGAACTCCAATAATAATAATAATGAACAAAATACTGAGAAGTGTGAAAACAACTAACACTCCCAAAGATCCGGAGTCACAAGTCTAGAGCCTCTAACAAAAACCAACAGAAATAGAGAATACTGTATGGAAATACTCAAGTCTAAATAAAAAATAACAACTGTCAATAGGAAGAGAAGCTAGGTTCTGCGAACGTCGGTAGCTACCTCAACAACTCGGTATGACTCTGCAAACACTGGAAATGCCTGTCTACTACTCATGAGTAGCTAAGTCTGCACACAAAAGGTGCAGGGAGTAGGGGTGAGTACTAAGTACTCAGTGAGTAATAAATATATAAAGTAGCTGAAAGTAGGAAATCCACAGAATACCACAATATGAAGCTAAACTACAGTCCGAATCTCCTACGAATTAGCAGCAACAGTACAATACAGCTACGACAGAATACTTCAGCAAATAAAGATGCAATGCAATGCACATAACCGCTACGGCGTGTAGCCCGATCCATTTAACGTCGACGACGCTCACCGGGGGTGTGTACAGACTCCAGAGGGGCTCCTACAGCCCAAGCGCAAATACCGCTACGACGTGCAGCCCGATCCTCATATCATAATAACTGCTGCGGCGTGCAGCCTGATCCATCCTCAGTCCACAATAATCAAATAAGTCACAAAACAGTTCATTTTTCTTAATTCCAGTTTCTAGTTCATAATTTGTGAAAAATACTTTAACTTTTATTTAAATTGCAAAAACCGGTGACTTATCATTTCAATACTGTGATTTCAAATTCCAGGACTGAGATCAGTGATTAAGCAAGTATAGCTATCACATAAATACTATCCCCTAGGGATACTACAGGTCGGCACAAGGCCCCAAACAAAGCTTACAACCCACAAATATGTCAAACACAGTGTATTTCCATCACTAATAGCATATTATCTATATCCGGGATGGACCAAGTCTCAATCCCCAGTCACAATCAATCCTGCACCTGCCACGGGGTGCGAGCCATGCCCTACTAGCGTCATAATGTGCTAAGCCGGGGTTTCGAACCCTCAGGCTACCATATACACAAACTACTCGCCTCTAGCCGGTCGTAGACTCGTCCGTAATGCCTTCTCCTTTAGAATTTGCTGCCTCGCGTGTAGAATCTATTCAAACCACAATAATTATGTCATTTACGGGTCAAAGAAACATAACCCATTTCAATTTACATGAAAAACTCATAATTACGCTAAGTTGGTAAAAACCCGACCCCGGGCTCGCTGTCCGAAAAATTCAGAAATTTATACCAATGTGATCCTCGTCTCGCCACGAGTCCGTACATATAATATTTATCGAAATCGGAGTTCGAATGGCCTTTCAATACTCAAAATCTCGTTTTCAATACTTAGGCCGCAATTCTTCACAATTTCTTCCCAAATTCATGAAGATTGATGTTAATTCTACCATAGAATTATGTTTTTGAGTCAAGAAACTTACCTCCGATGAATACCCGATGAGATCCCAGTGTTTTCCCCGTGTTTTCTTCTCTCTAGGGTTCAAAATTATGTTTTGGGTGAATGAATCCGCGACTACACTGTTTCTACATTTTTAATTCACTGACAGCGTTTTTGTTCTACGCGTTCGCGATGGTCTTCACGCGAACGCGATGCCCTGCTCTGTTACTTCATCGCGAACGCGACGCCCTTTCACGCGTCCGCGATGCTCATTTCCCCAGCCGCCTGATTTCACTTCTACGCGTTCGCGATGCCCCTCACGCGAACGCGATGCACATCTTCACGCTCCTACGCGAACGCGACTCAAGGAACGCGATCGCGAAGCTCAACCATCTTGGCCTACGCGAACGCGATGCCCAGTCACATGATCGTGATGCTTTAGCCCGCATGGCCTTCGCGAACGCAACCCATGTCACGCGAACGCGAAGGCTTAAATGCCTGCACAGTACCCTGCAATTTTCTGCAGATTTTGCCAAGTTTAAAATGCCCGGTTGATGGTCCAAAATCATCTCGAGGCCCCCGGGACCCCAACGAAAACCACCAACATACTCCAAAACATGATACAGACTTGTTCCAATCATAAAAACACCTTCCTAAACATCAAAATCACCATTTCCACACGGATTCAAGCCTAAGTTTCTTCAAAACTTCCGAAACTAACATTCAATCCAAAATCCGATCAAACGACGTCCGAATGACCTGAAAATTTGCAGACATATCCAATATCACATAATAAAGCTATAGAAATTGTCGGAATTCCATTCCGACCCCGGATCCAAATCTCACCTTCCGTCTGGTTTTCGCCAAAATTCAATCTTAGCCAATTCAAGCCTAAAACTACACCGGACCTCCGAATTCGATTTCGATTGCTCTCCTAAGTCATAAATGATTCCCCGAAACTAGTCGAATCATCATGATCCGATTCCGAGCACTCTAACTCAAAAGTAAACTCTAGGTTGACTTCCCATATTCAAGCTTCCTTCAAACATGCTATTTGCTTCATTTTCAACCCGAATCACTCCTAACTCATCCCATATACTCTAATACTGATATAAAAGCATAAAATATGTAAATGCAGGGTAAAGGGGTGGTAATTCCCATAACGATGGGCCGGGTCATTACATTTCATAATCCATTCTTAATGTTCAACATAATGTTGGAATTAAACGTAGTTCACTAGATGAAAGTTCTGCTTACTTGTGGCACAGACGTTTGGGTCATATATCCAAAGAAAGTTTAGAGAGATTAGTAAAGAATGAGATTCTTCCGAATCTAAATTTTACTGATCTTATTATATGTTTAGATTGCATTAAGGGAAAACAAACCAAGCATAGTAAGAAAGGTGCCACAAGAAGCACCCAGCTTCTTCTTGAAATTATACACACCGATATTTGTGGACCCTTTGATGTTCCATCTTTTGGTGGAGAAAAATATTTTATCACTTTTATCGATGATTTTTCACGTTATGGATACATCTATTTGTTGAAAGAAAAATCTCAAGCAGCAGATGCTCTCAAGGTGTTTGTTAATGAGGTTGAAAGGCAATTAGATAAAAAGGTGAAAATCATTAGATCAGATAGAGGTGGTGAATATTATGGAAAATATAATGAGTCAGGACAATGCCCAGGTCCATTTGCAAAGTTCATCGAGGAACGTGGCATATGTGCACAGTATACTATGCCAAGAACACCTCAACAAAATGGTGTTGCAAGAAGGCGTAATCGAACACTTATGGACATGGTTAGGAGCATGATAAGTAATTCCTTATTACCCAAATCATTGTGGATGTATGCTCTAAAAACCGTTGTATATTTATTAAATAAGGTTCCTAGTAAGGCAGTTCCAAAGACCCCTTTTGAACTGTGGACAAGAAGGAAACCTAGTTTAAGGAACCTACATGTTTGGGGTTGCCCGGCGGAAGCTAGAGTTTATAATCCACAAGAAAAGAAATTAGATTCTCGAACAGTAAGTGGTTACTTTATTGGTTACCCAGAGAAATCTAAAGGGTATGTGTTTTACTGTGCAAACCATAATTCAAGAATTGTTGAAACCGGTAATGCAAGATTCATTGAGAATGGTGAAGTTAGTGGGAGTGTTGAAAAGCAAAGTGTGGAAATTGAAGAGGTGAGGGTCAATATTCTATTACCCAAAAATATGCCTACTTCCACATAAATACCAAATATTGTTCCAGTTGTTGAAGAACACTTTGACAACACCGGGCAACATTTGGATGAAACACTTCATGAAGAAACTAACTCACAAATATTTGACACAAATGAACCACAAGAAATGCCATTAAGAAAATCTCAAAGAGTTAGAAAATTGGCTATTTTGGATGATTACATGGTTTATTTGCAAGAGTAAGATTTTGATATTGGTCTTAATAAGGATGCGGTTTCATTTTCACAAGCCAAAGAAAGTAATGAGTCTAACAAATGGATTGATGCCATGAAGGAAGAGTTATTATCCATGGAATACAATAAAGTCTGGGAACTCGTTGAATTGCGTGAAAGTTCTAAAACAATGGGGTGTAGATGGGTCTTTAAGACGAAACGCGATTCAAATGGCAATATTGAGAGATATAAAGTCAGACTTGTTGCAAGGGGTTATACTCAGAAAGGAGGCATTGATTATAAAGAGACCTTTTTACTGGTCCCAAAGAAAGACTCGTTAAGAATTATTATGGCTTTCGTGGATCATTATGATTTAGAGTTACACCAAATGGATGTGAAAACTACCTTTCTTAATGGAGATCTCGAGGAGCAAGTGTATATGGACCAACCAGAGGGTTTTGAAACTAAAGGGAAAGGTCAAATGGTGTGTAAACTGGAGAAGTCAATATATGGACTTAAACAAGCCTCACGACAATGGTATATAAAGTTCAATGATACCATAACATCTTTTGGATTTGTGGAAAATACCCTTGATCGGCGTATATACCAAAAGATCAGTGGGAGCAAGTTTATATTTTTAGTCCTATATGTTGATGATATTCTACTTGCTGCTAATGACTTAGGTATATTGCATGAGACCAAAGATTTTCTCTCTAAGAATTTTGAAATGAAAGATATGGGTGAGGCATCCTATGTGATAGGAATAGAAATATTATGTGATAGATCACAAGGATTATTGGGATTGTCTCAGAAAGGCTATATCGAAAGAATTCTAGAGAGATTTAACATGAACAATTGTTCAACAGGAATTGTTCCAATTCAAAAAGGGGACACATTTAGTCTCATGCAATGTCCTAAGAACGATGTAGAGCGAAAAGAAATGGAATCAATTCCTTACTCTTCAATTATTGGTAGTCTGATGTATGCTCAGACTTGCACAAGACCGGATATTAGCCTTGCGGTCGGAATGTTAGGAAGATATCAGAGTAACCCAGTAATTGATCACTAGAAAGCTGCAAAGAAAGTTTTGAGGTACCTAAAAGGAATGAAGGATTACAAGCTCATGTATAGGAGATCCAAGTATTTGGAAGTTATTGGATACTCGGATTCAGATTTTGCTGGATGTGTTGACACAAGAAAATCTACGTTTGGTTATTTGTTCCAATTAGCTGAAGGAGCAATATCGTGGAAGAGTGCTAAACAGTCTGTCATTGCTACATCCACGATGGAAGTAGAATTTATGGCATGGTTTGAGGCCACAATTCATGCATTATGGATGCGAAACTTTATTTTAGGACTTCGGGTTGTCGACACCATTACCAAGCCGCTAAAAATTTAATGTGATAATTCTGCAGCAGTATTCTTCTCCAAGAACGATAAGTACTCCAGAGGTTCCAAACATATGGAATTAAAGTACTTTACCGTTAAGTAGGAAGTTCAGAAACAAAGAGTGTCACTTGAGCATATTAGAACTGATCTAATGAATGCAGATCCTTTAATGAAAGGTTTACAACCAAAGATATTTAAAGAACATGTACGTAGAATGGGTCTTGGCTGTTTTTATAATTGATGTATTTATGATGTTTTGACACTCTGAGCTCATTTATATGTTTCTGATATACATTAGTGATTTCATGTTTCTCATAATGGTGTGCACATTATTGTTTTGAGATATTACAGGATAAGTCTCAAAGAGACATTATTGTGGACCATAAAAATTTTATAGCTTATGAACCTGATACGGTAAATTACTAGTGTTGTAGTATATGGAAGGGAGTATGTAGATAAATTATGTATAACCGCCATAACTCACATTTACTAGTTTATCGTATTGTGGTATTTATGATGGACATTATAGAAGAGATTTATTTATGTGCAACTAATGTTCCTATATTGAATATTAATATTATGTGATTATTGGGCCAAGTGAGAGAATGTAAGTTATTTTCATACAAATAATGTGGCCCAATAAGTTAAGCCATAATTAATATTTAATTAATGAACAAATCTCATCCGCCCGATTGGTTACTTGATGGACGTACCAGATTAACCGAGAACATCTATAAATTGGTCCTCTCCCCACCCATTAGGGTTACTGCTTTTCCTCTCTTCCATCCCTAAAGTCGGCAGTAACGAAAGTTAGGGCAATGGACGAGAAACCGATTTACCAATTAACGCTTCCGCTTCAAGATAATGGATCCCGCTTGAGGTATGTTTTCATTACGATTATATGTAAGATTATCATGTTCAAGATCCTGGTATGAATTATATTTATGCTTACAACGAATTCTAATCTTGTTCAGATATTGAAGAAAATGTAGGGAAAGGATAATATTTTTCAGAGGGAGAGTGATCTGAGATGTAAGGATGTGTTCCCGCTTTGTTACATATTTTGATTTTGAAAGAATTAAGAGGAACCTGTGACGACCCGGCCCGTCGTCACGGGAATTACCACAACGTTGTGTCGTAATTACATAATTCATGCTTTTATATCAGTGTTAGAGTCTATCGGGGAAATTAGGAGTGAATTGGATTGAAAATGAGGCATATAGCCTTTTTGAAGGAAACTTGAATAAGGAAAGTCAACCCGGAGTTGACTATTTGGTTAGAGGGCTCGGAATTGGATTTTGATGATTCGGTTAGTTCAGGGAGGTGATTTGTGACTTAGGGGAGCGATCGAAATTGAATTTGGAGGCCCGGTGTAGAAATAGGCTTGAATTGGCTAAGGTTGAATTTTGGCGAAATCCGATCGATAGGTCAGATTTTGATCCAGGGGTCGGAATGGAATTCCGATGGTTGCAGTAGCTCCGTTAGGTGATTTTGGATGTGCTTGCAAAATTTCAGGTCATTCGGAGGTCATTTGGTCGGGTTTTTGATCGAATGTCGATTTCGGAAGTTTTGAAGAAAATTAGGCTTGAATCCGTGCGTAATTGGTGATTTTGATGTTTAGGATGGTGTTTCATGATTGGAACAAGTTTGAATCGTGTTGTGGAGTATGTTGGTGGTTTTCATTGGGGTCCCGGGGGCCTCGGGATGAATTCGGGGGTCCAAACGGACCATTTTTGGCCTAAGACAGCAGCTGAATTGCTGCTGTATCTGTAGAGGAAATTCCTTCATCGCGTTCGCGATGAAGGGAACGCATCCGCGAAGGGTATCAAAGTTGTTCATCGCGTTCGCGATGGGCTGGATGCGAACGCGTAAGTCCAGGACCGGAGGCATCGCGTTCGCGGGAGGTTTGCACGCATCCGCGTAGGGTAAGGCTTGGGAAGCATCGCGATCGCGAAGGAGTGAACGCGTTCGCGTAGGTGAGAAAGGGTTGGTCGTCACGTTCGCGTGAGTGGAGACGCGAACGCGTAGAAGAAAATCCGGGCAGTTGAAATCTGTGCTTCGCGAACGCGTGACTGGGTGTCGCGTTCGCGATGGGTGGACGGAACAGAGCATCGCGTTCGCGTGAGTCATGTCGCGAACGCGTAGAAGAAAGGTCTCTAGCAGTGAAGTTAAAACCAGAACTGGACAGTCGCGGGTTTAATACCCAAAACCTCCATTTTTGAGTTCCAAGAGAAGAAATTGACGGGAGATTGCTGGGAAATCATCGGGGTTTCGTTGGAGGTAAGCTTTGTGGCTTAATTACATCATTTTAACATGAAATCCTTGGTTAAGTCCCTGTAAATGGAAGATTAAAGGTGGGTTTAAGCTCTAGGCCTAAAATTTTAGAAAAATATCGATTTGAGTGGGCAAATGGAGTCCGAATTTGGTAAATTTGATATGCCTAGACTCGTATTGAGACGAGGGTTCCGAATATATAACTTTTATAATTTTTCGAGAAGCGCACCAAAAGTCGGGTTTTGACAACTTGTGGGTTTGGATATAATTTGGGTTATTTCGAATGAATTGCGTGAAATTAGCATATATTGATGCATTCTCTATGATTTTGAGCAGATTTGGCACCCGAGGATATTGATTTGCGAGGCAAGCGCAAGGCGGATTGAAGCTTCTACCGGTTCGAGGTGAGTGGTAGTAGTAAACAATGTACTGAGGGTTTGAAACCTCGTACTAGCACTTCACAGTGCTATATTGAGATGAGACACGCATTCTCTGACGGGCGTAGTGACATTGTGATTGAGGGTTCGGACTTGGTCCTTCCCGGCTAATAGAATACTGTGTTGTATGACTGTTAATGAGATTATAACTGTACAATTGGGCTAATAGCCATGTTTGGGGCCTTGTGCCGATCTGTAGAGCATTAGGGAACCTATAGAGCTAGGTGACCCTTATATCGTGTTGGAAACATACACTCAGCCGTAGCTCTAGCTGTATAGCATAATATGAGCCCGTATTAGATGTGTATATTGAGAGAGATTATCTAGGGTGGAATTCCCTGTTCTAGCTGAGTGGGCCTGAAAGGCCAAGTCTGGGCCGGGTCGTCATAGATATGGTCAAGGACCCACTATGAGATGTTATATTGGGCCTGAAAGGCCAAGTCTATATTGACCGAGGCAGGGTCAAGGACCCACTGTGATATATATTATATTGGGCTTGAGAGGCCAAGTACATACTGACTGGGATAGGGTCGAGGACCCATTATGAGGTATTATATATATATACCTACATTGGATCGGGCTGCACGCCGCAGCAGTATATATATTGGATCGGACTGCACGCCGCAGTAATATACATGTAATATACATGTAATATACATGTGGGACGGACTACACGCCGCAGTATTATTGCGCTTGGGCTGTAGGAGCCCCTTCGGAGTCTGGGTCTGCATACATTCTCAGTGAGCACTGGTGTATATTATGGGATTGGGCAGCGTGCCGCAGCAGTATAAATTTACAAATATATATATATATTGGATCGGACTGCACGCCGCAGTAATACATGTGTGGATCGGGCTGCACGCCGCAGTATTATAGTGCTTGGGCCTAGGGAGCCCCTCCGAAGTCTGTATACACCCCCAGTGAGCGCCGTCGATGTTAAATGGAGCGGGCTGCGCGCCGCAGCGATATATGTATTGGAGCGGGCTGCATGCCGCAGCATTATACTTAATCATATCCTACTATCTACTTAAATACTTATACATTATAGACATAGGTATGTGTCTTTATATGTTGAGATGGCCGTGCACCGTAGGGGTACGAGTGAGGGTTGGATCAGTGTAGAATCTTGTAGAGATAAACGTGGATTGGAGATTTGAGTATTACTATAGTGATGACGTACCGGTGAGGGTTGCCTTAGAACTGCTAAGTGATAGCACAGGAGTTCTTACCTTCGGTTATTATTTATTATTGTTACTCACTGAGTTGAAATATACTCACCCCACTCCCCTGCACTTTCTGTGCAGATCCACAGGTGCCCGAGAGCAGTTGAGATATTGTAGCAGCTGATCCCTGTCTACTTTCGCGGAGATTACGAGGTAGTTGCCAGCGTCCGCAGAGCTTGTTTTCTCCTTCTTTATCGTCTTGTTGATTTCCTATTTGCATAGACTTGGTTGTATTAGGATGTTATTCTGTAGAGGCTCAGTCTCGTGACACCACGATATGGTTGGGACCGTATTTTGTATGTTTTACATTTCGCTTATCACCTGATATGATCATTTACCGTTTAAGTTTAATTTGATTAATAACTGGCTGGTTTAAGGGATAATATGGTCGGGCTTGCCTAGCATTGTGTTGGGCGCCATCACGACCAGGGTTTGGGTCGTGACAAGTTGGTATCAGAGCCTAGGTTAACAGGTCTCGCGAGTCATGAGCCGGTTTTGTAGAGTCTCGTGGATCGGTACGGGGACGCCCGTACTTATCCTCGGGAGGCTGCAAACCTTTTAGGAAAAGTTTCAATTCTTGGAATTCTTGTCGTGCGATTACTTTTGACTTGATCCGAACTTTGACATTCTATTCTCTCACAGATGGCGAGAACTCGATCATCCGGACGTGGAGGACGACCACCACTACCACCTGCTAGAGGCCGTGGACGCGGCCGTGGTCGTGGCGGAGTTAGAGCAGCTGAGGCAGTGCCAGCCTGACCCACAGCCCCCAGTTGCGGAGGTGCCAGCAGCACCGGATCAGGCACCGGCTATGCCCATTGTCATTCCGGGTTACAGGAGACCCCGGCTTAGATACTGCTTATTCGGGTCTACGGAGACCACGGCTTAGATACTAGCGATGCACGCGGCCTAGCACGGGCGGTTTCGGTTACTACTGCAGCGGCACTGCATCGGGGATCGGGGGTGGTCATCGGACCCCGGCAGTACGCACTCCAGAGCCAGCGGTGCGAGGCATATAGACACCGCAGGCTCCTCCGGTTCAGCCTGTGGTTCCGGTTCGGCCAGCAGATCGGGTTCAGGGGGATAGGGTCCCGGCTATGACGGACGATGAGTAGCGTCGTCTCGAGAGGTTCACCAGGTTATCTCCTCCAGTGTTTTCACTGGTGCTCCGGGCGAGGACGCCCAAGGTTTTCCGGATAAGTGTCGTCGGATGCTTCGTACGGCAGGGATATTGGAGTCCGGTGGGGTATCTTTCACTACTTTTCAGTTTCAGGGACCGGCCTTCGCTTGGTGGGAGGCTTATGAGCGCCGCAGCCGGCAGGGGCAGCACCACTATCATGGCCGGAGTTCTCCACTATGTTCTTGGAGAAATGGGTGCCTCGATCTCGGAGAGAGGAGATGCGTAGGCAGTTTGAGGGTCTCCGTCAGGGGGACATGTCAGTGTCAGAGTATGAGATCAGGTTTACAGAGTTGTCCGGATATGCACCGTGGTTGGTTCATTCCGACAAAGAGAGGATTGGGCGCTTCGTGGACGGCCTCATTTATCCCATTCGTATTCTGATGACTCGGGAGAGGGTTTTGAGTCGTACATTTGAGGATGCTGTGGATATTGCTCGCGACATAGAGACAGATCGTCGCAGGGAGCGGGATGAGAGGGAGGCCAAGAGGCCTCGAGGAGCAGCTAGTTCCAGTGGCACACAGACCAGAGGCCAGAGTCAGCAGAGCCGAGGTCGCTCTTTTAGGTCTTCGCAGTTGGGTCGCTCCGATCGTCACAGATGGTCTTCTAGACAGGGTTATCAGGGTTCACACCAGAGCCAGCCATCTCTCAGTGCCATGCCAGCTCAGAGTTCTTCACAGGCCCCATCCGCTCAGGGTTCATCTCGGCCTAGTTCATCAGCTGGCCACTCCAGCGCCAGAGGTCCTTATCAGTCTCAGTCCCCAGCACCGGGGAGTCGCTACGAGTGCGGAGAATTTGGGCACCACCGTAGGGAGTGTCCCCATCTTGTTTTCAGATCTTATCAGCAGAGGGGGTAGCCCTCGTCATCTGGTCCTTCTACTTCAGCACCCGCCCCGCCAGCTAGGGGTGAGGGTCAGACAGCTAGGGGTCGCTCTCGAGGGGGAGGCCGATTAGGCGGACAGGCTAGATGCTATGCTTTTTAAGGCCGATCTAAGGCCGTTGCTTCTGATGCTATCATTACAGGTATTATTTCAGTCTACCACAGAGATGCCTCAGTACTGTTTGATCCCGGTTCTACTTATTCTTATGTGTCTACATATTTTGCTCCTTATTTGGGCTCGACCCGAGGGAGTCTTGAGCTGCCAGTGCATGTATCTACCCTGGTAGGGGATATTATTATTGTGGACCACGTATACCGGTTCTGTTTGGTCACTATTGGAGGTCTGGAGACCTGAGTAGACCTGTTGCTTCTCAGCATGATTGATTTTGATGTTATATTGGGCATGGACTGGCTATCTCCATGTCATGCTATTCTGGACTGTCATGCTAAGACAGTCACTTTGGCTATACCGGGCATTCAGAGGATCGAGTGGCGAGGCACGACTGAGTATGTACCTAGCAGGGTAATATCTTTCCTCAAGGCCCAACGGATGGTTGGGAAGGGATGTCTCTCTTATTTAGCATTTGTGCGGGAGGTCGAGGCCCAGACTCCTAGTATTGATTCTGTTCCCATTGTGCGAGACATTCCTGGTGTGTTTCCCTCAGACCTGTCGGGCATGCCGTCGGACAGGGATATTGATTTTGGTATCGATTTGGTGCCAGACACTCAGCCTATTTCTATTCCTCCGTATCGGATGGCACCAGCTGAGTTGAAGGAATTGAAGGAGCAGCTCCGGGAACTCCTAGATAAGGGGTTCATTCGGCCGAGTGTGTCGCCGTGGGGTGCACCGGTCCTGTTTGTTAAGAAGAAGGACGGATCCATGAGGATGTGTATTGACTACAGGCAGCTAAACAAAGTAACAGTGAAGAATAAGTATCCTCTGCCTCGTATTGATGATTTATTTGATCAGCTCCAGGGAGCTAGGGTGTTCTCGAAGATTGATCTTCGTTCAGGCTACCATCAGCTGAAGATTAGAGAGTCCGACATTATGAAGACTGCATTCCGGACCAGATATGGTCACTATGAGTTCCTTGTGATGTCTTTTGGGCTGACCAACGCCCCAGCAGCATTTATGCATCTGATGAACAGTGTATTCAGGCCGTATCTTGATTTATTTGTGATCGTATTCATTGATGACATACTAGTCTACTCTCGTAGCCAGGAGGAGCATGCTCGGCACTTGAGTGTTGTGTTGCAGAGATTGAGAGAGGAGAAGCTGTATGCCAAGTTCTCCAAATGTGAGTTCTGGCTTGAGTCCGTGGCATTCTTAGGGCACGTGGTGTTCTGTGATGGTATTCAGGTAGATCCGAGGAAGGTCGAGGCAGTGCAGAGTTGGCCCAGACCGACCTCAGTTACTGAGATCCGTAGCTTTCTGGGATTGGCAGGGTATTATCGCCGATTCGTTCAGGGATTCTCTTCTATTGCTTCACCCTTGACTAGATTGACTCAGAAAGGTGTTCCCTTCTTATGGTCCGAGGAGTGCGAGGAGAGCTTTCAGAAGCTCAAGACAGCACTGACCACAGCACCAGTCTTGATTCTACCGACAGCTTCAGATTCTTATACTGTATATTGTGATGCCTCAGGAGTTGGCATTGGTTGTGTGTTGATGCAGGAGGGTAGGGTCATTGCTTATGCTTCTCGTCAGTTGAAGCCCCACGAGAAGAACTACCCTGTTCATGATTTGGAGCTAGCAGCTATAGTTCATGCTTTGAAGATTTGGAGACATTACTCGTATGGTGTCTCATGTGAGGTGTTCACGGATCATCGCAGCCTTCGGCACTTATTCAGATAGAAGGACCTTAATTTGAGACAGCGGAGGTGGTTGGAGTTCCTTAAGGATTATGACATCACTATTTTGTATCATCCGGGGAAGGCCAATGTTGTGGCCGATGCCTTTAGTCGGAAGGCGGTTAGCATGGGCAGCTTAGCTTTCATCCCAGTTGGGGAGAGGCCATTTGCTTATGATGTTCGGGCCCTAGCCAATCGGCTAGTGAGATTAGATATTTCGGAGCCGAGTCGGGTGTTGGCTTGTGTTGTTTCTCGATCTTCCTTATATGATCGCATCGGGGAGCGACAGTATGATGACCCACATTTGCTTGTCCTTAAGGACAGGAGTGCAGCATAATGATGTTAGAGATGTGACTATCGACAGTGATGGTGTTCTGAGGATGCGGGGCCGTATATGCGTGCCCAATGTTGATGGTTTGCGGGAGTTGATACTTGAGGAGGCACACAGTTCGCGGTACTCTATTCACCCAGGTGCCGCAAAGATGTACCAAGACTTGAGACAGCACTACTGGTGGAGGAGAATGAAGATGGATATTGTTAGGCATGTAGCTAAGTGCCTCAACTGCCAGCAGGTCAAGTATGAGCATCAGAGACCGGGCGGTGTTCTTCAACGTATGGTTATTCCCGAGTGGAAATGGGAGAGGATCACCATGGATTTTGTTACTGGGCTACCTCGGACAGCGAGGAAGTTTGATTCTGTATGGGTGATTGTTGATCGGCTGACTAAGTCCGCACATTTCATCCCGGTTAGTACTACTTACTCATCGGAGCGGTTGGCATCGATCTTTATTCGGGAGATTGTCAGGTTGCATGGGGTCCCAGTGTCTATTATATCTGACAGAGGCACTCAGTTCACTTCTCAATTTTGGAGAGCATTTCAGCGAGAGATGGGTACGCGGGTTGAGTTAAGCACCGCATTTCACCCCAGACAGACGGACAGTCTGAGCGCACTATTCAGATCCTGGAGGATATGTTGCGGGAATGTGTGATTGACTTTGGTGGTTCATGGGATGAGTTTTTGCCACTTGCCGAGTTTGCCTACAACAACAGCTACCAGTCGAGTATTCAGATGGCCCCGTACGAGGCATTGTATGGCAGACGGTGTAGATCTCCCGTCGGATGGTTTGAGCCCGGTGAGGATAGATTGATAGGGACTGAGTTAGTTCAGGATGCTCTGGATAGAGCAAAGTTGATCCAGGAGAGGCTTCGCACAGCACAGTCTCGCCAGAAGAGTTATGCAGACCGTAGAGTTCGAGAGTTGTCTTTCATGGTTGGTGATAGGGTGTTGCTGAAGGTTTCACCCATGAAGGGTGTCATGAGGTTCGGGAGGAAAGGGAAGTTGAGTCCCAGGTACATTGGTCCTTTTGAGATACTCAGGAGAGTTGGAGAGGTGGCTGTAACGACCCGACCGGTCGTTTTAGAAAATTTCCCCCCAATCCCTAATTTAACTGTTCCCCTAAGTTCATTTATGCTATTGTGGGTTGCCGGGAGAGTCGGTTCTAAAAATTTGAGCATTTTGGGACACTTAGTCCCTAAATAAGAGCTTTGAAGCTAGAAAATGGCCCGTAGCCGGAACAGTGTTAAGACGATCTCGGAACGGAAATCCGATGGTTCCATTAGTTCCGTTAGGTGATTTCGGGGTTGGGAGCGCGTTCGGAATGTATTTTGGAGGTCCGTAGCTCAATTAGGCTTGAAATGCCGAAGGTTGAAATTTTGGCGAATCCGAACGATAGGTGAGATTTTGATCCGGGGGTCGGAATGGAATTCCGACAATTTCTGTAGCTTCGTTATGTGAATTTGGATATGTCCGCAAAGTTTCAGGTCATTCGGACGTCGTTTGGTCGAGTTTTAGATCGAATGTGCAATTCGGAAAGTTTTAAGAAATTTAGGCTTGAATTGATGTGAATTATGGGTTTTGATGTTGTTAGACGTGTTTTTATGATTTGAATGAGTTCATATCGTGTTTTGGAGTATGTTGGTGGTTTTCGTTGGGGTCCCAGGAGCCTCGGGATGAATTCGGGGGTCCAAACGGACCATTTTGTGCCAAAAGGCACTGCTGTTCTGCTGCAATAACTGCAGAACAATTTTGCTCTTCGCGATTGCGGAGATGGCCATGCGATCGCATAAGGGAGAAATCCTGAGCTCTGCGATCGCGAAGTAAAGCCTGCGATCGCGTAAGGCTGGAGGTTGAACCAGTGCGATCGCGTAAGGGAGTATGCGATCGCGTAGGGTATTGGTCAGAAGCAGTGCGATCGCGTGAGGGAGTATGCGATCGCGTAGGGTAGTTGGGAAGCCCGACGAGTTTGTTCTTCACGATCGCGTTAGTACGTTTGCGATCGCGTAGTATTGATGAGTTGTTCACTGCGATCGCGTCCAGGGTCACGCGATCGCGTAGAGGAAAATTAGGCCGCCCATATTTTGTGCATCGCGATCGCAAGCCCAGTGCTGCGATCGCGTAGAGTAAAATGGCCTGGCAGTGACTTTAAGTCCAGAACATTTTAGTCGCGGCCTAACACACCAAAACCGCCATTGTTGAGCTCCAAGAGAGGATTTTGAAGGGGAAACGCTGGGATATCATCGGGAAATCATCGGGGGTAAGTTTCTTGACCTTAATTTGTTGGTTTATCATGAAATCCGTGATTATTTCACTGAAATTGGAAGATTAAAGGTGGGTTTGAGCCCTAGGCCTAAATGTTAGAAAATCCCTGATTTGAGCGGGAAAATGGAGTCCGATTTTGGTAAATTTTATATGCCTAGACTCGTATTGAGATAAGGAACCCGAATATATAATTTTCGTGATTTTTCGATAAGCGTACCGAAAGTCGGGTTTTGGCAACTTGTGGGTTTTTGGCGTATTTTGAGTGTTTTGATCGGGTAATGCCCAATTAGCCTATTTTGATGTGATTCTATTGATTTTTATCAGATTCTACACTTGTGGAGGCCGACATTCGCGTTAAGAGAGTTGTTTCATAGCGGTTTTGTACCGGAGTCGAGGTAAGTGGCTTGTCTAACCTCGTGTGGGGGAATTCTCACCCCTAGGATATTATGTGATAGTTTAAATGCCTTGTACGCGAGGTGACGGGCGTGTACATGCACTGGTTGTTGAAAACGCACTTTAATTAAAATGTTCTATGAGCGATATTCCTGTTTTTGGCTGTTAATTTGATATTTTTACCCGGTAGTGGTTAGGAAAGCATGATTAGGTAGTACTTAACTGTTTAGTTGCCTAATTGCCTTGTTTGAACTCCTTGATAATTATTGGAACTATTTTTCGGTGAAGTTATATTTAAGCATAATTATTTTCTCTGTGGATTCCTTTATTGGCTGTGCTTGTGGACTGCGGGTTCGATTCCCGGAGACCCAGGGCTGTGGGTTCGATTCCCAGAGACCCGGCGTGATATTGGTAGGGACTACGGGTTCGATTCCCGAGATCCCGAGTTATTGGTAGGGACTACGGGTTCGATTCCCGAGATCCTGAGTTATTGGTAGGGACTACGGGTTCGATTCCCGAGATCCTGAATTATTGGTAGGGACTACGGGTTCGATTCCCGGAGATCCTGAGTTATTGATTATTTATGGAGACATGGCCGGAGATCCTGAGTTATTGATTATTTATTGAGACATGGGTTGCGGGTTCGATTCCCGGAGACCCAGAGGTACTGTCAATGGGACTGTGGGTTCGATTCCCACAGGTCCTGGACTGGTTTTATTGAGTTGACTATTTGTTGTTAGCTTAATTGTAGACGATTGCAGTAATCATTTATTGTTGTTAATTTCGGAAATTATTATCATTTAAACTGCTTATTATTGTTATTATCATTATGTTATTTGTTTCTCAGTAGGGCCCTGACCTTCCTCGTCACTACTCCATCGAGGTTAGGCTTGGCACTTACTGAGTACCGCTGTGGTGTACTCATGCTACTCTTCTGCACACTTTTGTTGTGCAGATCCAGGTACATCAGGGCAGGCTCACACCAGGTGATTCAGCAGCGTTTTGGGAGACCTCGAGGTATGATTTGCTACGTCCGCGGATCCGGAGGCTTTCCTTCTATTCTAATAGTACTAGTTGGCATTTTTCCTTCATTCCGTTGTTAGACACTCTTTATACATAGAGCCACAGTTGTATATTCTCTTTTAGTCTGTGTTACCGTGGGATTCCGGATCTTGGTAGTGTTTTATTCATGGTGTTGACGGATGTATGTGCCAAGCGGTACGGATTACATATCTTTTATCCTATTTTTCCGTTGTTTTCTTATTTAAGTGTTCATAGCTTGTATATTCCGCAACGTGTTAGGCTTACCTAGTCGTGGGGACTGGGTGCCATCACGACATGTTCACGATTGGTGAACTAGGGTCGTGACAAGTTGGTATCGGAGCTCTAAGTTCATAGGAGTCACGGGACACAGACCGGTTACTTAGAGTCTCGCTGATCGATACGGAAACGTCTGTATTTATCTACGAGGGGCTATGTAACTATTTAGGAAACTCTTCATTTCTTTGGATTCCTTGTCGTGCGACATTTTTGGCATCAAAAATCTAAACTATTGATTTCTATTCTCTCACAGATGGTGAGGACACGAGCTACTCGCGACGATCAGGTACCCGCGCCCCCTGTTGCCGCCGTCAGAGGCCGGGGCCGAGGTAGAGGACGAGGACGCGCCCGAGGTGCGGCCACAGCACCCGCGCGCGCTGCCGCTGAGGTGCCACAGGTAGACCAGGTTGGAGCGCAGGCACCTGGTACACCGACTACAGCTGCTACTACTCCAGTACTACAGGAGACCCTGGCCCAGTTCATGAGTATGTATACCACTTTAGCTCAGGCAGGACTGCTTCCTCTCGTCGCAGCTACATCTCAGGCCGGGGGAGGGGCCCAGACTCCCGCAGCCGTTACACCGGAGCAGCGTGTGCCGGTGGGACAGGTTCCAGATGTTTTGGTTATGCCTCCTGCCGCCCCAGCACAGCCCGGAGGTGGACCAGCTGCCTCTGAGGACGAGCAGCGTAGATTGGAGAGGTTCAAGAAATATGACCCTCCAGTGTTCAGTGGTTTGGCTTCAGATGATGCATTGGGTTTTCTGGAGGAGTGTCATCGTATTCTTTCTACCATGGGGATTGTGGAGACCAGCGGGGTTTCCTTCACTACGTTTCAGTTTCGTGGGACCGCTTATGATTGGTGGCGCACGTATGAGTTGGATAGTCCGGAGGAGTCCGCTTCGTTGACCTGGACGCAGTTTTCAAATCTGTTTTTGACGGAGTTTGTTCCACAGAGCCTTAGGGATTCTTGGCGCTCGGAGTTTGAGCGGTTGCGACAAGGCTCCATATCAGTATCGGAGTATGCTATCAGTTTCACCCGTCAAGCCAGGCATGCACCGGCTTTGGTAGCCACGGTCTGGGAGAGAGTGCGGAGATTTATTAAGGGCTTGATTCCGCCAATCCGGTCCAGCATGGCCAGAGAGTTGGAGACAGATATATCTTATCAGCAGGCAGTTAGCATTGCCAGGAGGATCGAGAGTATGCTCCCTAGAGAGCGGGGAGATAGAGAGGCCAAGAGGTCTCGTGAGTCGGGCCATTTCTCTAGTGCCCGCACTTCAGCAGCCGGTCGTTTTGGCAGGGGTTATTCCGGTCGTCCAGTTCACTCAGCATTGCCCGCGGCCGGTAGTACCCCAGCTCTTCCAGCACCTCAGGAGCCCTATTATGCTCCCCCAGTTTCCAGTGCACCTCCTGCGCGGGGTCCGTCCAGGGGTCAGACTAGTGGGGGTGAGGCCGGTCAGTCACAGTCACCGTGTCCTCCCAGAGCTTGCTTTGGGTGCGGGGATACTCGCCATTTGGTCAGGGAGTGCCCCAGGCGTAGGAGGGGAGCACCTCACCGGTCTTCGCAGCATCAGCGTGGCTCTCAGGGTCAGCAGGCTATCATTCCGGCTCCAGCTGCTATTCCACCTGCCCAGCCAGCCAGGGGCGGGGGTCAGGGTTCTAGAGGCCGCCCTCGAGAGGGGGGACAGGCCAGGCCAGATTCTATGCTATTCCTGATCGCGCTGCGGCTGTTGCATCTGACTTTGTTATCACAGGTATTATTATGGTTAGTCACATGGAGGCATCGGTTCTATTCGACCCCGGTTCCACTTTTTCATATGTGTCTTCTTACTTTGCTTCTCATCTGGGTGTGCCTCGGGATTCTTTGAGTGCCCCTATTTATGTTTCCACTCCGGTGGGTGATTCTTTGGTTGTGGACCGCGTATATCGGTCGTGTTTGGTTACCATTTGTGATTTTGAGACCAGAGCGGATCTATTGTTGCTCGGGATGGTCGATTTTGATATTATTCTGGGCATGGACTGGTTGTCGCCCCATTATGCTATTCTTGATTGTCACGCCAAGACCGTGACGCCGGCTATGCCAGGCATTCCACGTATTGAGTGGAGTGGTACTCTAGATCACACCCCTAGCCGTGTTATTTCTTTTCTCAAAGCTCAGCGTATGGTTGAGAAGGGGTGTGCTGCTTATCTAGCCTATGTGCGGGACGTCAGTATTGACCCTCCCTCTATTGATTCTGTTCATGTGGTACGTGACTTTGCTGATGTATTTCCAGCTGATCTTCCGGGCATGCCGCCCGACAGGAGATATTGACTTTGCTATTGACTTGTTGCCGGGCACTCAGCCCATTTCTATTCCACCGTACCGTATGGCTCCTCCCGAGTTGAAGGAGTTGAAGGATCAATTACAGGAGTTATTGGGCAAGGGTTTTATTCGACCCAGTGTTTCGCCTTGGGGTGCTCCTGTATTATTTGTGAAGAAAAAGGACGGTTCTATGCGTATGTGTATTGACTATCGTTAGTTGAACAAGGTTACAGTGAAGAACCGGTATCCTTTGCCCCGTATTGATGATTTATTTGACCAGCTACAGGGCGCACAGGTGTTTTCAAAGATTGATTTGTGCTCTGGATATCACCAGCTGAAGATTCGGGAGCCAGATATCCCGAAGACTGCCTTCAGGACCCGGTATGGTCACTATGAGTTCCTCGTGATGTCTTTTGGGCTGACTAATGCCCCATCAGCCTTTATGCATTTGATGCACAGTGTGTTCAGGCCTTACCTGGACTCATTCGTGATTGTCTTCATTGATGATATTCTAGTATATTCCCGGAGTCGGGAAGAGCACGAGCAACATTTGAGGATAGTGCTTCAGATTCTGAGGGAGAAGCAGCTTTATGCCAAGTTCTCTAAATGTGAATTCTAGTTGAGTTCAATAGCATTTTTGGGCCACGTGGTGTCGAGTGATAGTATTCGAGTAGATCCGAGGAAGGTTGAGGCCGTGCAGAGTTGGCCCAGACCCTCCTCCGCTACCGAGATTCGCAGTTTCCTTGGTTTGGCGGGCTATTACCGTCGTTTTGTAGAGGGGTTCTCTTCGATTGCAGCACCTATGACTAGATTGACCCAAAAGGGTGCCCCTTTTCAATGGACAGACGAGTGTGAGGCGAGATTTCAGAAGCTCAAGACAGCTTTGACTTCGGCCCCTATATTGATGTTGCCTACAGGTACGGGGTCCTATACCGTATATTGTGATGCCTCACGAGTTGGACTCGGTGCGGTATTGATGCGGGACGGTAGGGTGATTGCCTACGCGTCGAGACAGCTGAAGGTGCATGAGAAGAATTACCCTGTTCATGATTTGGAGCTAGCTGCCATTGTTCACGCCTTGAAAATTTGGCGTCATTATTTATATGGGGTTCCTTCTGAGATCTACACCGATCACCGGAGCTTGCAGCACTTGCTTAAGTAGAAGGACCTGAATATGCGTCAGAGGAGATGGTTGGAACTACTGAAGGACTATGATATTACTATTCTCTATCATCCGGCAAGGCTAATGTGGTTGCTGATGCCTTGAGTCGTCGGGCAAAGAGTTTGGGGAGTTTAGCATATCTACCAGCTTCGGAGAGGCCTATGGCGATGGATGTTCAGGCTCTAGCCAGGCAGTTTGTTTGATTGGATCTTTCGGAGCCCAGCCGAATTCTGGCATGTGTGGTTTCTCGGTCTTCTCTATTTGACTGCATCAGGGAGCGTCAGTTCGACGACCCTCATTTACTTGTCCTTCGGGATAGAGTTCGGCGTGGTGATGCTCGAGATGTTACCATCGGGGATGATAGAGTTATGAGGATGTAGGGGCGTATCTGTGTGCCTAATGTGGATGATCTTCGAGAGCTAATTCTAGCAGAGGCCTATAGCTCGCGGTATTCTATCCATCCGGGTGCCGCGAAGATGTATCAGGACTTGAAACAGCATTACTGGTGGAGGCGGATAAAAAGGGATATAGTTGATTATGTTTCCAGATGCCTCAACTGCCAGCAAGTGAAGTATGAGCATCAGCGTCCGGGTGGATTGATGCAGCAGATTGAGATTCCCGAGTGGAAATGGGAGCGCATTACCATGGACTTTGTATCCGGACTTCCACGGACGGTTAGGAAGTTTGATTCTATTTGGGTCATTGTGGATCGGCTGACCAAGTCCGCCCATTTTATACCGGTGAGCACTACATATTCATCGGAGCGACTGGCGGGGATCTATATCAGGGAGATAGTTCGGCTGCATGGTATCCCAGTGTCCATCATTTCAGATAGAGGCACTCAGTTCACTTCACGGTTCTGGAGAGCCGTACAGCAGGAGTTAGGTACTCGGGTGGAGCTGAGCACAGTGTTTCATCCCCAGACTGATGGTCAGTCCGAGCGCACTATTCGGATTTTGGAGGATATGCTCCGTGCGTGCGTGATTGAGTTTGGAGGTTCATGGGATCACTTCTTGCCGCTGGCGGAGTTTGCTTATAATAACAGCTACCAGTCTAGTATTCAGATGGCACCGTATGAGGCCCTATATGGTAGGAGGTGCAGGTCTCCCGTGGGTTGGTTTGAGCCGGGCGAGGCCAGGTTGCTAGGTACTGATATGGTTCAGGAGGCTATGGACAAGGTCAAGGTGATTCAGGACAGACTTCGTGCGGCCCAGTCTAGACAGAAGAGTTATGCGGACAAGAAGGTTCGCGATGTGGCTTTTATGGTTGGCGAGCGGGTTCTGCTTCGAGTCTCGCCCATGAAGGGCGTTATGAGGTTTGGGAAGAAAGGGAAGCTGAGTCCTAGATTTATTGGCCCTTTTGAGATTTTGAGGCGTGTTGGGGAGGTTGCTTATGAGTTGGCCTTACCTCCCAGCTTAGCCGGAGTTCACCCCGTATTTCATGTCTCCATGCTCCGGAGATACCATGGTGACCCCTCGCATGTGTTGGATTTCACATCTATTCAGCTAGACAAGGATCTGTCTTATGTTGAGGAGCCAGTAGCCATTCTAGACAGGCAGGTCAGAAAGCTAAGGTCAAAGAACATCGCTTCGGTAAAGGTTCGGTGGCGGGGCCAGCCGGTCGAGGAGGCGACTTGGGAGACCGAGCAGGATATGCGCAGCCAGTACCCTCATCTTTTCACTACTCCAGGTATGTTTTCTATGCTCGTTCGAGGACGAACGAATCTTTAAGTGTGGGAAGATGTAACGACCCGACCGGTCGTTTTAGAAAATTTCGCCCCAATCCCTAATTTAACTGTTCCCCTAAGTTCATTTCTGCTATTGTGGGTTTCCGGGAGAGTCGGTTCTAAAAATTTGAGCATTTTGGGACACTTAGTCCCTAAATAAGAGCTTTGAAGCTAGAAAATGGCCCGTAGCCGGAATAGTGTTAAGACGATCTCGGAACGGAAATCCGATGGTTCCATTAGTTCCGTTAGGTGATTTCGGGGTTGGGAGCGCGTTCGGAATGTATTTTGGAGGTCCGTAGCTCAATTAGGCTTGAAATGCCGAAGGTTGAAATTTTGGCGAATCCGAACGATAGGTGAGATTTTGATCCGGGGGTCGGAATGGAATTCCGACAATTTTTGTAGCTTCGTTATGTGAATTTGGATATGTCCGCAAAGTTTCAGGTCATTCGGACGTCGTTTGGTCGAGTTTTAGATCGAATGTGCAATTCGGAAAGTTTTAAGAAATTTAGGCTTGAATTGATGTGAATTATGGGTTTTAATGTTGTTAGACGTGTTTTTATGATTTGAACGAGTTCATATCGTGTTTTGGAGTATGTTGGTGGTTTTCGTTGGGGTCCCGGGAGCCTCGGGATGAATTCGGGGGTCCAAACGGACCATTTTGTGCCAAAAGGCACTCCTGTTCTGCTGCAATAACTGCAGAACAATTTTGCTCTCCGCGATCGCGGAGATGGCCATGCGATCGCGTAAGGGAGAATCCCTGAGCTCTGCGATCGCGAAGTAAAGCCTGCGATCGCGTAAGGCTGGAGGTTGAACCAGTGCGATCGCGTGAGGGAGTATGCGATCGCGTAGGGTATAAGTCGGAAGCAGTGCGATCGCGTGAGGGAGTATGCGATCGCGTAGGGTAGTTGGGGAGCCCGCGAGTTTGTTCTTCGCGATCGCGTTAGTACGTTTGCGATCGCGTAGTATTGATGAGTTGTTCACTACGATCGCGTCCAGGGTCACGCGATCGCGTAGAGGAAAATTAGGCCGCCCATATTTTGTGCATCGCGATCGCAAGCCCAGTGCTGCGATCGCGTAGAGTAAAATGGCCTGGCAGTGACTTTAAGTCCAGAACATTTCGGTCGCGGCCTAACACACCAAAACCGCCATTGTTGAGCTCCAAGAGAGGATTTTGAAGGGGAAACGCTGGGATATCATCGGGAAATCATCGGGGGTAAGTTTCTTGACCTTAATTCGTTGGTTTATCATGAAATCCGTGATTATTTCACCGAAATTGGAAGATTAAAGGTGGGTTTGAGCCCTAGGCCTAAATGTTAGAAAATCTCCTGATTTGAGCGGGCAAATGGAGTCCGATTTTGGTAAATTTTATATGCCTAGACTCGTATTGAGATAAGGAACCCGAATATAAAATTTTCGTGATTTTTCGATAAGCGTACCGAAAGTCGGGTTTTGGCAACTTGTGGGTTTTTGGCGTATTTTGAGTGTTTTGATCGGGTAATGCCCAATTAGCCTATTTTGATGTGATTCTATTGATTTTTATCAGATTCTTCACTTGTGGAGGCCGACATTCATGGCAAGAGAGTTGTTTCATAGCGGTTTTGTACCGGAGTCGAGGTAAGTGGCTTGTCTAACCTCGTGTGGGGGAATTCTCACCCCTAGGATATTATGTGATAGTTTAAATGCCTTGTACGCGAGGTGACGTGCATGTACATGCGCTGGTTGTTGAAAACGCACTTTAATTAAAATGTTCTATGAGCGATATTCCTGTCTTTGGCTGTTAATTTGATATTTTTACCAGGTAGTGGTTAGGAAAGCATGATTAGGTAGTACTTAACCGTTTAGTTGCCTAATTGCCTTGTTTGAACTCCTTGATAATTATTGGCACTATTTTTCGGTGAAGTTATATTTAAGCATAATTATTCTCTCTGTGGATTCCTTTATTTGCTGTGCTTGTGGACTGCGGGTTCGATTCCCGGAGACCCAGGGCTGTGGGTTCGATTCCCAGAGACCCGGCGTGATATTGGTAGGGACTACGGGTTCGATTCCCGAGATCCTGAGTTATTGGTAGGGACTACGGGTTCGATTCCCGAGATCCTAAGTTATTGGTAGGGACTACGGGTTCGATTCCCGAGATCCTGAGTTATTGGTAGGGACTACGGGTTCGATTCCCGAGATCCCGAGTTATTGGTAGGGACTACGGGTTCGATTCCCGGTGATCCTGAGTTATTGATTATTTATTGAGACATGGGCTGCGGGTTCGATTCCCGGAGACCCGGAGGTACTGTCAATGGGACTGTGGGTTCGATTCCCACAGGTCCTGGACTGGTTTTATTGAGTTGACTATTTGTTGTTAGCTTAATTGTAGACGATTGCAATAATCATTTATTGTTGTTAATTTCGGAAATTATTATCATTTAAACTGCTTATTATTGTTATTATCATTATATTATTGTTTCTCGGTAGGGCCCTGACCTTCCTCGTCACTACTCCATCGAGGTTAGGCTTGGCACTTACTGAGTACCGCCGTGGTGTACTCATGCTACTCTTCTGCACACTTTTGTTGTGCAGATCCAGGTACATCAGGATAGGCTCGTACTAGGTGATTTCGCAGCTTTTTGGGAGACCTCGAGGTATGATCCGCTACGTCCGCGGATCCGGAGGCTTTCCTTCTATTCTAATAGTACTAGTTGGCATTTTTCCTTCATTCCGTTGTTAGACACTCTTTATACATAGAGCCACAGTTGTATATTCTCTTTTAGTCTGTGTTACCGTGGGATTCCGGATCTTGGTAGTGTTTTATTCATGGTGTTGACGGATGTATGTGCCAAGCGGTACGGATTACATATCTTTTATCCTATTTTTCCGCTATTTTCTTATTTAAGTGTTCATAGCTTGTATATTCCGCTACGTGTTAGGCTTACCTAGTCGTGTGGACTGGGTGCCATCACGACATGTTCACGATTGGTGAACTAGGGTCGTGACAGTGGCATATGAGTTAGCCTTGCCACCTAGCTTATCCAGCGTTCATCCAGTATTCCATGTGTCTATGCTCCGGAAGTACATCGGAGATCCGTCTCATGTATTAGACTTCAGTACCATTCAGCTTGATGGTGATCTATCATATGACGTGGAGCCTATTGCTATTTTGGGTCGCCAAGTAAGGAAGTTGAGGTCGAAGGAGATTGCATCAGTTAAGGTTCAGTGGAGAGGTCGACCCGTAGAGGAGGCTACTTGGGAGGTCGAGCAGGAGATGCGGAGCAGATACCCTCAGCTATTCGAGACTTCGGGTATGTTTCTTGACCCGCTCGAGGACGAGCGTTTGTTCAAGAGGGGGAGAATGTGACGACCCGGCCCGTTGTCACGGGAATTACCACCCCGTTGTGCCGTAATTACATAATTCATGCTTTTATATCAGTGTTAGAGTCTATCGGGGAAATTAGGAGTGAATTGGATTGAAAATGAGGCATATAGCCTTTTTGAAGGAAACTTGAATAAGGAAAGTCAACCCGGAGTTGACTATTTGGTTAGAGGGCTCGGAATCGGATTCTGATGATTCGGTTAGTTCCGGGAGGTGATTTGTGACTTAGGGGAGCGATCGGAATTGAATTTGGAGGCCCGATGTAGAAATAGGCTTGAATTGGCTAAGGTTGAATTTTGGCGAAATCCGATCGATAGGTGAGATTTTGATCCGGGGGTCGGAATGGAATTCCGACGGTTGCAGTAGCTCCGTTAGGTGATTTTAGATGTGCTTGAAAAATTTCAGGTCATTCGGAGGTCGTTTGGTCGGGTTTTTGATCGAATGTCGATTTCGGAAGTTTTGAAGAAACTTAGGCTTGAATCCGTGCATAATTGGTGATTTTGATGTTTAGGATGGTGTTTTATGATTGGAACAAGTTTGAATCGTGTTGTGGAGTATGTTGGTGGTTTTCGTTGGGGTCCCGGGGGCCTCGGGATGAATTCGGGGGTCCAAACGGACCATTTTTGGCCTAAGACAGCAGCTGAATTGCTGCTGTATCTGCAGAGGAAATTCCTTCATCGCGTTCGCGATGAAGGGAACATGTCCGCGAAGGGTATCAAAGTTGTTCATCGCGTTCGCGATGGGCTGGACGCGAACGCGTAAGTCCAGGATCGGAGGCATCGCGTTCGCGGGAGGTTTGCACGCGTCCGCGTAGGGTCAGGCTTGGGAAGCATGGCGATCGCGAAGGAGTGAACGCGTTCGCGTAGGTGAGAAAGGGTTGGTCGTCGCGTTCGCGTGAGTGGAGATGCGGACGCGTAGAAGAAAATCCAGGCGGTTGAAATCTGTGCTTTGCGAACGCATGACTGGGTGTCGCGTTCGCGATGGGTGGACGGAGCAGAGCATCGCGTTCGCGTGAGTCCTGTCGCGAACGCGTAGAAGAAAGGTCTCTGGCAGTGAAGTTAAAACCAGAACTGGACAATCGCGGGTTTAATACCCAAAACCTCCATTTTTGAGTTCCAAGAGAAGAAATTGATGGGAGATTGCAGGGAAATCATCGGGGTTTCGTTGGAGGTAAGTTTTGTGGCTTAATTACATCATTTTAACATGAAATCCTTGGTTAAATCCCTGTAAATGGAAGATTAAAGGTGTGTTTAAGCCCTAGGCCAAAAATTTTAGAAAAATATCGATTTGAGTGGGCAAATAGAGTCTGAATTTGGTAAATTTGATATGCCTAGACTCGTATTGAGACGAGGGTTCCGAATATATAACTTTTATAATTTTTCGAGAAGCGCACCAAAAGTCGGGTTTTGACAACTTGTGGGTTTGGATATATTTGGGTTATTTCGAATGAATTGCGTGAAATTAGCATATATTGATGCATTCTCTATGGTTTTGAGCAGATTTGGCACCCGAGGAGATTGATTTGCGAGGCAAGCGCAAGGCGGATTGAAGCTTCTACCGGTTCGAGGTGAGTGGTAGTAGTAAACAATGTACTGAGGGTTTGAAACCCCGTACTAGCACTTCACAGTGCTATATTGAGATGAGACACGCATTCTCCGACGGGCGTAGTGACATTGTGATTGAGGGTTCGGACTTGGTCCTTCCCGGCTAATAGAATATTGTGTTGTATGACTGTTAATGAGATTATAACTGTACAATTGGGCTAATAGCCATGTTTGGGGCCTTGTGCCGATCTGTAGAGCATTAGGGAACCTATAGAGCTAGGTGACCCTTATATCGTGTTGGAAACATACACTCAGCCGTAGCTCTAGCTGTATAGCATAATATGAGCCCGTACTAGATGTGTATATTGAGAGAGATTATCTAGGGTGGAATTCCCTGTTCTAGCTGAGTGGGCCTGAAAGGCCAAGTCTATACCGATTGAGATGGGATAGGGTCAAGGACCCACTATGAGATGTTATATTGGGCCTGAAAGGCCAAGTCTATATTGACTGAGACAGGGTCAAGGACCCACTGTGATATATTATATTGGGCCTGAGAGGTCAAGTATATACTGACTGGGATAGGGTCGAGGACCCATTATGAGGTATTATATATATATATACCTATATTGGATCGGCCTGCACGCCGCAGCAGTATATATATTGGATCGGACTGCACGCCGCAGTAATATACATGTAATATACATGTGGGACGGACCGCACGCCGCAGTATTATTGCGCTTGGGCTGTAGGAGCCCCTTCGGAGTCTGAGTCTGCACACATTCTCAGTGAGCACTGGTGTATATTATGGGATCGGGCTGCACGCCGCAGCAGTATAAATATATATACATATAAATATTGGATCGGACTGCACGCCGCAGTAATACATGTGTGGATCGGGCTGCACGCCGCAGTATTATCGTGCTTGGGCCTAGGGAGCCCCTGCGAAGTCTGTATACACCCCCAGTGAGCGTCGTCGACGTTAAATGGAGCGGGCTGCGCGCCGTAGCGATATATGTATTGGAGCGGGCTGCACGCCGCATCATTATACTTAATCATATCCTACTATCTACTTAAATACTTATACATTATAGACATAGGTATGCGTCTTTATATGTTGAGATGGCCGTGCACCGTAGGGGTACGAGTGAGGGTTGGATCAGTGTAGAATCTTGTAGAGATAAACGTGGATTGGAGATTTGAGTATTACTATAGTGATGATGTACCGGTGAGGGTTGCCTTAGAACTGCTAAGTGATAGCACAAGGGTTCTTACCTTCAGTTATTATTTATTATTGTTACTCACTGAGTTGAAATATACTCACCCCACTCCCCTGCACTTTCTGTGCAGATCCACAGGTGCCCGAGAGCAGTTGAGACATTGTAGCTGCTGATCCCTGTCTACTTTCGCGGAGATTACGAGGTAGCTGCCAGCGTCCGCAGAGCTTGTTTTCTCCTTCTTTGTCGTCTTGTTGATTTCCTATTTGCATAGACTTGGTTGTATTAGGATGTTATTCTGTAGAGGCTCAGTCTCGTGACACCACGATATGGTTGGGACCGTATTTTGTATGTTTTACATTTCGTTTATCATCTGATATGATCATTTACTGTTTAAGTTTAATTTGATTAATAACTAGCTGGTTTAAGGGATAATATGGTCGGGCTTGCTTAGCATTGTGTTGGGCGCCATCACGACCAGGGTTTGGGTCGTGATAGAACCGCAGTATTACACTGTTCCGTTGTCACTAGTACTGGACACTAGGTGCTCCCATTAACTTGTTTATTGTTTATTAGGAAAAGGTCCAAATACTACTCTACTTTACCTTAAGGTCTATATATAACACTCGTTAAAAAATTGATCCATATACCCCTTTGTTTTAAAAAGAGTCAAATACTCCATGTACTTTACGATAAGGTCTATATATAACCCTTTTTTTTAACAAAATATTTTTTTTATAAAAACTGAAAATATTTTACTGAACATAATTTCTTAGGTTCTTAAAAAAACAAAAATATTTTATTAAAATACAATTTTTTTTATATTTTTACAACAATGATTTCTTCAATTTTTCAAAAACGAAAATATTTTATTAAACGATTTTTTTCTTGTTTTTACAACAACAAAAAAACAGTTTTTACAAAAAAAATCTTTAAAAAATATATATATATATATATATATATATATATATATATATATATATATATATATATATATATATATATATATATATATATATATATATATATATATATATATATATATATATATATATATATATATATATATACAATATAATAGAGATTAAAAATTAAATAAAGAGACTTTGAAATTTCAGATTTTTTCAGATTTTTAATTATAAGTTGTAACATCCTACTCAGTACTCCCTCTTTCTCTTAGTGTCTTTAACTTGTAGTGTTTATATTTTCCCCAAAAGTTTTAGTTTTAGTTTTAGTCTTTTTTTTAATCCTTTTGGTTTTATCCTTTTCAATATCTTACCCTTTAGCCTTAAGGTTCTTAATAACAAGTTCTTTAACTCCACCCCGGATATGGCGATATCAAAGTCCATTTTTTGGACATACAAAAACGCCTTTAACAGTTCCTAGGAATTTACAGGTTAATCCATCGTTATTATTAAGAGGCTAGGGGTCTAACTATTTACTAAGGATTTAAACAAACATAATTTCATAAAGGGAAACATGAAGTAAAGAAAAATAACTGAATTTAAACAAACTTAATTTACATATATTATTGGGGACAAACATAGATAACACTTACATATTAAGACTGAGAGAGAGGTTTCCCTTTCGGGAACCCCCGATTGACTGATTCTGAACTTGAAAACTTTACAAAGTGTTTAAGGAGCCTATTACACAAACTCAAGAGGAGCGTTCTGGATTTTGAAAAGTTTGGTTTTGCATGGAGGATAGAGAGTGTTTTTTGTTTTTTGATTTTTTCATTCTGAGTCTTTAGAATGAAATAAGAGGGTTTTTTATAGGTGAGAGAGGGCTTGGATGGATGGCCAAGATTTGACCGATACTTCAACACTTGGACGATTGAGATTTTGCCGACACTTTTATGATATTTTATCAAATAATGCATCCCGGGTGCTCATTGGGCCCCATCGTCACATGCATTATTGATTATAACCATTACTTTTGTCAGGCTTTATTTGACACAACATAAAGTAAAGACGCGTGCTTATCAGTTTTTCTTTCCGTTTGGAAAGTAGTGATAAAGTAAGCACTCACATCACATTAGTGGGCATACCCACATGGCACACTATTTACATAGGAAATAATATTATTTTATTAGGTGTCTAGATTATGAAGGGCAATTGAGTCAAAACTCATCCCTGAATCGTATCCTTCGTTGGGGTCTTGTGCATCCTGGTAGTCATCGTCTTCAGGGAAACTTGATTCTTCTGATTCTTGTTGTCTTTGTCTTGAGGTTTCTTGTTCCAGATCTAGTGAGATGTCTTCTAATCTAACTGTCGGAGGGGTATCTATATGCTTGTCTTGTTCTACTTTAGCGATCATCTTTTCAAGAGTCTTGCTAATTATGTCTTCAATCATCCTCTTCTTTTTTCTTATTATAGTCTTCCTCTTTGATGATTCTCCCATAGTGAAAGTCTTTGGGAGGTGTCTTCTTGGTGGAGTTTCTAGTTCAGATTCACTTTTTGGCAAAGTGACAGCCATCAACGGATTTGATGAGTCTTTACCGGCTACCGTTTGAACCGGACTAGCTGTACCCTTACCTGGTACAATAGGTCTATTTACATTCAGAGAGGAATGCACACTCGTCTCATCCATATTTTCTTGAGATGGAGAACTCGTGTATGTTTTCTTACCTTTTCTGAGAAATTCCATTAACTGTTCTTTTTCTTGTCTTAGTGCTTCACATTTGGCATTGAGTCTTTTGAAACCTTTAGTCATGGATTCACAGTGATCACAAAAAATTATTTTGTCTGTGTCTTTCTGAATTCTGTATTGTGGGATTTGGTCTGGGTTTTGTTTTAGGGCTGGTGAAATGAAATAGTTTGGGCCCAAATATCCTCTTGCATAGTCTAGTGCTTCGGTAAAATCATTAAAACCCTTAAAAAGAGGATTTTTTATTCCATTTATAGACTCTACTACTTCTTGCCATGTCTGAAAAATACCATTTGTCTTTCCATGTATAACTACATAAAATTTAAATTTCTTTTCCGTATTCTTCTCTGTAAAATAGTGTCCTAACGCATTTAAAGTGGCTATAAAATATTTTATGTCTTTCTTGGTGTAAGCCATCCATAAATTATCCATTAAACATCTCTGTGGTCTATCTATCTTGCAGTCTGGCATTTCTTTGAAAGATAAATTGCATTTAGGGTAATATATTAGATTGTATTTTCCGAAATGTATCCTGTCTAACGTTTCTACTGATGTCTGCGGTCTAAAATGTACATTACCTAAAAGAGTCTGAGCATAAGAGTCGGAAGCAGAGGCTGGGCCTTTGCCTTTGTCTGTCTGAGTTTCATGAGTTGTCTTTTTTCATGTATTCTTTCAGTCTGATAAGGTGGTCTGAGGTCTGCTGTTGGTTTCATGCTGAAAAGATAGAGCATAATTAAACCATTTGTAGATTAATCTACTTAATTGATCTGCTAAATTATTATCTTTTCCTTTGATATATTCAAATACCACATTAGGATATATGGAAATAGTATCTATAAAATTTAACCATCTTCTTTTACTACTATTCTTTTGATCTATTTTTTGATGGAATTTTACTATAGCCTCGCAATCCGTTCTTACTACTATTTCGCTTTTATTTAGAATATATAGTTTGAAACTATTTAATCCGTATATTATAGCTAATACTTCTGCGCCTATACTACTCATGTTACCTTTTTCTTTATATTTACCGCTTTGATATGCACAAATTTTTTCTTCCTTTTTAGGACTATACTTATTTTGTCTTGCCTTTAGTACTGCTCCCCATCCTTGGAGACTTCCATCTGTTTCTATGATTAAATAATCTGTTTCTAATGGTATACTTAGGTCAGGAATGTTTTTTACTTTTTCTTTTATTTGTTGTACTAATTTTATGTCTTCTGTATTAAAGTGTTTTTGTCCTTTACTTCCCGTTTTAGCGTATAGAGGTCCTGCTATTTTTCCTAGGTCTTTAATAAAATTTCTAGCATAATTTACTAATCCTAAAAATTTTTGTAAGTCCTTTGTTTTATCTAATTTATCTGGCATTTCCAGTACCTTTTTAGCTATATGGGGTTGTAATTTTACTTTTCTGTCTCCTAAAGTTACTCCTAAAAAATTTATATGTGTCTTACATAATTCCATTTTCTTCTTACTTATTATTATGCCTTTGTTAACAAATAATCTAAATACCGTTTGTAAGTGTCCTAAGTGTTCTTGCATATCCTTACTAAATACTAATATATCGTCTACATAAACTAATACAAATTTTTTATATTCTCCAAAAATTTCATCAATCTTTCTCTGAAATATTGGAGGGGCTGTCTTAAGTCCAAATGGCATTGCTAACCATTCGAAATGTCCTTCTGGACAGGTGAATGCCGTCCATTCTATACTGTCTGGATGCATTTTTACTTGCCAATATCCTGATTTACAGTCAAACTTGCTAAAAATTCTTTTTCCTTGTATCCTATTTAACAACTCACTTTTGTCTGGTAATTTATAAGCATCTATTCTAGTATTGTCATTAAGTCTTTTATAATTAATTACCATTCTAGCTTTTCCTCTAACTATTTCACTATGGTTTCTTACCATAAATGCTGCTGATCTTTGTCTTGATGTAGATCTTTTTATGACTCCTAGATTTAAAAGTTCTTTTATTTGTGCTTGAAAGTCTTCTATGTCTTGGTTTGTTGCTTCTATTGCTGCTGTTTTGATGGTATATTCTGGGTTTATTATATCTAGTTTACACATTATCTTATTGGCTCCCCAATGTGCTAAGGGTTTTTCTCATATTATTTCTAGTTCATCTAATAATTTAATTATATTATCCAAATCTTTGGGTCCTTTTATACTTCCTATGGTATTTAATCCTTTATTGAAATTATAGAAATTTGTTTCTACATTTATTAATGTGTAGTTTTTTCCTATTATTTCTTCATCTGAATTATAGCTGTCATTATCTTCTTCTTCATACATCTGTCTGCTACAATCTTGCTTATCCTTACATTTTTCGCAACAAGGTTTCTGTTCTCCTTTATTTTCAGGTTCTAGTTGATATCTACCCCTTGTTGGTAATTCTTCTACCTGTACCGGAGTATAGGTAGTTTGTTTAAAAAATACTACCCCATCTCTAGTTATTTAATTATTTCCAATTTGGTTGTCTGAGTAATTTGGTCTTGATCTTTCTTCTTCTGTGGTTCTGATTCCTCTCCTATTTGAAAAAAGGTCCATTTTTGCGGTTTTCTAATGGCCTTTGGTCTTTCTTTTTGTGGTGTTATCTCTATGTTGTTTAGTTTTGTAATTAATTCGTCTATACTGGTATTTGGTGGTTTTTTTGCTTCTTTTCCTTTTAATAATTTGTCTAATTTTTGGTTTACTTCTATTAGTAAGGCTATTATTGTATTATTTTGTCTTACAAGTATTTTGTCTGACTGAGCAGTTAAAGTGTAATCTGTAATTCCTACTGGTTCTTGGAAATTACTGGTAAAATCTAAGGCTTTTTTGTATGTTAAATCGTCTATGCTCATGAAAGGGATATTTCTTCTATTCTTACTGCTAACTTCTTAAGTTCGCTTATCTCAGTAGTTATTTCTTTTAATTTAAACTTAACTTCTTCTAATTGGGCTTCTTCACTAATATTTTTGCTGGATGTCTGTAACGACCCGGCCCGTCGTTACGGAAATTTCCACCCCGTTACCTTGCATTTACATATATTATGCTTTTAAATCAGTATTAGAATAAATCGGGTGAGTTAGGAGTGATTTGGATTGAAAATGAAGCAAATAGTATGTTTGAAGGAAGCTTGAATATGGGAAGTCAACCAAGAGTTGACTATTGAGTTATAGTGCTCGGAACTGGATTCTCATGATTAGACTAGTTCCGGGGGATCATTTATGACTTAGGAGAACAATCGGAATTGAATTCGGAGGTCCGGTGTAGAAATAGGCTTGAATTGGCTAAGGATGAATTTTGGCGAAATCCGAATGGTAGGTGAGATTTTGATCCAGGAGTCTGAATGGAATTCCAACAGTTGTAGTAGCTCCGTTAGGTGATTTTGGATGTGCCTGCAAAATTTCAGGTCATTCGGGCGTCGTTTGATCGGGTTTTTGATCGAATGTGTAATTCGGAAAGTTTTAAGAAATTTAGGCTTGAATCCGTGGGTAATTGGTGATTTTGATGTTTAGGATGGTGTTTTTATGATTGGAACAAGTTCGAATAAGGAATTAGGATGTGTTGGTGTGTTTGGATGATGTCCCGGGGGCCTCGGGGTGTTTTCGGATGGCCAAACGGAAGAAAATGTGGAAAAATTGCAGGGAAGTGTTTTGGTTCTGTTGTTTTCGCTCCTGCGGAAATGGGGGCGCAGGAGCGAGTCCGCAGAAGCGGACGAGGAGGCGCAGGAGCGCTTGTTTTTGCAGAAGCAAAAATATGTCCGCTGAGGAGGCGTCGCAGGAGCGAAGGGTAGACCGCAGAAGCGAAGCGGGTGGTTGGCCGCATAGGCGAGTCCGCAGGAGCGGACTCTTGGTCGCAGAAGCGGAACATTCCGCAGGAGCGGAAGACTATCCGCAGAAGCGGATCCGCAGGAACGGTCCATGTATCGCAGAAGCGAAAATCGCAGTGAGTTAAGTGTATCACAGAAAATTTCAGAAACATTTCACACATTTGGGTCTCGACTTTAGAGGCGATTTGGGCGATTTTGAAGAGAAACTCAAGGGAAATCATCGGGTAAGCAACTATGGACTTAAACTATGATTAGTATTGGTATTATTATGCAATTATATCATGAAAATGGAAGAATTTGGGGTGATTCATGGAAGATTTAACCCTAGGCTTGAACTTTAGAAAATCAAGGTTTTGAATGAGCAAATGGAGTCCGAATTTGGTAAAATTGATATGCTTAGACTCGTATTGAGATGAGGGTTCCGAATATGTGACTTTCTTAATTTTTCGAGAAGCGTACCGAAAGTCGGGTTTTACCAACTTGGTGTATTTATGCGAATTTCATGTAAATTGTAATGGGTTATGATTCTTTGACCCGTATTTGATATAATTATTGTGGTTTGACTAGATTCTACGCACGAGGGAGCTAAATTCAAAGTAAAAGGCATCACGGACGAGTCTACAACCGGCTAGAGGTGAGTAGTTTGTGTATATGGTAGCCTGAGGGTTCGAAACCCCGGCTTAGCACATTGTGATGCTAGTAGGGCATGGCTCGCACACCGTGGCAGGTGCGAGATTGATTGTGACTAGGGATTGAGACTTGGTCCATCCCGGATGTGAATAATGTGTTATTAGTGTTGGAAATACACTGTATTTGATATATTTGTGGGTTGTAAGCCTTGTTTGGGGCCTTGTGCCGATCTGTAGCGTCCTTAGAGGACAATATTTATGTGATAGCTATAATTGCTTAAATCACTGATCTTAGTCCTGGAAATTGAAATCACCTTTTTGAAATGCTAAGTCACCGGCTTTTGCAAATTTAATAAAGTTAAAGTATTTTTCATAAATTATGAACTGGAATTTAGAAAAATGAACTGCTTTGTGACTTATTTGCTTATTGTGGACTGAGCATGGATCAGGCTGCACGCCGCAGCAGTATTGCGCTTGGGCTGTAGGAGCACCTCAGGAGTTTGTACACACCCCCAGTGAGCATCGTCAACGTTAAATGGATCGGGATACATGCCGTAGCGGTTATGTGCATTGCATTGCATCTTTATTTGTTAAATTACTCTGTGGTAGCTGAATTGTACTGTTGATGCTAGTTTGTAGGAGATTCGGACTGTAGTGTAGCTTCATATTGTGGTATTTTGTGGATTTCTAACTTTCAGCTACTTTTATATATTTATTACTCACTGAGTACTTAGTACTCACCCCTACTCCATGCACCTTTTGTGTGCAGACTCAGGTACTCAGGAGCAGTAGACAGGCGATTCCAGCGTTTGCAGTGTCATTTCGAGTTGCTGAGGTAGCTGCCTACGTTCGCAGAACCTAGCTTCTCCTCTCCTTTCCAGTTGTTATTTGTATTTTGTATTCAGACTTGAGTATTTCTATACAGTACTCTCTATTCCTGTTGGGTTTTGTTAGAGGCTCTAGACTTGTGACTCCGGATCTTTGGGAGTGTCAGTACTTTTGTTCATTTTTATTATTATTGGAGTTCTTAAACTCATATATTCTTCTTGGGTTGTCCATTTGGGGACTGGTATTTTGTGATAAGTAATTGTTGGTCTGGCTGGCCTAGCTTGATTGTTGGGCGCCATCATGACCGGATTTGGGTCGTGACAAGTTGGTATCAGAGCTCTAGGTTATTAGGACTCGCGAGTCATGAGCCGGTTTAGTAGGCTTTCGCGGATCGGTACGTAGACGTCCGTATCTATCATCGGAGGGCTACAGAAACTTTAGGAAAAACCTCATTTTCTTGGATTCATATCGTGCGATTTGTGTTATCATGAAATTAAATTTTTCCGTATTCTATTCTCTCGCAGATGGCGAGAACACGAGCTAACGGACATGGCGGACGACCACCATTGGCACCCAAAGGCCGTGGTCGTGGTAGAGCTAGGGTAGTAGTACCAGCACCTGCTGACCCACCAGCCGACCAGACTCAGGGTCAGATTCCTGCACCAATGGCCCAGACTCAGGACCAGATTCCAGCGGCAGACGCTCCGGCAACTTAGGTTCAGGCACCGGCAGTGCCCATTGTTATACCAGGTCTTCAGGAGACCTTGGCTCAGATCTTATCAGTGTGCACAGGTTTGGCTCAGGTAGTTGCAGCTACTGCTGCAGTATCTTCTTCACAGGCAGGGGGAGGAAATCAGACCCCCGTGACTCACACACCCGAGCCAGTCCAGCCAGTTGCGCCCATTGCACCAGCTCCTGCTTATATGGTTCCAGTTATGCCCGACAATCAGCAGCATCGTTTGGAGAGAATTGAGAGGCTACAGCCTCCGACATTTAGTGGTACTGAGGGCGAGGACGCCCAAGGTTTTCTTGATAGATGTCAGCACATGCTTCGCACCGCGGGTATTCTAGAGTCCAGCGGTGTTTCATTCACCACTCTTCAGTTCACAGGTGCAACATTTCAGTGGTGGGAGGATTTCGAGAGGCGTAGGCCCGCTGGGGCAATGCCCCTCACTTGGCAGCAGTTCTCCACGGTATTCTTGGAGAAGTACGTGCCTCGGTCTCAGAGAGAGGTGCTGCGACGTCAGTTCGAATGGTTGAAGCAGGGAGATATGATGGTTAATCAGTATGAGATGAGATTCACATAGTTGGCCCGTCATGCCATGTGGATGGTTCCTACGGACAGAGAGAGGATTCGGAGATTTATTGATGGCCTTATTTATCCCATCCGCATATTGATGACCGGGGATAGAGCTTCGGCAATTACCTTTGAGGAGGTGGTTGATGCTGCCCGTCACATTGAGATAGATTGCCGCAGAGAGCGGGAGGAGAGAGAGGCTAAGAGGCCTCGTGGTACTGGCAGCTATAGTGGTGCTCCGTCTAGGGGCCAACCTCAGCATAGCAGAGGTCGTTCTTTCAGGTCTCATCAGTCTGGACGTGCAGAATCCAGTGAGGTCTCATTAGATCGTGGTCGACAGGGCCATCAGGGTTATCAGGGTCAGCAGAGCCGTCAGCAGAGTCAGCCTGCACTGAGTGCTCTTCCAGCTCAGAGCTCGGCTCCTGCTTCCTCAGCACAGGGTTCATCTGTAGTGAGGAGTCCTCAGCAGCCCCTTCTTCCATCTTCAGGCCGTTGTTTTGAGTGCAGTAATTTGGGCCATATCAGGAGAGAGTGTCCTCAGTGGCTTCGTAAGCGGTCTCAGTAGAGGGATCAGCCCTCGTCTTCTACTCCTATTTCTTCAGCGCCAGCATAGTCGGCTAGGACTGGTGGCCAGGTATCCAGAGGTCGCCATAGGGGTGAGGATCGTACTGGTGGAGGCCGGGCTCGTTTCTATGCTCTTCCGGATAGGAAGGATGCTAGTGCTTCAGATGCGGTCATTTCAGGTATTATCTCAGTCTGCCACAGGGATGCTTCCGTCTTATTTGATCCCGGATCCACCTATTCTTATGTCTCTACTTATTTTGCACATCATTTGGGTATGACCCGTGGTATTCTTGCTTTGCCCGTACATGTGTCTACCCCGGTGGGGGATACTGTTGTTGTGGATCAGGTATATCGATCCTGTATTATTACTATTGGGGGTCTGGAGACCCGAGTTGATCTATTACTACTGGGCATGGTAGATTTTGATGTTATTCTAGGCATGGATTGGCTATCTCCTTACCATGCAATTCTGGACTGTCATGCCAAGACAGTCACACTAGCTATTCCAGGTAATCCGAGGATCGAGTGGCGTGGCTTGACCGATTATGTGTCCGACAGGGTGATTTCTTATATAAAGGCCCAACGAATGATTGGCAAGGGTTGTTTATCTTATTTGGCCTTCATTAGAAATGTTGAGGCCGAGACACCCGGTCTTGATTCGGTCCCCATTGTGAGGGAGTTTCCGGATGTATTTCCAGCAGACCTGCCAGGCATGCCGCCTGATAGAGATATTGATTTTGGTATTGATTTGGTGCCGGGCACTCAGCCCATTTCTATTCCTCCCTATCGCATGGCACCAGCAGAGTTAAAAGAATTGAAAGAACAACTTCAGGAACTCTTAGATAAGGGTTTCATTCGTCCGAGTGTGTCACCTTGGGGTGCACCGGTGTTGTTCGTGAAGAAGAAAGATGGCACAATGAGAATGTGCATTGATTACAGGGCAGCTGAACAGGGTAACAGTGAAGAATAAGTACCCATTGCCTCGTATTGAGGACCTATTTGATCAGCTCCGGGGAGCTAGTGTATTTTCTAAGATTGACCTTCGATCGGGCTATCATCAATTGAAGATCAGGGACTCAGATATTATGAAGACACCGTTCAGGACGCGATATGGGCACTATGAGTTCCTGGTGATGTCTTTCGGGTTGACTAATGCCCCAGCTGCAATCATGCACTTGATGAATAGTGTATTTCGGCCGTATCTTGATTCCTTTGTGATTGTGTTTATTGATGATATTTTGGTGTATTCACGCAGCCAGGAGGAGCATGCACAGCATTTGAGGGTGGTATTGCAGAGGTTGAAAGAAGAGAAGCTCTATGCAAAATTCACTAAGTGTGAGTTCTGGCTTGATACTGTCGGTTTTCTGGGACATATAGTGTCCAGTGATGGTATTCGGGTTGATCCACAGAAGGTTGAGGCAGTGCAGAATTGGCCCAAACCTTCCTCAGCTACAGAGATTCGGAGTTTTCTCGGCTTGGCAGGCTATTATCGCCGATTTGTTCAGGGTTTTTCATCTATTGCTTCACCGTTGACTAAGTTGACACAGAAGAATGCTCCATTTGTGTGGTCTGATGAATGTGAGGAGAGCTTCCAGAAGCTCAAGGAGGCTTTGACCACAGCTCCAGTACTTGTGTTACCATCAGCTTCAGGGTCATATACGGTGTATTGTGATGCTTCTAGAGTTGGACTCGGTTGTGTGTTGATGTAGGAGGGTAGAGTTATTGCATATGCTTCTCGTCAACTAAAGCCCCACGAGAAGAACTACCCCGTCCATGATTTGGAGTTAGCTGCTATTGTTCATGCCTTGAAGATTTGAAGGCATTACCTATATGGTGTATCTTGTGATGTATATACAGACCACCGCAGCCTTCAGCATTTGTTTAAGCAGAAAGATCTAAATTTGAGGCAACGGAGATGGCTTGAATTGCTTAAAGACTATGATATTACTATCTTGTATCATCCCGGGAAAGCCAATGTAGTGGCTGATGCATTGAGCTGGAAGGCCATTAGTATGGGCAGTTTGGCGTATATTCCAGTTGGGGAGAGACCCCTAGCAGTTGATGTTCAGGCGTTAGCTAATCAGATGGTAAGGCTGGATATTTCTGAGCCCAGTCGGGTGATGGCTTGTGTAATAGCTCGTTCTTCTTTATATGATCGTATTCGAGAGCGCCAGTATGATGATCCACACTTACTTGTCCTTAAGGACAGAGTTCAGCATGATGATGCCAGAGATGTCACTATTGATAGTGATGGTGTATTGCGGATGCAAGGCCGGATATGTGTGCCCAATGTTGATGGCCTTCGTGAATTGATATTGGAGGAGGCCCACAGTTCGCGGTATTCTATCCATCCAGGAGCCGCGAAGATGTATCAGGATTTGAAGCAGCATTACTGGTGGAGAAAGATGAAGAAAGATATTGTGAGCCATGTGGCTCGGTGTCTAAACTGTCAGCAGGTCAAGTATGAGCATCAGAGACCTGGTGGTGTATTCCAGCGTATTGATATTCCTAAGTGGAAGTGGGAAAGGATTACTATGGACTTTGTTAGTGGACTCCCTCGGACAGCGAGGAAGTTTGATTCGGTTTGGGTGGTGGTGGATAGGTTGACCAAGTCAGCTCACTTCATCCCAGTGTGTACTACCTATACCTCAGAGCGGTTGGCAGAGATATTCATCCGTGAGATAGTGAGATTGCATGGAGTTCCCATTTCTATTATATCGGACAGAGGTACCCAGTTCACTTCTCAGTTCTGGAGGACATTTCAGCGAGAGTTGGGTTCACAGGTAGAGCTGAGCACAGCATTTCATCCACAGACGGATGGATAGTCTGAGCGTACTATTCAGATATTGGAGGACATGTTGCGTGCTTGTGTCATTGATTTTGGTGGTTCGTGGGCTGATTATTTTCCTCTTGCGGAGTTTGCTTACAATAATAGCTATCGGTCCAGCATTCAGATGGCACCGTATGAAGCTTTATATGGGAGACGGTGTAGGTCTCCAGTCGATTGGTTCGAGCCCGGCGAGGCTAGGTTGTTGGGGACAGAGTTAGTCCAAGATGCCTTAGACAAGGTGAAGGTAATTCAGGAGAGACTTCGCACAGCTCAGTCGCGTGAGAAGAGTTATGCGGACCGGAAGGTCCGAGATGTGTCTTATTCAGTAGGTGAGAAGGTGTTGCCGAAGGTTTCGCCTATGAAGGGTGTTATGAGGTTTGGAAAGAAAGGGAAGTTGAGCCCAAGGTTTATTGGACCTTTTGAGGTGCTTAGGAAAGTTAGGGAGGTGGCTTATATGCTTGCTTTGCCACCCAGTTTGTCGGGAGTTCACTCGGTGTTCCATGTATCTATGCTCCGGAAGTATGTCGGAGACCCGTCTCATGTGTTAGACTTCAGCACGATACAGCTAGATGAAGACTTGACTTATGATGTGGAACCAGTAGCCATTTTGGGTCGACATGTTCGTAAGCTGAGATCCAAGGATATAGCTTCAGTGAAAGTGCATGGAGAGGTCGTCCCGCGGAGGAAGCAACTTGCGAGACCGAGCAGGAGATGCGGAGCAGATATCCTCACTTGTTTGATGCTCCAGGTATGATTCTTAACCCGCTCGCGGACGAGCGTTTGTTTAAGTTGGGGAGAATGTAACGACCCGGCCCGTCGTTACGGGAATTTCCACCCCGTTACCTTGCATTTACATATATTATGCTTTTAAATCAGTATTAGAATATATCGGGTGAGTTAGGAGTGATTTGGATTGAAAATGAAGCAAATAGTATGTTTGAAGGAAGCTTGAATATGGGAAGTCAACCAAGAGTTGACTATTGAGTTAGAGTGCTTGGAACTGGATTCTGATGATTCGACTAGTTCCGGGGATCATTTATGACTTAGGAGAACAATCGGAATTGAATTCGGAGGTCCGGTGTAGAAATAGGCTTGAATAGGCTAAGGATGAATTTTGGCGAAATCCGAACGGTAGGTGAGATTTTGATCCAGGAGTCGAAATGGAATTCCAACAGTTGCAGTAGCTCCGTTAGGTGATTTTGGATGTGCCTGCAAAATTTCAGGTCATTCGGGCGTCGTTTGATCGGGTTTTAGATCGAATGTGTAATTCGGAAAGTTTTAAGAAATTTAGGCTTGAATCCATGGGTAATTGGTGATTTTGATGTTTAGGATGGTGTTTTTATGATTGGAACAAGTTCGAATTAGGAATTAGGATGTGTTGGTGTGTTTGGATGATGTCCCGGTGTGACGACCCGGCTCGTCGTCACGAGAATTACCACCCCGTTATGTTGTAAATACATGTTTTATGCTTTTATATCAGTGTTAGAGTCTATCGGGTGAGTTAGGAGTGAATTGGATTGAAAATGAGGCATATAGCCGTTTTGAAGGAAACTTGAATAAGGAAAGTCAACCCGGAGTTGACTATTTGGTTAGAGGGCTCGGAATCGGATTCTGATGATTCGGTTAGTTCCGGGAGATGATTTGTGACTTAGGGGAGCGATCGGAATTTAATTTGGAGACCCGGTGTAGAAATAGGCTTGAATTGGCTAAGGTTGAATTTTGGCGAAATCCGAACGGTAGGTGAGATTTTGATCCGGGGGTCGGAATGGAATTCCGACAGTTGCAGTAGCTCCGTTAGGCGATTTTGGATGTGCCTGCAAAATTTCAGTTCATTCGGACGTCGTTTGGTCGGGTTTTTGATTGATTGTGTAAATCGGAATGTTTTAAGGAATTTAGGCTTGAATCCGTGTGTAATTGGTGATTTTAATGTTTAGGATGGTGTTTTTATGATTGGAACAAGTTCGTATCGTGTTTTGGGGTATGTTGATGGTTTTCGTTGGGGTCCCGGGGGCCTCGGGGTGTTTTCGGATGGTTAAACGGAAGAAAACCATGGAAATTTCAGGTTGAAGAGTTCTGGTTCTGTCATTTTCGCCCCTGCGGAAATGTGGGCGCGGAGGCGAGTCCGCAGGAGCGGACTGAGGAGTGCAGGAGCACTTGCCATCGCAGAAGCGGAATCCTTTCCGCTGAAGCGGCATCGCTGGTGCGAGTCAGTGATCGCAGAAGCGGACTTGATGAAAAATGGGAAGGTCCGCGAAGCGGATTCTTGACCGCCTGGGCGAGTCCGCAGGAGCGGACTCTTGTGCGCAGAAGCGGGAGTTTTCGCAGAAACGGAGGTTCAATCGCGGAAGCGGACGCGCATAAGCGGTCCTTTTCTCGTAGAAGCGGAATTGGCCGGCTAGGCCTGGAACCGCTGAAGCGACCCTTTGGTCGCGGATACGGACTCGTAGGAGCGGAATTTTATCCGCAGAAGCGAAAATCGCAGTGAGTTAAGTGTATCAGAAGTTAGAAAATTTCAGAAATATTTCACACATTTGGGTCTCGGCTTTAGAGGCGATTTGGGCGATTTTGAAGAGAAATTCAAGGGAAATCATCAGGTAATCAACTATGGACTTAAACTATGATTAGTATTGGTAATATTATGCAATTATATCATGAAAATGGAGGAATTTGGGGTAATTTATGGAGGATTTAGCCCTAGGCTTGAACTTTAGAAAATCAAGGTTTTGAATGGGCAAATGGAGTCCGAATTTGGTAAAATTGATATGCTTAGACTCGTATTGAGATGAGGGTTCCGAATATGTGACTTTTGTGATTTTTCGACAAGCGTACCGAAAGTCGGGTTTTGACAACTTTGGGAATTTCGATGTAAATTGAGTTGTATTGATTGGGTGTCGTCCCATTGGCCTAATTTGTTGTATTTTTACTGTATTTGATCAGATTATATGCGTGCGGAGCTTGATTCTCGTGGCAAGGGCATTGCGGAGTAGTCGTCATGCCGTATTAAGGTGAGTAATAGATATGGGTGATGACCTGCGGGTTCGAAACCCCGGTATACCACTTTGTGATGCTGTATAGCGGCGAGACACGCACACTCTTGAGAGTGTGGGGTCGATCATGAACTGGAGACTATATATATTAGTCCGACCTGTTGATACTATATTATTGGCTATTCTCGAGCCGTTGAACCCCTTTCTTGGGCGGTTGAGTATACTTGTGGGCCGTGAGCCAGTTATTGGATCCCGCGAGGATCGTTATCATTGTCTTATCATATAGACATGCTAGTTTACTACTAGTCCGCAGCTATTTCTGTTATTATGCTAATTCCAATCTCCGGAACTTGATATTACTGTTTTCCAACTGAAAAATGATAAAAGAGTTTTCAAAAACTACTTTTGAGCCTTGCGAGGCTGTATCTGCATATTAGCTGACTAGTAGTGGATCGGGCTACGCACCGCAGCGAGATATATATGTTGGATCGGGCTGCACGCCGCAGTAAATCTCTACGAGATGTGCTTGGGCTGTAGGAGCCCCTCCGGAGTCTGAACCCCCACAGTGAGCACGAGTACCCAAATTGGATCCGGCTACGCGTCGTAGCGGTCATATCATGCATTGCATTGCATTTAGCTACATCTGATAGCTATTATACTGTTTTGCTGGTACTTGTTGGTACAGGTACAGTGAATATTGATTCTTTGACAGGGTAGCTGATTATAGTTTTACATAGTGCTTTATTGCGGATTTCTTATCCGCGCTGTCTTACCCTTGTTTATTACCACTGAGTCTGGCAGTACTCATTTTACTCCCTGCACCTTGTGTGCAGATCCAGGTACCTCTTAGCAGTGATCCAGTAGCTGTGCGAGGCGATATTTGTGGATATTCGAGGTAGCTGCAGAGTCCGCAGGACCCGATATTCCTTCCAACTGTCTTTTGATTTTGTATTGATATTTCTTTCCGCACTTGGTATTTTTGTAAACCTTTATACACTTACGTTCAGTAGAGGCTCATGACTCTTGACCCTTCGGTCTATGGGAGTTAGTATATTTTGGGACTTGGTCTCCCCGCTGTTGGTATAAGTATTACTATTGTTTCATATTTTGAAATGCTTAAATGGGTTAAAGAGAGCTTCTAGCTCCGTTGTTGATATTGATTGGTCAGGGCTGGCTTAGCAATGTGCTGGGCGCCATCACGACCGGATTTGGGGTCGTGACAAGTTGGTATCACAGCCTAGGTTTACTAGGCCTCATGAGTCTTGAGCCGGTTAGTAGAGTCTTGTGGATCGGTACGGGGACGCCTGTACTTATCCTCGGGAGGCTGCGAACCTTTAGGAAAACTTCACTTTTCTTGAACTTTGTCGTGCGATCTTGTTGTTCCGAGAACTGAACTTCTATATTCTATTCTCTCGCAGATGGCGAGAACGCGAGCATCGGGACGAGGTGGGCGACCTCCATTGCCACCTGTTAGAGGCCGTAGGCGCGGTCGTGCTAGAGGTAGAGGTAGGGCAGCAGAGGCAGTGTCAGCTGACCCGCCCGTTGTACCAGTTCAGGAGCAGCCCCCAGTGGTTGATGCTCCAGCAGCCCCAGTTCAGAGCCAGACGGTATCTATTGCTATTCCAGGTATTCAGGAGACTCTTGCTCAGATATTATCGGTGTGTTCCGGTTTGGCTCAAGTAGTCTCAGCTACTGCCACTGCAGTGACATCTCAGATAGAGGGTGGTCAGCAGACCCCTGCAGCTCGCACACCTGACCTGGTTGTTTAGGGACTTCAGACGCTAGAGGCGGTCCCCGCTCAGGTGGTTGCACCGGTTATTCCTCCAGCTGTACCAGCTCCAGCTCCAGAGCATATGGTTCAGGTTATGCCCGATGACGAGCAGCGTCGTCTTGAGAGATTTGGTAGACTTCAGCCACCCCATTTCAGTGGCGTTGAGGGCGAGGATGCCCAGGGTTTCTTGGATAAGTGTCAGAAGATGTTGCGTACGGCTGGTATTCTTGAGTCCGGCGGAGTTTCATTTACTACATTTCAGTTCACTGGTCCCGCATTTGATTGGTGGGAGGAGTTTGAGAGGCGTAGGCCCGCAAGAGCAGCACCTCTCACATGGCAGCAGTTCTCTACTCTCTTTCTAGAGAAATATGTACCTCAGTCTCGTCGCGAGGAGCTACGTCGCCAGTTCGAGTGGTTGATTCAGGGCGACATGTCTGTGACCCAGTATGAGCTTAGATTCACTCAGTTGGCTAGGCATGCCACATGGATGATCCCCACTGATAGGGAGAGGATCGGGAGGTTCATTGATGGCCTCAACTACTCTATCCGTATTCTTATGACCAGCGAGCGAGTTCTGTCATCATCGTTTGAGCAGGTTGCTGATATGGCACGCTCCATTGAGGCGGATCGTCGCCGAGAGAGAGAGGAGCGGGAGGCAAGAGGCCTCGTGGTTCTGGTAGTTTCAGTGGTGCTCCGTCCAGAGAGCATTCCCAGCAGAGCAGAGGTCGCTCATCTAGACCTTCTCATTCAGGCCGCCCAGAGCAGAGCGGAGGTTCTTATGGTCGTGGTCGTCAGGGATTTCAGCAGGGTCAGTCATCACTTAGTGCCCTCCCAGCCCAGAGTGCAACACCTACTTCTCCAGCACCGGGTGCATGTTATGAGTGTGGTGAGTTTGGCCACATGAGGAGACAGTGGCCCTCGACTACGTAGGGGCAGGACTCAGCAGAGGGATCAGCCCTCCTCTTCAGCACCATCTCAGTCTAGTAGAGGTGGAGGTCAGTCTTCTCGTGGTCGCCCCAGGGGCGAGGAGAGATCTGGTGGAGGCCAGGCGCGATTCTATGCACTTCCTGACAGGCGTGATGTAGTTGCCTCCGATGCAGTGATTACAGGTATCATTTCTGTCTGTCACAGAGATGCCTCTGTTCTATTTGATCCAGGGTCCACATATTCTTACGTGTCCTCTTATTTTGCACATCACTTGGGTGCGACTCGTAGTAGTCGTGATTTACCTGTTCATGTATCCACCCCCGTGGGTGATATGATTGTTGTGGATCATGACTATAGATCCTGTGTTATATCTATTGGGGGTCTGGAGACCCAGGTAGATTTGTTATTGTTGGGGATGGTGGAGTTTGATGTTATATTGGGTATGGACTGGTTGTCTCCGTACCATGCTATATTGGACTGTCATGCTAAGACAGTTACGTTGGCCATTCCTGGTATTTCTCGGATTGAGTGGCGGGGTTCGACCGATTTCGTCCCTAGCCGTGTTATTTCGTTCTTAAAAGCTCAGAAGATGGTTGAAAAAGGGTGCTTATCGTACTTAGCTTTTGTGAGAGATGTGGGAGCCGAATCTCCTAGCATTGATTCTGTACCTGTTGTGAGGGACTTCCCAGATGTATTCCCCTTAGACCTGCCGGGCATGCCGCCGGACAGGGATATTGATTTTGGCATTGACTTGGTGCCGGACACTCAGCCCATATCCATTCCTCCTTATCGAATGGCACCAGCCGAGTTGAAAGAACTAAAAGAGCAGCTCCAAGAGCTTCTGGATAAGGGTTTCATCCGCCCTAGTGTGTCTCCGTGGGGTACGCCGGTATTATTTGTTAAAAAGAAAGATGGTACCATGGGGATGTGTATTTATTATCGACAATTGAACAAAGTGACAGTGAAGAACAAGTACCCTCTACCGCGCATAGATGATTTGTTTGATCAGTTACAGGGTGCGAGGGTGTCTTCTAAGATCGATCTTCATTCAGGCTATCACCAGCTGAAGATCAGGGACTCGGATATTATGAAGACTACATTCAGGACCCGATATGGTCATTATGAGTTTCTTGTGATGTCTTTTGGGCTGACCAATGCCCCAGCAGCATTTATGCATCTGATGAACAGTGTGTTCAGGCCTTATTTGGATTCATTTGTTATTGTGTTCATTGATGACATTCTAGTCTACTCCCATAGTCAGGAGGAGCATGCTCAGCATTTGAGTATTGTGTTGCAGAGATTGAGGGAGGAGAAGCTATATGCTAAATTCTCCAAGTGTGAGTTTTGGCTCGAGTCCGTGGCATTTCTGGGACATGTGGTGTCTCGTGATGGTATTCAGGTTGATCAGAAAAAGATAGAGGCAGTGCATAGTTGGCCTAGACCGTCCTCAGCTACAGAGATCAAGAGTTTTCTTGGCTTGGCGGGGTATTATCGCCGGTTTGTTCAGGGATTTTCATCCATTGCTTCTTCATTGACTAAATTGACCCAGAAGGGTGCACCATTCGTGTGGTCGGATGAGTGCGAGGAGAGCTTTCAGAAGCTCAAGACGGCTTTGACCACAGCTCCAGTGTTAGTATTGCCATCAGCTTCAGGTTCATATACCGTTTATTGTGATGCCTCGAGAGTGGGGATAGGTTGTGTGTTGATGCAGGAAGGTAAGGTAATTGCTTATGCTTCTCGGCAGTTGAAGCCGCATGAGAAGAACTATCCTGTTCACGACTTGGAGCTAGCCGCCATTGTTCATGCATTGAAGATTTGGAGGCACTATTTGTACGGCGTGTCTTGTGAGGTGTATACCGACCATCGTAGCCTCCAGCACTTGTTCAAACAGAAAGACCTTAATTTGAGACAACGGAGATGGCTAGAGTTGCTGAAGGATTATGACATTACTATATTATATCATCCAGGGAAGGCCAATGTGGTGGCCGATGCTTTGAGCCGGAAGGCGGTCAGTATGGGGAGCTTGGCATATATTCCAGCTGAGGAGAGGCCATTTGCTCATGATGTTCAAGTGCTAGCCAATCGGCTAGTGAGGTTAGATATTTCGGAGCCCAGCAGGGTATTGGCTTGTGTTGTATCTCGGTCATCTCTATATGATTGTATTCGTGAGCGCCAGTATGATGATCCACATTTGGCTGTCCTTAGGGACAGAGTTCAGCATGATGATGCTAGATATGTCACCATTGATAGTGACGGCGTATTGAGGATGCAGGGCCGGATATGCGTGCCCAATGTTGATGGCCTTCGTAAGTTGATTCTGGAGGAGGCCCATAGCACGCGGTATTCTATCCATCCAGGAGCTGCGAAGATGTATCAAGATTTAAAACAGCCCTATTGGTGGATAAAGATGAAAATGGACATTGTCAAACATGTAGCACGGTGCCTCAACTGTCAGCAGGTTAAGTACGAGCATCAGAGGCCCGGTGGTGTATTTCAGCGTATTATTATTCCCTGAGTGGAAATGGGAGAGGATCACTATGGACTTTGTTACTGGACTCCCTCGGACAGCGAGGAAGTTTGATTCCGTATGGGTGATTGTGGATAGACTGACCAAGTCAGCTCACTTCATTCCAGTTAGTACTACCTACTCATCGGAGCGGTTGGCGGCGATCTTTATTCGAGAGATTGTTCGGTTGCATGGAGTTCCAGTGTCTATCATATCCGACAGGGGTACTCAGTTCACTTCTCAGTTTTGGAGAGCATTTCAGCGAGAGATGGGTACACGGGTTGAGTTGAGTACAGCATTTCACCCCCAGACAGACGGACAGTCTGAGCGCACTATTCGGATCTTGGAGGATATGTTGCGAGCTTGTGTGATTGATTTTGGTGGTTCGTGGGATGAGTTCCTACCACTTGCTGAGTTTGCCTACAACAACAGTTATCAGTCGAGTATTCAGATGGCCCCGTATGAGGCATTGTATGGCAAACGGTGTAGATCCCCCGTGGGATGGTTTGAGCCTGGTGAGGTTAGATTGATAGGAACTGAGTTAGTCCAGGATGCTCTGGATAGAGCAAAGTTGATCCAGGAGAGGCTTCGTACAGTACAGTCTCGTCAGAAGATTTATGCGGACCGTAGAGTTCGAGAGTTGTCTTTCATGGTTGGTGACAGAGTATTGTTGAAGGTTTCACCTATGAAGGGTGTCATGAGGTTTGGGAAGAAAGGAAAGTTGAGTCCCAGGTACATTGGTCCTTTTGAGATACTCAGGAGAGTTGGAGAGGTGGCATATGAGTTGGCCTTGCCGCCCAGGTTATCCAGCGTTCATCCGGTATTCCATGTGTCTATGCTCTGGAAGTACATTGGGGATCCGTCTCATGTATTAGACTTCAGTACCATTCATCTTGATGGTGATCTATCCTATGATGTGGAGCCTATTGCTATTTTGGGCCGTCGGGTGAGAAAATTGAGGTCTAAGGAGATTGCATCAGTTAAGGTTCAGTGGAGAGGTCGACCCGTGGAGGAGGCCACTAGGGAGATCGAGCGGGAGATGCGGAGCAGATATCCTCACTTGTTTGAGACTTCAGGTATGTTTCTTGACCCGCTCGAGGACGAGCGTTTGTTTAAGTTGGGGAGAATGTGACGACCCGGCCTGTCGTCACGGGAATTACCACCCCGTTATCTTGCATTTATGTGCTTATTGCTTTTATATCGGTGTTAGAGTCTATCAGGTGAGTTAGGAGTGAATTGGATTGAAAATGAGGCATATAGCCTTTTTGAAGGAAACTTGAATAATGAAAGTCAACCCAGAGTTGACTATTTGGTTAGAGGGCTCGGAATCGGATTCTGATGATTCGGTTAGTTCCGGGAGATGATTTGTGACTTAAGGGAGCGATCGGAATTTAATTTGGAGACCCGGTGTAGAAATAGGCTTGAATTGGCTAAGGTTGAATTTTGGCGAAATCCGAACGGTAGGTGAGATTTTGATCCGGGGGTCGGAATGGAATTCCGACAGTTGCAGTAGCTCCGTTAGGTGATTTTGGATGTGCCTGCAAAATTTCAGGTCATTCGGACGTCGTTTGGTCGGGTTTTTGATTGATTGTGTAAATCGGAATGTTTTAAGGAATTTAGGCTTGAATCCGTGTGTAATTGGTGATTTTAATGTTTAGGATGGTGTTTTTATGATTGGAACAAGTTCGTATCGTGTTTTGGGGTATGTTGGTGGTTTTCGTTGGGGTCCGGGGGCCTCGGGGTGTTTTCGGATGGTTAAACGGAAGAAAACCATGGAAATTTCAGGTTGAAGAGTTCTGGTTCTGTCATTTTCGCCCTTGCGGAAATGTGGGCGCGGAGGCGAGTCCGCAGGAGCGGACTGAGGAGCGCAGAAACGCTTGGCATCGCAGAAGCGGAATCCTTTCCGCTGAAGCGGCATCGCTGGTGCGAGTCAGTGATCGCAGAAGCGGACTAGATGGAAAATGGGAAGGTCCGCAGAAGCGGATTCTTGACCGCCTGGGCGAGTCCGCAGGAGCGGACTCTTGTGCGCAGAAGCGGGAGTTTTCACAGAAACGGAGGTTCAATCGCGGAAGCGGACGCGCATAAGCGGTCCTTTTCTCGCAGAAGAGGAATTGGCCGGCTAGGCCTAGAACAGCTGAAGCGACCCTTTGGTCGCGGATACGGACTCGTAGGAGCGGAATTTTATCTGCAGAAGCGAAAATCGCAGTGAGTTAAGTGTATCAGAAGTTAGAAAATTTCAGAAACATTTCACACATTTGGGTCTCGGCTTTTGAGGCGATTTGGGCGATTTTGAAGAGAAATTCAAGGGAAATCATCAGGTAATCAACTATGGACTTAAACTATGATTAGTATTGGTAATATTATGCAATTATATCATGAAAATGGAGGAATTTGGGGTAATTTATGGAGGATTTAGCCCTAGGCTTGAACTTTAGAAAATCAAGGTTTTGAATGGGTAAATGGAGTCCGAATTTGGTAAAATTGATATGCTTAGACTCGTATTGAGATGAGGGTTCCGAATATGCAACTTTCGTGATTTTTCGACAAGCGTACCGAAAGTCGGGTTTTGACAACTTTGGGAATTTCGATATAAATTGAGTTGTATTGATTGGGTGTCGTCCCATTGGCCTAATTTGTTGTATTTTTACTGTATTTGATCGGATTCTACGCGTGCGGAGCTTGATTCTCGTGGCAAGGGCATTGCGGAGTAGTCGTCGCGCCGTATTGAGGTGAGTAATAGATGTGGGTGATGACCAGCGGGTTCGAAACCCCGGTATACCACTTTGTGACGCTGTATAGCGGCGAGACACGCACACTCTTGAGAGTGCGGGGTCGATCATGAACCGGAGACTATATATTAGTCCGACCTGTTGATACTGTATTATTGGCTATTCTCGAGCCGTTGAACCCCCTTCTTGGGCGGTTGAGTATACTTGTGGGCCGTGAGCCAGTTATTGGATCCCGCGAGGATCGTTATCATTGTCTTATCATATAGACATGCTAGTTTACTACTAGTCCGCAGCTATTTCTGTTATTATGCTAATTCCAATCTCTGGAACTTGATATTACCGTTTTCCAACTGAAAAATGATAAAAAGAGTTTTCAAAAACTACTTTTGAGCCTCGCGAGGCTGTATCTGCATATTAGCTGACTAGTAGTGGATCGGGCTGCACGCCGCAGCGAGATATATGTTGGATCTGACTGCACGCCGCAGGAAATATCTCTATGAGATGTGCTTGGGCTGTAGGAGCCCCTCCGGAGTCCGAACCCCCACAGTGAGCACGGGTACCCAAAATTGGAGTCGGGCTACGCGCCGTAGCGGTCATATCATGCATTGCATTGCATTTAGCTACATCTCCTAGCTGTTATGCTATTTATTGGTATTTGTTGGTACAGGTACAGGTGAATATTGATTCTATGACGGGGTAGCTGATTATAGTTTTACATAGTGCTTTATTGCGGATTTCTTATCTCGCGTCTGTCTTACCCTTGTTTATTACCACCGAGTCCGGCGGTACTCATTTTACTCCTCGCACCTTGTGTACAGATCCGGGTACCTCTCGGCGGTGATCCGGTAGCCTGTGCGAGGCAACATCCGTGGGATATATGAGGTAGCTGCAGAGTCCGAGGACCCGATATTCCTTCCTATTGTCTTTTGATTTTGTATTGACATTTCTTTCCGCACTTGGTATTTTTGTAAACCTTTATACACTTACGTTCGTTAGAGGCTCATGACTCTTGACACTTCGGTCTATGGGAGTTAGTATATTTTGGGACTTGGTCTCCCCGCTGTTGGTATAAGTATTACTATTGTTTCATATTTTGAAATGCTTAAATGGGTTAAAGAGAGCTTCTAGCTCCGTTGTTGATATTGATTGGTCAGGCTGGCTTACCAATGTGCTGGGCGCCATCACGACCGGATTTGGGGTCGTGACACCCGGGGGCCTCGGAGTGTTTTCGGATGGCCAAACGGAAGAAAATGTGGAAAAATTGCAGGGAAGTGTTCTGCTTCTGTTGTTTTCGCTCCTGCGGAAATGGGGGCGCAGGAGCGAGTCCGCAGAAGCGGACGAGGAAGCGCAGGAGCACTTGTTTTTGCAGAAGCAAAAATATGTCCGCTGAGGCGGCGTCGCAGGAGCGAAGGGTAGACCGTAGAAGCGGTCAAGAGGTGAAATGGAGAAGTCCGCAGAAGCGGGAGGTTGGCCGTATAGGCGAGTCCGCAGGAGCGGACTCTTGGTCGCAGAAGCGGAACATTCCGCAGGAGCGGAAGACTTTCCGCAGAAGCGGATCCGCAGGAGCGGTCCGTGTATCGCAGAAGCGAAAATCGCAGTGAGTTAAGTGTATCCGAAGTTAGAAAATTTCAGAAACATTTCACACATTTGGGTCTCGGCTTTAGAGGCGATTTGGGCGATTTTGAAGAGAAACTCAAGGGAAATCATCAGGTAAGCAACTATGGACTTAAAATATGATTAGTATTGGTATTATTATGCAATTATATCATGAAAATGGAAGAATTTGGGGTGATTCATGGAAGATTTAACCCTAGGCTTGAACTTTAGAAAATCAAGGTTTTGAATGAGCAAATGGAGTCCGAATTTGGTAAAATTGATATGCTTAGACTCGTATTGAGATGAGGGTTCCGAATATGTGACTTTCATAATTTTTCGAGAAGCGTACCGCAAGTCGGGTTTTACCAACTTGGTGTATTTATGCGAATTTCATGTAAATTATAATGGGTTATGATTCTTTGACCCGTATTTGATATAATTATTGTGGTTTGACTAGATTCTACGCACGAGGGGGCTAAATTCAAAGGAAAAGGCATCGCGGACGAGTCTACAACCGGCTAGAGGTGAGTAGTTTGTGTATATGGTAGCATGAGGGTTCGAAACCCCGGCTTAGCACATTGTGACGCTAGTAGGGCATGGCTCGCACACCGTGGCAGGTGCGGGATTGATTGTGACTAGGGATTGAGACTTGGTCCATCCCGGATGTGAATAATGTGTTATTAGTGTTGGAAATACACTGTATTTGATATATTTGTGGGCTGTAAGCCTTGTTTGGGGCCTTGTGCCGATCTGTAGCGTCCTTAGAGGACAATATTTATGTGATAGCTATAATTGCTTAAATCACTAATCTCAGTCTTGGAAATTAAAATCACCTTTTTTTGAAATGCTAAGTCACCGGCTTTTGCAAATTTAATAAAGTTAAAGTATTTTTCATAAATTATGAACTGGAAACTAGAATTTAGAAAAATGAACTGTTTTGTGACTTAATTGCTTATTGTGGACTGAGCATGGGATCGGGCCACGCCGTAGTGGTTGATATGAGGATCGGGCTGCACACCGCAGCAGTATTGCGCTTGGGCTGTAGGAGCCCCTCCGGAGTTTGTACACACCCCCAGTGAGCGCCGTCGACGTTAAATGGATCGGGCTACACGCCGTAGCGGTTATATGCATTGCATTTCATCTTTATTTGTTAAATTACTCTGTGGTAGCTGAATTGTACTGTTGATGCTAGTTCGTAGGAGATTTGGACTGTAGTGTAGCTTCATATTGTGGTATTTTGTGGATTTCTTACTTTCAGCTACTTGTATATATTTATTACTCACTGAGTACTTAGTACTCACCCCTACTCCCTGCACCTTTTGTGTGCGGACTCAGGTACTCAGGAGCAGTAGACAGGCAATTCCAGCGTTTGCAGTGTCATATCGAGTTGCTGAGGTAGCTGCCTACGTTCGCCGAACCTAGCTTCTCCTCTCCTTTCCAGTTGTTATTTGTATTTTGTATTCAGACTTGAGTATTTCTATACGGTACTCTCTATTCCTGTTGGGTTTTGTTAGAGGCTCTAGACTTGTGACTCCGGATCTTTGGGAGTGTCAGTACTTTGTTTATTATTATTATTATTGGAGTTCTTAAACTCATATATTCTTCTTGGGTTGTCCATTTGGGGACTGGTATTTTGTGATAATTAAATTATTGGTCTGGCTGGCCTAGCTTGATTGTTGGGCGCCATCATGACCGGATTTGGGTCGTGACAATGTCTTAATCTTCCTAGTTATTTCTGATCCTTGATCTTTTATGAAGTCTAAATTACTTTCTATTTTTTCTAGTATCTTTTTATGTTTATTTTGTAATTCTTCTATTGTTTCTATTCTTTTTAAGATAATTTTATCTTTTTATTGAACCTTACTACTGAAATTAATTATCAAATCTATTATTGTATTATACTGTCTATCTTCAGTATGCAGACTATGTTCTCCTTGACTGAAGTTACACCTAATGGATGTCCCGTCTTTGAAAGACCTAAATTTCTTTTCATGATGTAGTTTTAAGTCTAGATAGTCTAAATTTTTAAACGGATCTATTTTTATCCTAGTGGGATTTTTATATGGGCTTTCTTTTTGTAGTATTTGAGTCTGGACTTACTATATCTTAAATATAGTTCTATTTCCCTAATTTCTTTTATAATTTTGTTTTTGTACTGGAAAGTTGAATTTATATAATTTGGTGAGAGTACTCCGTACAAATATTTTCTATTCAAATATACTTCTTGGTTGCCTAATATAGCTTTTACCTGTTCTAATTGGTATTTTAGGTTACAATGTTCTGTTTTTAAATATTTATTGTAGAGTTTTTCGTCCCAATACCAAGATTGTATTAGTCTTATATTTTTTGCGAATTCTATAGTTTTCATGAATTATCCTACTCGGAATAGTTATCTTATTATGTATTCTATTGGTCTCGGTTTTACCAGAAACTTCTAGCTCTGATACCAATATAATAGAGATTAAAAATTAAATAAAGAGACTGTGAAATTTCAGATTTTTTCAGATTTTTAATTATAAGTTGTAACATCCTACTCAGTACTCCCTCTTTCTCTTAGTGTCTTTAACATGTAGTGTTTATATATTCCCCAAAAGTTTTAGTTTTAGTTTTAGCTTTTTTTTTTTTTTATTTTTATTTTTATCCTTTTGGTTTTATCCTTTTCAATATCTTACCCTTTAGCCTTAAGGTTCTTAATAACAAGTTCTTTAACTCCATCCCGGATATGGCGATATCAAAGTCTATTTTTTGGACATACAAAAACGCCTTTAACAGTTCCTAAGAATTTACATGTTAATCCATCGTTATTATTAAGAGGCTAGGGGTCTAACCATTTACTAATGATTTAAACAAACATAATTTCATAAAGGGAAACATGAAGTAAAGAAAAATAACTGAATTTAAACAAACTTAATTTATATATATATATATATATATATATATATATATATATATATATATATATATATATATATATATATATATATATATATATATATATATATCGAAGCGAAAATAATTTGTTGAAAAATATTTTATTCAGTTTTTAAAAACGGAAATATTTTGTTAAAACCTGAGAATATTCTAATTCCTTTGTTTTTACATTTTTTTTGTTTTTACAAATATGTTTTTACATAAAAAATATTTTGTTAGAAAAATGATTTTTGCAATTTTCTTTTTGTAAAACTAAAAAAAAATTGTTTTTTTAACAAAATATTTTCGTTTTTTAAAAACTTAAGAAATTATTTTCAACAAATATATTTAGTTTACAAAAAAAAATATTTTGTTAAAAATGAGGGTTATATATAGACTTTATCGTAAAGTCCATGGGGTATTTAGCTCAATTTAAAATAAAGGAGGTATCCGGGCCAATAGTGTAACGACAAGTTTATATATGGGCTAAACTCTTAACGAGGGTTATATATTGACCTTATCATAAAGTTTAGGGGGGTATTTGGATCTTTTCCGTTGTTTATTCCCTGGCTATTTACGATAATTTGAAATTTACAACCCATAGCTAGAGTAAAATAGTTTTCGTCCATGGATTTGTGCTTTTATTTTCAACTTAGTCTATTTAATTTCAAAGAGTTTATTTTTCCTACCACCCCCCGAAAAAGATTATGGTATCGTTCAAAGTACCAAAGAGTTAAACTTAACATTAGTAATGTTGAATTGAAATGCTATAATTTTGTAAAATATCCTTTAGATGCACCTTAGGATTTTTTGTTCTTTTCAATTTTCAGATCCAACATTGGGGGAACTTGAAAGTGTTTTAAGGGATTTTGGTGATGGATTTGGGAAGAGAAGGGGACAGGGGTCGCCTTATATCAATTTGGGGGTGATTGAAGGGATTAAGGTTTAGGACTCTAATTTAAGATTTGAATGGTTTGATGAGGATTTGCAGAAAATGGTTGGGGTATTTGGAAAGAGAAGGTAACGGGGGTTGTCTGGTTAAAATGTGGAGAAATTTAGACCACCGGAACTACCTTGAGGAAAATTCCGGTGGGTAGTTGACGGCGGAGGTGGCGGCTAGGGTTTCAGTCTCAGAACTTAAGAGATGAGGAGTGGCGCGGGAGTGGAATGGGGGGTGCTTGGGTTCAAATAGTCTTATACTATGTTATAGCCCAGTTCCCATCTGCTCGATCAATAGAGATCAACAGATAGGATTTGTTTGAATAAAATGTCATCGTTTAACTTCGAGGGGGGAGCTGGATCGGGTTATAAGGAGTGGGCTGGGGCGGAACATGGGTAAGGGATTTGGGCCTCAGCTAATTTGCCCAATTAATAATAGCCTTCTCATTTGTTTTCTTTTTCTTTTCATTTTTTGCCATTTTTTCTTTTTTTTTTCTTTAATTAAAAAAAATTCAAACTAAATTCCTAAATCATATAAATTGTAAAAAAATATCTTATTATCCTTAGGTATATTAAGACCTTGAGTAGTCAACGGTATTTAACCAATAACCCTTGAGGCTTAGACTTTCTATTTTAACCAGTTCAGAACTAAGTAACCTTTTAAGAATTAACCACTCATACAAAGATAGCCACAATAACTTTTTATAAGTCAAAAGTAAAATTGTGTTGTAATGATAGCCATATTAAACATTTACAACATAACCATACTATGACTAAGTACTCAGAAGTTCGGAAGAGCCAAAAATTTAAACTATATTGCAAAAATAGCCCGTTTTAAGTAATCTTGCAAATATAACCCTTATCATGACTAAACCTTTAATTAATCAGAACTCAGAGAAAAAAAATCTATAATGGCTGAATCCTAATAATCAAAACATTTAATCGAGCAAGGATGTATCAATCAAGAACACTAAACAACTATACAACATGTGTTTTAACAAATAACAACAATCAGAACAAAAGAGTACTCAATTAATTTCAAGTGTACACAGAAAGACCTTCTAAACATGCAATAGATTTAGGCATAGCAAATAATGAAGATAGAACGAAGCATGAAGCACAGTAGAGAAAAGAAATGGGTCCAATGTACTTAGCTTTCTGATGTGTTTTCCTTTTTCTTTCTTTCTTCTTCATTTGTTTTATCTTTCTTCATTTTTCTTCTTAATTCTTGGCTTTCCGATGGTTCAGAGACCTTGAGTCTCTTTTTGTCCTTTGATATTCTAGACAGACTCTTGGAGTCTCGTCTGGTGTTAAACATGAGTGTTTTAAAGGACTAGGGTTTGATTTGGGAAAGTTTTGGTTTGGGGTGTATCCGCCGGAGTAGGGTTCCGGCGGAATATTTTTTAATATTCGAACAAAAGGGCTAATATTCGAGGGATGGGGTTTGAATGGGGTGAAAGAGGAGTTCAGGGTGGTCTTAGGGTGTTAAGGGGGAAGGCTGGTTCGTTGGTTGGTGGTCGTCGGTTAGGGTTCTGGCGACCCGAGTTTCAAGATCTGGGAAGAAAAGGGGTATTTGGACGGGCTAATAGGATGGGGTGGTAGAGGAAAAGGGGGAGGTTCAGGGGTTAAAGGTTTTAGCCAGAGAAGACGACCAGTGGTAGACCACCGATAGTGTTCCGGTGGCCTGTGGAGAGGAGGAAGAGGAATGGGGGCGGCTAGGGTTTGTATCTCTGAAAGGATAAGGTGTATAATGAAAGATTAAACGGATGAGAGTATAGATATATATATAAAATGTGATATTAATTAACAGCCGTTAGATTTGATTGAATGAATGGCGAGGATCAATTTGGCCACTAAACGGTGTCGTGTGGTTTTAATGAAATCCTCTTCTCGTCTGTTAGATCAGTTACTTGGACGGCTGTGATTACTTTGCCTTAACGATGTCGTTTGGCTTAAGTGAGACACTGCTTTCATTCGTTGGATTGCTTAATTGGACGACTGTGATTATTTCAATTAACGGCGTCATTTTATTTTCTAGCCAACCGTTTGTTTTAGTCCGTCTGATTCAATCTACAACGGTCCAGATCTATTCCCTTGATACATCGTTATTTGGTATTATATATGGGCAACCGGTGTTAATTTCTTTTGGGCCAGGTCTGTTTGGGTGTTAATTTGAGCTAGAATTTTGTGACTTTGGCCCAAAACCTTGGTATTTTGTATTTTCCTTGTATTTTTTTTTTGTATTTTCAACTTGTATTTATTTTATTATTTATGTATTTCTCTTGTATTATTTTTTTTGGTTTTCTTCCGTATTTATTCCCAATGTTTTTATCCCTTTGTATTTTGTATTTTGTATTTTTACTTTGATTTTCTAATTTTTAGTAATTATCTTACATTTTGGTATTTTCTAATTAGTTCAAATTTGTATTTTTTGTTTTAATTTCCTTTACTTTATTTTCAACAAATAAAAAGAAACACTGATGCTATTACACAATAATCAAGAAATATCGAAAAAAAATCATTTTTATTTTGGACTTAATTGCTTGGGGCAAATATCACGTGCTCATAGCTGCCCCACTTTGCTCGGGAACACGAAGAGTTTCAGTACAAAGACAAGTGAGCAGTAATGAGTGATTTTTTCCCACTCGCATATTCCGTGTGAAGTATTTTTGAAAGTTTTGACTGCATCCTGCTTCAAGGATCGCCTATATATCATGGGCTAAAATTAAATCAGGTCAGTGTAGTTCTGAAATGTCTAGTAGTTGAAACTACCAGAAAGCTGTGACTCTATTGCTGTTGCTTGTTATTGCTACATGCTGATCTTCTTATTACACCATGGTAAAAATAAAACAAGCTAAACTATGCTCTATGTTTTACAAAACCCTAACTATATCTTTTAACTGATTCTTGTTTTTCATTTGCATCTTCCATTCTTCGAGAAGACTCTTTCTTGCAACTTGCTTCAAATATATTCCCTTATTCTTCAGGTGGGCGCCTGCTTGCGAAAACTTTAAATGTATTCCGTTGTTATTTAGGTGGGCGCCTGCTTGCAAAACTTTGAAAAGTATTTCCTTGTTCTTCAGGTGGGTGCCTGCTTACTACAAAAATAAAGAAAAACTTTCTGCCCCAGTATGGGGCTTAAATCTATCATGCAATTAAATGTTAGCTTAAAAAGAAGAATTTCATTTTGAAAAATATTCCCTTGTTATACAGGTAATTGAAAATAATGGTTAATATTTACAGCAAGGTATCGAAGTCAACCCGAACCAGATCAAGGCCATAGAAACAATACCAGAAATCCTGAATAGCAAGAAGTAGGTGCAGAAACTAACGGGGCGAATATCTGCTCTATCAAGATTCATCTCGCGATCCTCGAATAGGTTCCATAAGTTCTTCAATGTATTGAGAAAAGATCGAGGGTTGCAATGGAATAAGGAATGCATCGAAACACTAGTGAAATTGAAGGAATATGTGTCTTCACCACCCTTGCTCGTTAAAGAAGATCCCGACGAGTGCCTACTCGTCTATCTGGCGATATTAGAAGTCATAGTAAGCGCCGTTCTAGTACGCGAAAGCAAAGGTACACAATCCCCAATTTACTATATCAGTAAGACTCTGATAAATGCCGAACAAGGTATCCGCACCTTGAGAAGCTGGCGTTGGCGTTAGTCGTAGCTTCATGAAAGCTTAGACCTACTTTTAGTGATACCCCATAAAGGTGATAACAACCTTCCCCCTAAGGGGCATCCTACACAAACCTGAACTCTCGGGTAGGCTTTCAAAATAGGCCAGAGAGCTCAGTGATCATGACATAACCTATCACCCGAGAAGCGCTATCAAGTCACAGGTACTTGTCGACTTTGTCATTGACTTCAGCACGGGGATATTGCTAGGGGTGGAACAAAAGGCCCTCTACGCCTCTGCAAACACTGACCTTTGGACCCTCTATACTAACGGTACTGCGAATTCCTTAGGATCAGGACTGGGACTCGTCCTCGAAGTCCCAATAGGAGAAGTAATTCGCCAGTCCATACGATGCCTTGAGATGACTAACAACGAAGTCGAGTATGAGGCTATGATTGCAGGCATGAAGCTGGCCATCAAATACGGAGCCCATTGGCTTATCCTCCATTGCGACTCCCAACTCGTAGTGAACCAGGTCACCAGAACCTAGCAAATTAAGGAACAAAGGCTGCAAAAAATACCAGTCAAAAATCCATAAGCTGATGTCAGAGTTCGATGAATGCTACTTTGAGGAGATTCCCAGGGGATAGAACGTCGAGGTGGACAACCTGGAAAAACTAGTCGCGGCCACCAAAAATATCAGCAAAGAAAATGTGGTCACTCTCCTCCACTCAATCATTGACTACGTCGAGGTACTCTCCTTATACTTGACTTGGAACTGGCACAACCAATTTGTATCCTACCTGCACGATGGGACACTTCCACATTGTGAGCACGTGATTTTTGCACTAGGCAATAAAATTCTAAAATTAAAAATAAATAATATTTTTGAGTGTAATTGCATGTTTTGTTTGAAATTAGATACATTTTGTGTGTTTAAATAATTAGAAATTAGAAAATCAAAAAAAAAATAGGAGAAATACATGTATTTTTAATTAATTAGCTTTAAAAAAGAAAATCAACAAAAAGAGCATTAATAGCGGAAATTAAGGGAAAAATAATAGAAAATTGCCAAAACATGCCAGGAAATTAGTGAAGATAGGAAATTAAGTAATTTAAACAATACAAAAAGAAAAAAATGAAAATACTAAAAGATATTATCACAAAATAATTAAAATACCAAGAAAATACAAATATAATAACATTGGGCCAATTTAATTCTGAAATGTTAGCCCAATGCATTGGCCCAAAAGGAATGGCCCGTCTGATCCAAAGCAGGCAAATCTCAGCCGTCTATCCAGGAAAGTCCAACGGTTGAGAAATTAAGTGAACATTAATTACTTAATTAAACTCTGAGATCAAATCTCAGCCGTACAAAGCTTATGATCTAACGGTTGAAAGTTGGCCTCTCATTTGAGTCAAAACGTTGTCGTTTGGGTGATGGCCAATCTTGACCGTTGATCATCACTGATCCAACGACCAAGAGATCATCAAAGGCACAAGTATATAAGGCTAGTGTCTCTGTTGAGACCAGCCATTTACACCATTGCAAAACCCTAGCCGCCCCTTTCCCTCTCCTCTTCATCTCTTTCACCTTCTTCATTAGCCGCCGGCCATGGAGACTGTTGTCTCCTATGGCAGTCTCCGGCCACTCCCCTTCTTCCTCCTCTCCTCTTCTCTTCTTCCTCATCTCAAACACTAGCCAAAACCCCATGAAACCTTAAGAACCCTTTCCTTCTTGAAACTCCGGTCATCGGAGCTCACCGCCGATGACCAAAACAACGCAAACCCTTCCCAGCTTAACACCATAGCACCCTCACTACCTGATCTATCACCTCTCGTACTTAGTTCCTTTTGAATCTCCCTCCTCCGTCTCGAATCTTCAAAAATAGGTCACCAGAAACCTAACTCCCGCGACTTTAAACAAACTCACCCCAAAGCTCTCGCCTTTTCCCTTTTCTAAACACCCCTCCCTAACCAGAAAACCCCAAGACTTCATCTTGAAGTCTGAAAAGATAATCAGAAAAAGAAAAATAAAGAAAAAGAAAAGAAAGACTGGGAAAAAGAAAATAAGAAAAAGAAGAGGAAAATAGGAAGCTTAGGGGACAGTCCCTGCGAGCTAAGTACCTTCTCCCCTGTTTGCTTTCTTTGCTTGCTTTGTTTGCCATTTCTTGTCATTTTTGTGTGTCTCTTCTGATAAAGTTAGAACTAGGGTTTTTAGTATTTAAGAAGTCTTAGTTTGTTTGCTTTTCTGTTTAAAAGATCTGTTCTTCTTCATCTTATCTATTTCTTGTTATATTAGACTGCATGTTTTAGATTAGGGTTTGGTCTTTGGGAAATCTCGCTTATTTGTTCTGGTTCTTATCATCTTTATTTCATATCTCTCATTCTCATCACTCGTATATTTAGATTAGGGACTTTTCTCTGTTTGTTCTCCATGTCTACTCTGTTTAAAGTTAACTGTTAGAACTATTTTTGTTTAAGCTTAGTTATTCTTTGATCTTGGCAAACCATGTTCTCTTCTTTTACTGCTTTATGGGGTTTTGCTTATGTGTGTTTATGTCAATGAACATCTTAAGTATGACTTAGGGTTTTCAGTGGTTCATTTAGCATAAGGAAGTTTTAACTAAGCCTGTTTAATGATTAATTGACACTGTGTTGTGAAATGTGAGCTTGTAAGTCTAATTGATTGGGATTCAACAATACTCAATCCTTTCCTCTGAATTTTGATTAATTGGTAAAACAACTCTGATTTTATTGGCTATGTGTGCAATTATTTGTGAAACTGGCTATATTTGTAATAACTTTGTGTTAATATGAACACTGTTAATACCTATCATGCCTAGGTGAATTGGTTATAGCTGCAATAGTATTAAGACTCATAAGTGGTTAACTTTGAAAACATGTATTAAGTGTTTTAGAATAGGCTAAAATTGAAAATCACAAAAATAGGCTACAAGTTAAATAAGTGACCAAGAGTGGTCAATTTTGCAATTGTCCTACTCTTCTAGGTCTCTCACGCACTAGCTAAAATTTAAGTAGGCCAGTAGTGCAATAAATTGGTCTAAGTCTGAAAGACTAGACTTACCAAGGCCCAACATCACACACTAATCATTAGTGGCTAGACCTGCAAAGGTCCCAACCATGTCTGTAGTGGGCCTCAATTGCAAAAGCCAAGTCCAACTTTGGGACTGGCCAAGTCTTAAATAGTTAATAGAACAATAAACAGGCTAGTCCTGTAAATTAGCTTAATTAACAGAAAATGAAACAAAAACTGGTTAAAATTGAAATAATTATTAAGTCTGATGTGGCCAGTCCTTAAATATGGATGCAAAGACTGGCCATTAGTTAAATAAGAGCTGAAGCTCTGAAAACTTGACCTAGGTAGGTCGGGTAATTTAGCAATGCCATTTAGGGCATATAAGGAATATAAAATGGCAAATTGGTAGATTTAATAGAGCCTATAGGGATATATAAGACCTTTGTGCTACTGATTTCTGCAATTTTGCAGAGATTTAAGGGCATAATGGTCTTAAGAAAAAGGGAATTCAGTAAAAAACAATAACAAGTAGGGGTACCTTAGTAAAAGCCCCAAAATAGTATAAAAAAGAACCTTCCAGCACATGCTAGAAGGGATCTTGTAACAGATTTAGGGTGTAAAGTGTAAGATTTGGAAAATTAAGAGGGGAGGAAAATGGGATTATTCTCTATCTTTTCCCCCAAAAAAATTTACCTCTTTACACCTATAAATACCCTCTTTTAGGACTAGTTAAGGGCTGGTTTTTCAATAGAAAAATTCAGAGAAAATATAGATATATAGAGTAAAATAGGCTGGACTTTCAGAGAATCATACATTGAAATAGCAAATAGTTTCTCTGGTTTTCGAGTTGAAATTGCTGTTTGGAGTTTGTTTGGAATTTCTGCTCGTCTTTGCTGGGTTTTCTATTGCTGATTGCTGCGTTATTTGTGCTCATATGGAACTCAAATATTCACTGTTGCATTACCTGTCAAGTTATTGCTGTTCCTATTTTCATCTCCCCTTAGAACTCATCGATTATTTCTGCTGAATTAGGTACACACTTGTTCAAAGGCTTTGTAATGAAGAAGCTGTTGTGAAATGAAGTTTCAAATTTAAAATCTCTGTTGCCTTCTGTATTTACTGTTTTTCTAATTAGCTGTCTAGTATTAATGTAGATTTGTAATTTATTAGTAGCATTGTGTGTATAAGTGAAAACTCGAACAAAAACAAAGTAATAGATAGTAAATAGTAGTAGTAGAATAGTTATAGTAGTCAAACCACTTAGTTAAATAGGTTAAAACCATAAAACAAGGTTAATTAGTCTCGACATGAATCTATAACACACAGACACACAACCATAATGTTAATTACTTTTATGTAGGTAATCTAATTTGGGTATTTGACACTTAGATCCAAACAGGTTCATAAATAATAACATAAAACGAAGTTACAACTTAGTTTGAATATTGATTTCCTCGATATCACACCATCAGATTCAATAACAGAACATAATCACGTACCTATGAGTGAGTTAATTTAGCCTAGGTAATTAAATGTTAGGTATAAACGATTGAATCGTTAGTTTGGCTTTAATTCACTTGTTTAAAATAGTCTCATGATAATCAGTTACTATAAAATACAGATTAGTGATATGAATTGGCATGTGAGATCAAAGTAAGTAATTCCGTCAATTAAGTCTTTTGTATATTAGACTTTATTCAATATTGTTAGCTTCTGTAGAAATTGTTTCTCAATAAATAATATAGTTTTGGATTCAATTCGCTTTCTGTTTTTTCCAAGTTTCTTACCTTACTATGAGTCTTCATTTTTATTCTTATTACTACTACCTAGTCTCTGATATAGGCCCACGACTTAGGCCTGTAATACATTCGAGGACTAAATGGGCTATTGAACCAAAGCCCAAAGCCAGTCTGGGTCACTAAGACCCAGATGTAAGTGATAATCCATTAAGTATAGATCCGGAAGTCCAGGCCCAATAACAATGAAACAACAATGGCCTGAACTCACTTTCTGGAATTACATTTGATTAATAATGATTAAGGGAAAAACATTGATAGAAAAACATAGTATATACCTATTAGGATCGGACTGTAAAATTAAATTGGGATGAGCCTCACACGATACCAAAACAGTGGGGCCCCCCCTGTAGTAATAAAGTAATATATACAATAGATTCGGGAAGGCTAATAGCGAATTCCATAGCTTCTCCCAAAAGATTTAAAAGCCGTTAGACGTTGTTTAGGCACGATTTAATATACCTTCCTTAAATACGAGTGTGCACTTGGTGCGACTCAAATCCTAATTCCCGGCGAAGCTGAAATGTATTAAAAGTCACAGGCGTACTAGTTGCGGTGTGACTCGAAATACGTTTTCGCGATGTCGCAAATTCTTAAAATATTAAAGTCTGAAACACATACCTATTTCTAAAAATGTATAACAAGCCATATAAAATTGAGAATGACGGTTGAGCGACCGTGCTAAAACCACGAAATCCGGGAATGCCTAACACCTTCTCCTGGGTTAACAGAATTCCTTATCCAGGTTTCTATTTTGCGGAATGTAAAAATAGAGTCAATTTCCTCGGATTTGGGATTAACCGGTGACTTGGGACACCATTATCTTCCCAAGTGGTGACTCTGAAAATTAAATAAAAATCCCGGACCGATTGTCCTTTACTTGGAAAAACTCCTTCCTCTTTGTTATCGTATCCTTCTCGGGTACTCGAAAATTGAGGTACACCCAACGTATCTTTTCAAATGGATCGGTACAAAAAAGGGTAGTAAAAAGGGAGGTGTGACAGCTCTGGCGACTCTGCTGGGGACAAGCAACCCAGAACATCGGTTTCAGGGTTTAAGAATTCAAGCTCATTAGAATTGTCGTCCTTGATATTATTTGACTTTGTTATATGCTTTGAACAACATGCTATGTGTTTTACCGCTTTGATATTATATGGATTGTATATAAATTGTGCCGAAAACCCTTCTCTTCTTCACCCCCGGGGATGTGCTTACTGGTTGAGACTCCCCTTTCTGCTAAGTCACACCTAAATTAAGAAACAGAGGCCGGATAAGTTACAAAGCCGATTGACTCCGCGGGTCACCGGTACGTAGCCCCCTCCTCGATTCGAGTTGTCTGCTCGGGTACACGGTCTAGCACTCTATGAAACCATAAGATATTGAACATAGGTCTAGGACGATTATTTGCATAATAACTTACTTAGTCACAGGGGTTGGGTCCGTCTAGGACAGGTGACCCGATAATTAAAGACCGAGCATACTATGTGTTGCATTTTAATTGTCTTTGATCGTTATGCGGACCGGAAAAATTCCCGAGAGTAGAAAAAAAATATTCAAAAAATGGAAAAAAAGAGAGATAGAATTAGTGATAAAAGAGCTATTGGAAAATCTGAAAATTTGGAAAAAATGGCTTTGTTGTTAAAATAATTGGTCAATTAATCTGACCGAACTACGTAGGTTTGATTCTCGCCATTAGGCGGGATACGTAGGCAACCCTTGAACGAGTCCAACCACCTTTTTATAAAAAGATCAAAAATATTTTCGTTTCAAATAATCGAGGTGATCGCTATTTTTGGAAATACCTGAATGTTGCGAAAGGACGCCGGAAGGCTATTTTGGCAAAAATGGCCACTTCGAAAGTCATGTTTCCCGTTTTCAAAATAAAAATGAAAATTTGCTTTGAAAAATATTTTTCCCTTTTTCTAAAGTAAAATCGCCTTAATAAATGTGCAGGATGAGTACGATACAGAATGAACCCTTCACTCTAATGAATAGAATCCCTTTGGAGCTAAGACTATGGTGGAACGACATGGGGCTGGAAGGACAAAATTGGGTCAAATGCTACTTAAAGGATCTTACGGGTTTAATGGACATAATGCCCCAAGGCGATATAATCCGAGCGCCTGTCACATGCTGTGGCCCTGCGCACAACATTCTACATTTTTCGGACTTTGAACTCACTCCCACTCTTGAGGAAATTGCTTGCTATATAGGGAAAAAATGAGGTCCCCTTAAAAGAGAAATACCCGGTGGCTCCAAGAGCAGTAACGGTGCACCGTTTCCTGGACTCTTTGAAAATTGCTCGAAACGTTCACAACGAGGATTTGGCTAGTGGGTTTTGCTCCCTAAACTTCATTTACAGCAGATATGGACATGTCGGGGGTTTCAATGACCCCACGAACAAGCTTTGTAGCAAGTCCAACCGAGCAAAATGGGAGGAGCATCGACGATTCGCTTTCCTAGTGGCGTTTCTCGGGATAATCATATTTCCAAGAAAGGACGGGCACATTGATACAAAAGTCGCCGGGGTAGCCAGCACTTTGGTTGTACAAGATAATTGTACTTTGGCTCCAATGATTATAGCGGACATCTACCGTGCCCCGACTACATGTAAAGCAGGGTGCAACTTCTTTGAGGGATGTAACTTGATTCTGCAAATCTGGTTGATAGAACATCTATGCCATCATCCTTCGTTCTCAAGCTATGGGCCGACTGAAAAAACGTGCCTCGAAGAATTTTATACGAGAACAAAAGAAGTTAAGCTTCCGGAGGGAGTTAAGGATTGGATTTCATATCTACGATCGTTGACCGATAGCCAAATCGATTGGGCATATGGATGGTTGCCCCTCGACGAGGTGATTTACATGCCGATGGAAGGGTCACACTTCTTGATCATGGGTTTGAAAAGTATCCAGGCTTATGCCCCGTACAAGGTCCTACGACAGCTTGGAAGATGTCAAGTTATACCAAAGGATGGGGACCTCAGTTTGCAAGTAATAGAGATTAGTCCGGATGGGCAATTCTCGGAAGCAAAGGCCCGACAGATTTGGAATGAGTGTCAGAATTTGAAAGTAGAAACTTGTGTGGAGAACAGAGCTTGGGGAGAAGTATCTTCAGGGTATGCTGCATGGTATCGACGAGGTATTGAGCATGATAGACCATCAAAAAGACCTCACTTTCAAGATTTGGCGGAGTAGTCTAAGGAAAACAGAAACTGGATGGCCAAAGAAAACGAGTATAAGGCCAAATCAGCTTGCTAGAAAAGTAGTTGCGAGATCTCCAGTTTGAGAGCGGTTTACAGGCAGCATCTGATGAAGGAGAGAAGAAGCAGCTGAAAAAGGAGAATGAAATCCTAAAAGCTCAGGTTGCTAAAATGAAAATTGCATCCGAGACCCCGGTTCGCTTAGCCTGAGACGAGAAATTAATTGAAAATCTTCGGTGTAAAGTGAATGACTACAGCTTTGACCTGGACAAAGCAGAAAAGGAGTTAGTTAGGGTTTGGAAGCAAATGTCCAAAGATGCCGAGGAAAGAGCTAGGTTGGTTCAGCAACTACGGGACAAACATGAGGTTGAGGTAGCTCGTCTGAGAAAGAAAATCATCACAGCCACTGTCAAGAGTAACAAGGTCATCAAAGAATTTGAAGAAGAAAGAGAGCATTGTTACACGACTATGGCTCGGTTAGAGTTCGAGTTACAACAACTGCAGAAGGAGAACCACACCTTAGATGCTCGCGCTGAACAGATTAGCCGGTTACTGCGAGAGAAGGGGGTCGTTCGAGAGAGAATCGTCCATATTGCTCAATATATCACCCGAAAGTAACAACTATGTGAAGACATGTCCCGAGCAACATTCATATCAGCTGTGAAATTCTTTGTGAAGCAAGTCATGTCCGACCTAGATAGGCTCCAAAGTGGATTAGCATATAGGCCCGCGGCAAGACCGAACGACGTCTCGCGGGCACTAGGAGCATTAATGTATTCATAGGGCATACATTTTGTGTTCGTATTTCTTTTTTCATTAGTAGCACAACACCATCTTGTAAATCGATGTTTTTGAATACCAATGAAAAATCAAAAATTGTTGCTAATCCTTTTCGCTTTATATCAATTGTTTGTACGATAGGCACATAAATAGGAAAGAAAATCAGTAAAGAAAAGAAGAAGGAAATAGAAAAGAGAGGAAAAGAAAATGAAAAAAAAAAGAGAAAAATGAAAAGAAAGAAAAAGAGAGAAAGGAAAAGTAAGGAAAGAAAAAAAATAGAGAAAAAGAAAGAAAAAGAAAAAAGAATGATGTTGGTTCAAAATGGAACAAATGCCGGGATGATGCATGACGATCAAAGGCAAAAGTTGTGATTTTTCCAATCATTGCATCTTATCCTTTTAAGTACTAACTATTAAAAAGTGTTGTTGTTTATGAGAATCATATTTTAGCTGGAAACTGGTACTCTGGCAAATCATCATTACAACACACGATCTAAGACTATGACAAAGGCTGTGTCTCAAGAAATTGAACCGACTATCATGGACCCTGTACAAGAAGAGGAGGTCGTGGATGTTGCAGGGATGAAGGAGGAAATATATAAGCTCAAGCAGCAGATGTTATAGATGTACCAAGCTTGGTCCAGGGGTCAACCCTTACCCGCATATCCAGCTAAACCAACATATGTCCCTCTTGTTAATCCTAATCCCGATCCACCCACCATGAACTCATCCTCCACGTACCCAGATTACCACCACTACTATGCCTCCACTTCTCAGGCACCACCACCACTGTCCAAACAGATTCCACCCCAGCCACCACAAGTTGCCCCGGTGTATGTGGCACCTCCACCTGTTGCTCTGCATAAGTCGTCAAGTGAACCAGTGTTCCATGTGCAAGATGCCCATTACTATCCGCCGGAGCCTACATCTAGGCAGCATGAATCTTATACCCCACTAATAGAGACAACTGAAGAAAAGCCCGTCAAGAACTTGGAGCAAGAAGAAATGGCATGGAAGATGAGGAGTTTAGAACGGTCTTTCCGTAACATACAAGGGCTAGGAGGCCAAGTGAGTGTAGCATACAAAGATTTGTGTCTGTTCCCAGAGGTGCAGCTCCCGGTTGGGTTCAAGCTGCCTAAATTTGACATGTACGATGGACATGGGGATCCTGTAGCCCATCTCAGGGGATATTGCAGCAAGATGCGTGGTGCAGGAGGAAAAGACGAACTTTTGATGGCATACTTTAGTCAGAGTTAAAGCGGTTCTGTGCTGGAGTGGTATACACGCCAGGATCACATTAGATGGTTCATCTGGGATGATCTAGCGCAATCATTTCCCAACCACTTCCAGTACAACATGGAGATAATACTGTATAGGCTGTCGCTTACCAAGATGGAAAAGAAGCCCGGTGAAAGTTTTCGGGAGTACGACTTTAGATGGAGAGAACAAGCGGCGCGAGTGGATCTGCCTATGAAGGAGACTAAAATGGTAGATTGTTTTCTGCAGGCCTTGGAGCCTACATACTACGGCCATCTAGTATCGGCTATTGGTAAGAATTTCAATGAAGTAGTAAAAATGGGGAGTTTCATAGAGAAAGGGTTGAAAATAGACAAAATCATGAGCTTTTCTGCTATCAAGGCCACGAATCAGGCTATATAGACAGGGAATGGAGGATCTATTGGAAAAAAGAAGAAGGAAGAGGTTTTGGTTGTAGAAAGTAAACCATGGACTCGAAGCAAAAGCATATACCATCACCCACCTCGCCCATACCAACCATACCCGCCAGCACCTTACAACCCACCTCCACCATATTATCCACCCACTACTCCACATTATCCCATTTCACAAACCCAACCTTACCCATCACCCCCTCATGTATGGCGAGCCCAGGTCCCACAAAACGTCTATTATACATAGAACACCTACCCTCCTTCCAGAGCCTACAAGAACCCAAATAAACCCAACTTCCGACCTAATCCAGAGATGAGAAACAGAGCCCAAACGAAGAAAACATTCACCCCATTGGGGGAGTCTTACACCAGCCTCTATCATCGTCTGAAAGAATTGGGGATGCTGAATCCGATTGAACCAAAACTGCTAAACCCACCTCCCAAGAACATTGACCAGTCAGTCAAGTGTGAATACTGCTCCGGGGCATCGGGGCACGATACCGAAAAGTGTTGGCACTTGAAAACTGCTATACAGGAGCTCATTGATAGTAGGAGGATTGAGGTAAATGCTCCAAAGACTCCGAACATTACTCAAAATCCACTACCGACTCATCATGAGACACACATGATAGAGTTAGAACAAGAAGAGAGTAGCAGGAAGCCGTCCCAATCAGTAATGATGATAAAGGCCAACAGTAAAATGGAGAAAGAAGTTGAGAAAGAGAAAGCGACAGTTAAAGTGCCAGTGAAGAAGCCGCCAGTGGTTGAGACTTTGAAAATTGTGGTGCCAGGGGTTAAGCCGCTATTGACAATAAAAGAAGCATGCATGGAACCAGTGATCATAAAACCAGTGGTGCAAATGCCGATGATTGATACTAAAGCCATACCTTGGAACTACAACAAGGTTACAGTAGTGTACAAGGGAAAAGAAGTTACAGGGGAGGTCAATGAAACACACGGCCTCACTCGTTCCGGGCGGTGCTTTGCCCCGAAAGAGTTAAGAAAAATGAAGATGGTAAAGGAGAGTCATGTGAAGAATCCAGTGTCTGAAGAAGAAGCAGAAGAATTTCTGAAGAAGATAAAAGCTCAAGACTAATCGATAGTAGAATAGCTGAGAAAGACGCCTGCACAAATCTCATTGCTTTCATTGTTAATTCACTCAGAGGAGCATAGAAAGGCATTGTTGAAGATACTAAGAGATGATCAAGAATGGATTTACGCCGGGAAAAGGGCTAGGAATAGCCTTGCAGGGAATAACTCAACCTGTCCATCTACCGGTAAACAATGACACCTTTGTCTTGGGCTTCAGACCTACCCACGCCGACATACAGAAAGCTAAAAGAACCAAAAAGAAAAATTGGACCCTCCATAAACCAGTCCCAAAATTGTCCGACACCTTCGCCAAGCCTGGTACAAAACGACATCTGACATCTGCTGCATCGAGGTAAGCTGAGACTAGACCTGATGTGGAACTCCTGGCGAGGTTTGAAATGTTATTTGGGGACGTGAGCATGGTGGAGATGGGCGAGGGTACCAGCAAGATAGACATTCAGTTCGTGGGGTCTAGTGTTGCACTCAATAATTGGGAAGCCACTCCTCTTCCAATCAGGAGGGAGTCTTGGTAGTTAGCTTTTGAAATATATCATCATTCCCCAAAAAGCAATTTTATTTCGTAGTCCCCACCCCATTGAAATCAAAATGTACCCAGTCTTTGTTCATCTTTTGAAAATCAATGAAATGCAGTTTCTTCTTCTTTCTTCATTTTTGCCTTATTTTTATTTATTTTTCCTTTTCTTCCTTTTGTACAGTTCAATATGCGCTGATTCTGATGATATGTCATGCATGAAGGATTCCCGGCCCAGTTCTAACAATCGAATTATTAAACGAGAGTGAAATAGAATATAAGGATGAGGAAATACTGGAGGAAATAAGTAAGGACTTGAATCAATATGAGGAAAAACCCAAACCGAACTTGAGTGAGATAGAATCTATCAATTTGGGGAGTGAGGATAATGTTCGGGAGACAAAAATCAGTGTACATTTAGAAGCCTCCCTCAGGGAAGAGTTGATAAAATTGCTGCATGAATTCAAGGACATCTTTGCCAGGTCCTATGATGACATGCCCGGACTTAGCACCGATTTGGTGGTACATAAGTTGCCTATTTATCCCGAATGCCGGCCGGTAAAGCAAAAGTTGAGAAAGTTCAAAACGGACATCAGCGTGAAGATAAAAGAAGAGGTGAATAAGCAGTTTGAGGCAAAGGTCATACGAGTTACTAAGTACCCCACCTGGTTAGCAAATGTTGTGCCAGTTCCAAAGAAAGATGGAAAAACCAGGGTGTGTGTTGATTACAGAGAACTCAACAAAGCCAGTCCAAAGGATGATTTCCCATTTCCAAACATCCACATACTAATCGACAATTGCGCCAAGCATGAAATTGGCTCTTTTTTAGATTGCTATGCGGGTTATCACCAGATCCTAATGGACAAGGAAGATGCGGAGAAAACTGCTTTTATTACACCTTGGGGAACATACTGCTATAGAGTGATGCCGTTTGGATTAAAGAATGCCGGAGCTACTTATATGAGGGCAATGACCACGATGTTCCATGATATGATGCATCGAGAAATTGAAGTGTATGTGGACGACGTCATCATAAAGTCCAAGAAGCAACATGATCATGTCAGGGACTTGAGGATGTTTTTCCAAAGATTCCGAAGGTACAATCTTAAAGTCAATCCTGCGAAATGCGCTTTTGGAGTACCCTCAGGGAAGCTATTGGGATTTATAGTAAGTAGGCAAGGCATTGAACTAGATCCGTCAAAAATAAAAGCCATCCAGAGTTTGCCTCCGCCGAAGAACAAGAAGGAAGTAATGAGCTTACTAGGAAGGCTGAATTATATTAGTCAGTTCATCGCTCAGTTGAAATCAACATGTGAGCCAATTTTCAAGTTGTTAAAGAAGGATGCAGCAGTAAAATGGACCGATGAATGTCAGAAAGCCTTCGATAAAATCAAGGAATATTTTGGCAAATCCTCCAGTGTTAGTTCCTCCGGAGCCGGGAAGACCTTTGATCTTATATCTGACAGTGCTTGATAATTCTTTTGGTTGTGTGTTGGGACAACACGATGAAACGGACAAGAAAGAGCAAGCTATATACTACCTTAGTAAGAAATTCACATCTTACGAGGTAAAATATACTCAGTTAGAGAGAACATGCTGTGCATTGACCTGGGTGGCTTAGAAATTGAAACACTATTTGTCAGCATATACCACATACTTGATATCACGGTTGGATTCTCTGAAGTATATATTACAGAAGCCCATGCCTACAGGGCGACTTGCTAAATGGCAGATTCTTCTCACAGAGTTTGACATCATTTATGTAACATGTTCGGCGATGAAGGCGCAAGCAGTTGCGGATCACTTGGCAGAAAATCCAGTGGATGATGAATATGAGACACTAAAGACATATTTTCCGGATAAGGAGGCAATGAATGTCGAAGAAATAGAAAGAAGTGATAAGCCAGGATGGAAGATGTATTTCGACGGAGCCGTCAACAGTAAAGGAGTTGGTATTGGAGCAGTGCTTATCTCAGAAACGAGTCAACACTATCCCGTTACCGCTCAGCTTCGATTTTCTGTACCAACAATATAGCCGAATATGAGGCGTGTATATTGGGATTGAGGATGGCAATAGATATGGGTGTTCAAGAGATTTTGGTCATGGGTGACTCGGATCTTTTGATACATCAAATTCAGGGAGAATGGGAGACAAGAGATTTAAAATTGATACCTTATCGGCATTGTCTACATGAGTTGTCCCAAAGATTCCAATCCATAGAGTTCAAACATATCCCAAGAATGGACAATGAAGTTGCAGATGCTCTGGCCACACTATCCTCTATGTTACATCATCAGGACAAAGCCTATATAGACCCACTTCAGATACAGGTGTATGATCAGAATGCTTACTGTTTTGCTCTGGAGGGAGAGTTGGATGGAGAACCGTGGTATCACGGCATCAAGGAATACTTGAAGACAGGAAAATACCCAGAGCAAGCCACCGGGGATCAGAAGAGAGCTGTAAGACGCTTAGCGAATGGCTTCTTCGTCAGTGGAGAAATTATATATAAAAGAACACCAGACCTGGGTTTGCTGAGATGTGTGGATGCACAACAAGCTGATAAGATTATGACCGAGGTGCACGCTGGAGCTTGCGGACCCCATATGAGCGGGTATATCTTAGCAAAGAAAATTTTGAGAGTCGGGTACTATTGGCTCACCATGGAGCGGGACTGTATCGGGTATGTGAGGAAATGCCACCAATGCCAAGTACATGGAGATTTAATTCATTCCCTACCTCATGAATATCATACGATGTCTGCACCCTGGCCGTTTGTCACCTGGGGCATGGATATTATCGGACCAATAGAGCCTGCAGCTTCTAATGGACATAGATTCATTTTCGTCGCGATTGACTACATTACTAAGTAGGTGGAGGCAAAGACATTCAAGGCGGTAACGAAGAAAGCCGTGGTGGATTTTGTGCATGAGAATATTATATGCCGATTTGGAATTCCCAAAGTAACTATCACAGATAACGGGGCTAATCTGAACAGTCACCTCATGGCTGAAGCGTGCCAGAAATTCAAGATCATACATCGTAACTCTACACCTTACAGGCCAAAGGCAAATGGGGCAGTAGACGCTGCAAACAAGAATATAAAGAAGATCCTTAGGAAAATGGTGGAGGAGTCTAGACAATGGCACGAGAAATTGCCTTTCACTCTTATGGGTTATCGCACAACAGTACGCACTTTTATCGGCGGCACACCCTATTCATTGGTGTATGGGACAGAGGCTGTTATACCCGTGGAAATAGAGATACCGTCACTACGAATCATAGCTGAAGCTGAGATAGATGATGAGGAATGGGTAAATGCCTGACTGGAACAATTAAATCTGATTGACGAGAAGAAGTTGGCAGCAGTTTGCCACGGGCAATTGTATCAACAAAGAATGGCCAGAGCATATAATAAGAAGGTGCGTCATCGGAAATTTGAAGTTGGACAACTTGTATTAAGGCGTATCTTACCACATTGGGCTGAAGCAAAGGGCAAATTCGCGCCAAACTGGCAGGGGCCATTTATGGTATCACGGGTGTTGTCCAATAGGGCATTATATTTGACAGACATTGAAGGGAAATGCCTAGAGACTGCTATCAATTCTGATGCGGTCAAAAGATACTATGTATGATTCCTTTTCAATTGTATGATTGTATGTTTATGTGATTTTGGAATTGAAATGATGAAGGCATTTTATTCTCTATCCAAACACTTTATCCATTGACATCCCTTTTGAGCCGTGTTTGATCTATTCTTTCATACACCTCTCTCGGAATTACTTATGACACAAAAGAAAAGTAGCAAATATAAAAAAAAAAAAAGAGGAAAGAAAAAGAAAAAAGAAAAACAAAAGAGAAAAAGCAAATGCAAGAAAAAGAAAAAGAAAAAGAAATCGGGAACAAGTCAAAGGAAATTCATGAATTTATGGCGTAGTCTGAACTACGCCTGACTTGTTACCGAAAGGGTACGTAGGCAGCCTCACTGAGGTTCAGTCACAATAAAAGAAAAATCCAAAAAAATTCCCCACATATTGAAACTGGGGCAGAAGTTATATTTTATGTTTCCGAGAGTTGTAAATATTTTTAAACCCTCATAAGTTTTGAGCTTTTTATACCTTTCTTTCTTAACTCATCCAAAAGCCACGTTACAGTCCAAAGAAATACCTTTTAATCAATTTCAAGAAAATAACAAAATTCAATGTCAATAAAGGAAGATCGGTACATTGGACAACATCAGTGGTGCATAAAAACAAAAGAAAAAAAGGAAAAATGGAAAATAAAAAAAAATGCGAGAGTCTCATCGGTGAAAACCTTAACCGGCACCGTGAGGCGACTGTGAGATTGAGAGAAAATAAAATGAGAGAGTCTTGTCAGTGAAAACCTTAACGGCACTGCAAGGCGACTGTGAGGATGAGAGAGAATAAATGAGAGAGTCTTATTGGTGAAAACCTTTCATCGCACCATAAGGCGATTGCGAGGTTTATTATGAAAAAAGAGAAAGGCAACAAAAAAATAGGATCGGTTCGGGTTGTAAGAAATTTAGAGTCAGAATAATGAATTGAACGAACTGGGTCGGAGTTTAAATACATGGCATGGTGAACAGAATCGGCCGACATACCCAGATAAGTTCTATCACTTCTCCAAAACATCCTTCCCCATTTTCCGCATTTCATTGTTTGTCCTTTGAAAGCTAACTGCCAGCTTCTGATGATAAGAGTTGAAATAACACTAGATTACAAAAGAATGAAAAGAAAGAGTTGAAAAGAAACAAGGGTGTTTGGCGAACCGAGCCAAAAGAAAAGAAAAACAAAAGGTGAAAAACAAGAAAGTACAAAAAGAGCTTGCAGAAGATAGTCAACTGAAAGACCGCACAGCGGAAGAGAAGTAAAAAGAGAAAAAACAATAAGAGGCAGGAGCGGCAGATGCCACTTGCCAGCAGCTTATAACTAATAAGATTTTATTTTTGTGGTTTAGACAGGAACAAATCGTCACTAATCACTTTAAAGTGAATGTGACCAACGTGGAAAGATAGAAAACATAAAAAGAAGTTCAGCAATAAATGGAGGAATCCATGGATGGAAGAATCACTCAATCAAGAAAATACCAAAAACAAGAGGAGGGTATCATCTTTAAAATTCGCACCCCGGTTATCAAACTGAGAGAATACGTTTTCTGCATTCGCATTTCATGCATCAGGCGCCCACCTGTATAACAAGTGAATATTTTTCTGCATTTGCATTTCATGCATCAAGCGCCCACCTGGATAACAAGTGAATATTTTTCTGCATTTGCATTTCATGCATCAGGCGCCCACCTGGATAACAAGGGAATATTTTTCTGCATTCACATTTCATGCATCAGGCGCCCACCTGGATAACAAGGGAATACTTTTCTGCATTCGCATTTCATGCATTAGGCGCCCACCTGGAAAACAAAGGAATACTTTTCTGCATCCGCATTTCATGCATCAGGCGCCCACCTGGATAACAAGGGAATGCATTTCAGCAATTTTAATTTTTGTTCAGGCGCCCACCTGTATAACAAGGGAATACATTTCAGTAATTTTTAATTTCTGTACAGGCGCCCACCTGTATAACAACGGAATACATTTAAGTAATTTTTAATTTCTGTTCAGGCACCCACCTGTATAACAAGGGAATACATTTCAGTAATTTTTAATTTTCTGCAATTTTTGTTTGTGTTAGCTAACATGAGTAACACCGTAACATGAAGAGCCCACACTGGGGCAGAAGGAAAAGTTTGTTGTTTTTGTTTTATTTTGAGCAGGTATCAGTTTGAAGGCAAGAAGTACCATCGAAAATCAAAAAGAGAGGGGGAAGCAAGGAAAAGAAAATCAACAAAAAAGAAAGTCAGCCGCACAGAAAATCAAGGAAAAAGAGACAAAGAAGAATAAAGAGACAAGAAGTTAGATAGGAGCAATTGTAACTCGTAGAATTATAGCCTAGAATAGCTTCTTTATTTTTGCATTTCACCCCCCCGGTGTAATAAGGAGTAGGTCAGCAAGTCTTAACAGTGTCAATGCAATAGTAGGTCTGGTAGTTTTTAACTGCCAGACCTTCCCGAACTACACTGACCTGATTCCTGTTTAGCCTAGGATATGTAGGCAACCTCTAAAGCAAGGTGCGGTCAAATGGTTTTCAAAAATGCTTCTCACGGAATAGGCCAATGGGCAAAAATCTCTCATTACTGCTCACTTGTCTTTGCACTGAAACTCTTCGTGTTCCCGAGCAAAGAGGGGCAGCTGTGAGCACGTGATTTTTGCACTAGGCAATAAAATTCCAAAATTAAAAATAAATAATATTTTTGAGTGTAATTGCATGTTTTGTTTGAAATTAGATACATTTTTTATGTTTGAATAATTAGAAATTAGAAAAAAAAGGAGAAATACATGTATTTTGAATTAATTAGCTTTATAAAAGAAAATCAACAAAAAGAGCATTAATAGCGGAAATTAAGGAAAAATAGTAGAAAATTGCCAAACAATGCCAGGAAATTAGTGAAGATAGGAAATTAAGTAATATAAACAATACAAAAAGAAATAAATGAAAATACAAAAAGAAATTATCACAATATAATTAAAATACCAAGAAAATACAAATATAATAACATTGGGCCAATTTAATTCTGAAATGTTAGCCCAATACATTGGCCCAAAAGGAATGGCCCGTATGATCCAAAGCAGGCAAATCTTAGCCGTCTATCCAGGCAAATCCAACGGTTGAGAAATTAAGTGAACATTAATTACTTAATTAAACTGTGAGATCAAATCTCAGCCGTACAAAGCTTATGATCTAACGGTTGAAAGTTGGCCTCTCATTTGAGTCAAAACGTTGTCGTTTGGGTGATGGCCAATCTTGACCGTTGATCATCACTGATCCAACGACCAAGAGATCATCAAAGGCACCGAGTATATAAGGCCAGTGTCTCCGTTGAGACCGGCCATTTACACCATTGCAAAACCCTAGCCGCCCCTTTTCCTCTCCTTTTCATCTCCTTCACCTTCTTCATTAGCCGCTGGCCATGGAGACTGTCGTCTCCTATGGCGGTCTCCGGCCACTCCCCTTCTTCCTCCCCTCCTCTTCTCTTCTTCCTCGTCTCAAACACTAGCCAAAACCCGATGAAACCTTAAGAACCCTTCCCTTCTTGAAACTCCGGTCATCGGAGCTCACCGCCGATGACCAAAACAACGCAAACCCTTCCCAGCTTAACACCATAGCACCCTCACTACCTGATCTATCACCTCCCATACTTAGTTCCTTTCGAATCTCCCTCATCCGTCTCGAATCTTCAAAAATAGATCGCCGGAAACCTAACTCCGACGACTTTAAACAAACTCACCCCAAAGCTCTCGCCTTTTCCCTTTTCTAAACACCCATCCCTAACCAGAAAACCCCAAGGCTTCATCTTGAAGTCTAAAAAGATAATCAGAAAAAGAAAAATAAAGAAAAAGAAAAGAAAGACTGGGAAAAAGAAAAGAAGAAAAAGAAGAGGAAAATAGGAAGCTCAGGGGACAGTCCCTGCGAGCTAAGTACCTTCTCCCCTGTTTGCTTTCTTTGCTTGCTTTGTTTGCCATTTCTTGTCATTTTTGTGTGTCTATTCTGATAAAGTTAGAACTAGGGTTTTTAGTATTTAAGAAGTCTTAGTTTGTTTGCTTTTCTGTTTAAAAGATCTGTTCTTCTTCATCTTATCTATTTCTTGTTATATTAGACTGCATGTTTTAGATTAGGGTTTGGTCTTTGGGAAATATCGCTTATTTGTTCTGGTTCTTATCATCTTTATTTCATATCTCTCATTCTCATCACTCGTATATTTAGATTAGGGACTTTTCTCTATTTGTTCTCCATGTCTACTCTGTTTAAAGGTAACTGTTAGAACTATTTTTGTTTAAGCTTAGTTATTCTTTGATCTTGGCAAACCATGTTCTCTTCTTTTACTGCTTTATGGGGTTTTGCTTATGTGTGTTTATGTCAATGAACATCTTAAGTATGACTTAGGGTTTTCAGTGGTTCATTTAGCATAAGGAAGTTTTAACTAAGTCTGTTTAATGATTAATTGACACTGTGTTGTGAAATGTGAGCTTGTAAGTCTAGTTGATTGGGATTCAACAATACTCAACCCTTTACTCTGAATTTTGATTAATTGGTAAAAAACTCTGATTTTATTGGCTATGTGTGCAATTATTTGTGAAACTAGCTATGTTTGTAATAGCTTTGTGTTAATATGAACACTGTTAATACCTATCATGCCTAGGTGAATTGGTTATAGCTGCAATAGTATTAAGACTCATAAGTGGTTAACTTTGAAAACATATATTAAGTTTTTTAGAATAGGCTAAAATTGAAAATCACAAAAATAGGCTACAAGTTAAATAAGTGACCAAGAGTGGTCAATTTTGCAATTGACCTACTCTGCTAGGTCTCTTACACACTGGCTAACATTTAAGTAGGCCAGTTGTGCAATAAATTGGTCTAAGTCTGAAAGACTAGACTTACCAAGGCCCAACATGACACACTAATCATTAGTGGCTAGACCTGCAAAGGTCCCAGCCATGTCTGTAGTGGGCCTCAATTGCAAAAGCCAAGTCCAACTTTGGGACTGGCCAAGTCTTAAATAGTTTAATAGAACAATAAACAGGCTAGTCCTGCAAATTAGCTTAATTAACAGAAAATGAAACAAAAACTGGTTAAGATTGAAATAATTCTTAAGTCTGATGTGGCCAGTCCTTAAATATGGATGCAAGAGACTGGCCATTAGCTAAATAAGAGCTGAAGCTCTGAAAACTTGACCTAGGTAGGTCGGGTAATTTAGCAATTGTAACGACCCGCCCCGTCGTTACGGGAATCTCCACCCCGTTACCTTGAATTAACATATCTTATGCTTCTATATCAGTGTTAGAACCTATCGGGTGAGTTAGGAGTGAATTGAATTAAAAATGAAGCAAATAGCATATTTGAAGGAAGTTTGAATATGGAAAGTCAACCTAGAGTTGACTATCGAGTTAGAGTGCTCGGAATCGGATTCTGATGATTCGACTAGTTTCTAGGGATCATTTATGACTTAGGAGAGCAATCGGAATTGAATTTGGAGATCCGGTGTAGAAATAGGCTTGAATTGGCTAAGGTCGAATTTTGGCGAAATCCGATCGATAGGTGAGATTTTGATCCGGGAGTCGGAATGGAATTCCGACAATTGCAGTAGTTCCGTTAGGTGATTTTGGATATGCCTGCAAATTTTCAGGTCATTCGGACATCGTTTGGTCGGGTTTTTGATCGAATGTGAATTTTTGAAGTTAAAGTTAAACTTAAGCTTAAATTTGTTGAAAACGGACGATTTTGATGTTAACGATAGAGTTTTGATGATTGGAACAAGTTCGAATAAGGTTATAGGGCGTGTTGGTTCTTTTGGTTGAGGTCCCGGGGGCCTCGGGTGAGTTTCGGGGTGGTTTCGGACCATTTCTAGGCCATTTTTAACTGCTGGTTTATGTCTGTAGCAGTGTTCTACGCGATCGCGGACAATGGGACGCGATCGCGGTGAGTAAAATGTGCGAAAATTATTAATGAATCGCGATCGCGTGAAATGCTCCGCGATCGCGAAGAAGGAAAATTTCTGTGCATTGATCCTACTTCGGAAGCTCATATCTTTTTATCTACAAAGAATTTTAAGGTGATTCAAAAACGAAAGTTGTAGCCCATCGTGTCTAGTTTTCAGAAAGATAATGAAATCATGATTTGGACATCTGTGTAAAGATTTATCGACGTTACACTATAGGGTGTCCGAGAAGGATCTCTAATACACATGTATAACTTGGGAAGCTTATATCGAGAAATATATACGGATTCAGGAGATGACCATCAAATGAAAGTTATAGCCCTATGTATCTAGTTTCCAGAACATCAAACCATTCATCATTTGGAGTTGTGTGCAAACAGTTATGACCATTATACTGAAGCCTGTCCGGAGGAACCAGAGTTTGTTCACCGCGATCGCGAAGCCTTTCCCGCGATCACGAAGGGTAAATTTTGGGCCAAATTTTGTTCTCCGCGATCGCAGAGCCATTCCCGCGATCGCGATGAGTAATATGCCTGGGCAGAATGTTTTTAAAACATTCCAGTCGCGAAATCAACCCATTTTTCCACCATTTTTGGTCATTCTTGAGAGCTTTTGGACGGGAATTGAAGGGATTTCGACGGGGAATCATTGGAGGTAAGTTTTATGAGTTAAATACATGATTTTATCAAAGAATCCTCCATTAATTCTCTGAATTTGGGTAAGAAATCAAGAAAATTAGGGCTTTGAGCAAAAATCTTAAAATGGGGATTTGAAGGACCATTTGTGGTCCGAATTGGGAGTTCTTGGTATGTACGGACTCGTGGAGAGACGAGGATTCCGAAAATATGAGTTTCATAATTTTTTGAGATGTGGGCCCGGGGCTCGGGTTTTGGCAACTTTGGGAATTTTGATGTAAATTGAGTTATTTCGACTGGGTTGTGTTTAATTAGCCTATATTGATGTATTCTCATTGATTTTGAGCAGATTCGGCATTCAAGGTGATTGAATTGCGAGGCGAGCGCAAGGCGGATTAAGGCTTCTATCGGATCGAGGTGAGTGGTGGTAATAAATAATGTACCGAGGGTTTGAAACCCCGTACTTGCACTTTACAGTGCTATGTAGAGATGAGACACACGTCATGAGACGGGCGTGGTGGCATTGTGATTTGGGGATTGGACTTGGTCATTCCCGACTAATAGTATTCTGTGTATTATGACTGATAATGAGATTATAAATGTATAGTTGGGCTAATAGCCATGTTTGGGGCCTTGTGCCGATTTGTAGAACATTAGGGGACCTGTAGAATTAGGCGATCCCTTAAATCATGCTGGCTACATACACCCAGCCGTAGTATATCATGTTGGATACATAAACTCGGCCATAGTTATAACTGTATAGCATATCATGAGCCAATACTAGATGTGTACTTGGAGGTAGACATTCCTTATTCTAGCTGAGTGAGCCTGAGAGGCCAGGTCTATATTGACTGGGATAGGGTCGAGGACCCATTGCGAGGTATATTATATATATATATATATACCTATATTGGATCGGGCTGCACGCCGCAGCAGTATATATATTGGATCGGGCTGCACGCCGCAGTAATATACATGTGGGACGGACTGCACGCCGCAGTATTATTGCGCTTGGGCTGTAGGAGCCCCTTCGGAGTCTGAGTCTGCACACATTCCAGTGAGCGCGGTAGTATAATATTATATGTATATATATATATATATTGGATCGGACTGCACGCCGCAGTGATATATGGTGGACCTGGCTGCACGTCATAGCACCATAGCGCTTGGGCCTAGGGAGCCCCTCCGAAGTCTGTATACACCCCCAGTGAGCGCCGTCGACGTTAAATGGAGTGGGCTGCGCGCCGCAGCGGTATATGTATTGGAGCGGGCTACGCGCCGCAGTATCATACTTATTCATATTCATATATATACTAAAATGCTGATATGATATAGACATATGTATATGTCTCCATATATTGAGATAGCTGTATACCGTAGTGGTATGAGTGAGAATGTGGTCGGTGTGGGACCTAGATGGCATAGATGTGGACTGGATATTGGGGGTATTCATTATAGTGATGACGTACCTGTGAGGTTACCCTTAGAACTGTATAGTGATAGTACATGTGTTCTCACTTCCAGTCGTTGTTTATTTTTGTTACTCACTGAGTTGAAATATACTCACCCCACTCCCCCGCATTTTTGTGTGTGCAGATATACAGGATTAGGAGGGCAGTTGAGCTATCGCAACTGCTTGTGTTATCGCCATTCTATGGAGACTTCGAGGTAGCTGCCGACGTCCGCAGGACCCGATATTCCTTCCTACTGTCTTTGATTATGTATTGTTATTTCTTTCCGCTCCGAGCTTTGGTTGTAAACCTTATTACACTTATGTTCTTTAGAGGCTCATGACTCTTGACCCTTCGGTCTATGGGAGTTGGCACATGTTGGGACTTGGTTCCCTATTTTTAATATATCTATCACTGTTATGCTTAAATTGGATAAAGTGAGCTTGTGGCTCCGTGGTTATTGTTGATTGGTCGGGCTGGCCTAGCGGTGTGCTGGGCGCCATCACGACCGGATTTGGGGTCGTGACAAGTTGGTATCAGAGCCTAGGTTTACTAGGCCTCGTGAGTCTTGAGCCGGTTAGTAGAGTCTTGTGGATCGGTACGGGGACGCTTGTACTTATCCTCGGGAGGCTGCGAACCTTTAGGAAAACTTCACTTTTCTTGAACTCTGTCGTGCGACTTGATTCAGGCTTGAGATATGCTTTTGAAATTCCTTCCGCACGTCTGTGTATGCATCGAGCGCTCAGTAATATAAGTGCCTTATGTGTAGTGGAACGAGTTCAAACTCGGGAAGACTAAAATGATTATGCTATGTGTATCCTGGTGGAAGGTATTGTGCTGAAATGCTAAATTGAGGCGAGATAGGTGGATTGGTTCTCATGTGTAATTGAAAGGTAATTGATATGTGTTATGATTCGAGCAGGTACAACGCATGTTCATGTACCAATATGATAATATGATTTGTGTAGTATTGAGACTAATGTTGTCGATATGCATTATGATGTCTTGTCGAGTTGTGAATGTATTGCTAGGATGGTTTTGGTGATTCTCTGGCGGGTGGATAGGCCAAATTACAAAGGAAACTCTGCCGAAATTTTTGGAAAATTTGGGACTTAGAAAAGATTTTGTCACCTAAAGAGTGGGCGTAACTGTTGTGTGTGAATGAATGCAAGAATTGCAAAAGAGTTAATATTTCTGATGATTCGAATCTCCGCCGAAGCTTGTAAATGACTTGAGTTTAATCTCATATTAACATTTCGGCATCACTTGAGTAATAATGATATGAGTGGTTGAAAGTGCTTTGATGAATGGCTTCGAGCTAAGTTGGGGAGGTTGCTATTGATTAACCGATTGCACTATTGTGTGCTATGTTGATTCTGTCTCTAAGTATGTTGGGAAATTCTGGTAAAGGTTATGGTGCTTCGTAGATCTGATGAAGTACTAGGGTGTTTTGAACTACTGTTGGTAAAGAATATTCACCATATAGAAAAGAAAGATAGCCGATTGTATTTGTAAGTAATCATGTTCTGCGATATCAGAGTTCTAACAAAAACGAGTGGTTCTACTCAATAGGACAGTTGAATTACAGCTGAATAAGGGTGAATGATGCCCGAGAATGGTTTTGCAGTGTTCAAGATTTTGCTTGTAACAGTCAGGTGCCTTAAGATTTGTGTATGGGGCTAAAGATGGCGGTTTCATTAGAGAAGATCAAGGCTTGTGTTATATCATGTGAATGATGGGATTCTAGGTATCCGTATTGGGAAGTAATGATAACAATTTAAAAAAAAAATCGCGGGAAGTTCATCAAAAGAAAGTGTGGTAGAATGTGGTACTTTTGGGAAACATTGAGAGAGTATTCAGTGGCCTATGGGTCTTAGACCGTGTGGTCTTGTGGACGAGTCTCGTGTGGTAACATGAGTTGATGTATTATGGTATACAGTAAAGACTGATATGAAATTAGAGATGAATCGGAAAGGAAACTGGGTAAATGGAACAACTTGTTAATAAACCAGAATGGTATAAAAAGGAATACGATTGATTCCTGGTATGTGGTTGAAGTAATGAGTCTTGCAGACATTGTGCAGCAAAGCTCTTGAGTGTTGGCAGTTGTGTAACTTGATATGGGTATAAGGACTCAATCCTGGCAGTTAAACTTATGCAACGAATGGGAATGAAGAGTTTGTGATGTGTTTTATCATGGTTTGAAAATGAGTATACTCCTGTCGGTATGCGAAGCGTGGAATGTGTAATGAGTTTTCTTCTATATGGGATCACGAAAGTCCTTGACTAGTTGAGTGCGCCGATGTGAGGCGGAGGAAAGGGATATGAATTTCCATGTTGTCTTAGTGTGATATGGTATACACGATGTGTTACGGAAAGTTGATAATGGTATATTCTAGGTTTTGAGATCAGTTCATAATATATGGGAAGTCAATAAAATTATTGAGCAGCGCGGACAGTTGCAGGTGAATTAAGAATCGATCTTTCTGATGATTTAAGAAAATGGTACTGCTATTCTCGTAATTTGGCAGGGAATATGGTCCAAAAAGGGCCAGGTAATATAAACTCATAATCTTTAGTGGTGAGGTGGTATCCTCTTGTTAGATTGACATTGATGATTGAGTTGTAAATGGCATAAGGAAATTTCTGAATTGCTTTCGTGGTATGAATAGATGCTTGATGTGTGTTATGTAATCGTACGGTGGAGTGTGGGATCAGGCATAGTGATCCATGTGTAATACATGTGTTAGAGTCTGAAAGTTCTCGTAATCCGCCTACGCAGTGGTGGTATATCGAGTGGATCGGCATCGTTTAGCGATTGTTCAAAATTGGAAGCCCTAGTGGCTCTCTCGTTACTTGATAAGACGAATTCGGATTATGATACTTGATTGTTGACTGGTTGTCATGGGTTAGATTGTCTAGACTAATGTGATATGGAATATGTCGGAAAATGGCACAAATTGTGTAGCAGAGAGCATCAGAGTATGCTCCAACAGAGTAGTTGTACCCAGGACCAGCGGACGACTAGTAGGTATTGCTTTGTCAATTGGACCTTAGTGGCGGATGTTAGTGTAGAGGTATCTACCATTGCTTCAGTTCCAGTATTGAGAAACGTTGTCAGATGCGTTTCATGTGGCCGAGCTTGAGGCTATATGTATATATATATATTTGCTGTAATGAGAAAAAAATTTGACTCGATATGCATTTCCTTTTTGCGAGATTTATGCGTGGATCGGGTGGCACGCCGCCACATGTATGGTATCCGGATCGGGTGGCACGCCGCCACGGGTATGTCATTGGAGCGGGTTGCACGCCGCAACAGAATATTGTGAAAATATAGTTAGTTATATGCTACTTGGTATACAATACTTCCTTGCTTCTGAGGAAAAGACCGTTTTGAGTATCTTTTGGCGAATGGCACATCGGTTGTGTCCTTTCAGGATTTAATAGCATACGTTAATTGTTTCACCGTGGGTGAGGTTGATTGCTTGGGTTCAAGACCTAGATCCGTGCGTGGCTAACCGTTTGAGCTTAGTGGCTTGAGGTGCTTCATGAGTAATAATGTTGGGATAGAATCACGAATCGTGGCAAGGCCACGTGATGTTATGACCTCTCGAGGAGGATTTAGGTACTCTAATTCTATAATGCGAAACACGATCTCAGTTCTATGTTATGATGTCACAGAGGAATTGAATTGCAGCTCTTTTGCTGGAGACAGTTATCATGATTTGAGCTGTCATGATTCGAGTGTGTTCAGACGTTTCTATTGGAGCCTATGTTGTGCTCGTCGTGGCTTAGGCCGGTGTTGAGGTGTCTTATCACCAGTGCGGTGCGTTATAATCGAAATGACCGTTGGAGTTATTAATGAATACGAGCATATTGGATCTTAGCTTGTTAGAAAGGTAAAAAAATTGAGGTTTGGCTCCGAAACCTATCGTGGTATCAGTTTTAAAAGGGAAATGGATTCACGAATGGTTAACCTGAGAGATGGGTTCGGTATATCTCGTGCTTCAGCTGCCGTGGGCAGGGTATGGAGCTGTTGGAACAAGACTCTACCTAATGAAAGAGGTTTTCAGCTAGTATTTGGTTATTGTGGCCAGTTGTTGTGATTAGAGACTATCGTCTCGAGTGATTTGGGTTGTCGATACAGGCATATGATCTCAACCGGAGTAGTGAATATGGGTTATTGTAGTGGATTCGAGTGTATCCCGAGTATAGGCATGGGATTTGCATTTGGCATATGATTTCAGAAAGTGCAATGTGATTTATGGTTCAGATGGTCTGTGAAATTCTGACTATATGGTGTTTTCGGACTTATGTGAGATAGGGTGACGTGTGATAGCCCGGGTATATGCTTGGTAAGTCCATTCGTCTATTGGGTTGTTTCCAGTACAACTCTGAGTCCGCTCGAGGACGAGCGTTTGTTTAAGTTTGGGAGAATGTAACGACCCGCCCCGTCGTTACGGGAATCTCCACCCCGTTACCTTGAATTAACATATCTTATGCTTCTATATCGGTGTTAGAACCTATCGGGTGAGTTAGGAGTGAATTGAATTAAAAATGAAGCAAATAGCATGTTTGAAGGAAGTTTGAATATGGAAAGTCAACCTAGAGTTGACTATCGAGTTAGAGTGCTCGGAATCGGATTATGATGATTCGACTAGTTTCTAGGGATCATTTATGACTTAGGAGAGCAATCGGAATTGAATTTGGAGATCCGGTGTAGAAATAGGCTTGAATTGGCTAAGGTCGAATTTTGGCGAAATCCGATCGATAGGTGAGATTTTGATCCGGGAGTCGGAATGGAATTCCGACAGTTGCAGTAGTTCCGTTAGGTGATTTTGGATATGCCTGCAAATTTTCAGGTCATTCGGACATCGTTTGGTCGGGTTTTTGATCGAATGTGAATTTTTGAAGTTAAAGTTAAACTTAAGCTTAAATTTGTTGAAAACGGACGATTTTGATGTTAACGATAGAGTTTTGATGATTGGAACAAGTTCGAATAAGGTTATAGGGCGTGTTGGTTCTTTTGGTTGAGGTCCGGGGGCCTCGGGTGAGTTTCGGGGTGGTTTCGGACCATTTCTAGGCCATTTTTAACTGCTGGTTTATGTCTGTAGCAGTGTTCTACGCGATCGCGGACAATGGGACGCGATCGCGGTGAGTAAAATGTGCGAAAATTATTAATGAATCGCGATCGCGTGAAATGCTCCGCGATCGCGAAGAAGGAAAATTTCTGTGCATTGATCCTACTTCGGAAGCTCATATCTTTTTATCAACAAGGAATTTTAAGGTGATTCAAAAACGAAAGTTGTAGCCCATCGTGTCTAGTTTTCAGAAAGATAATGAAATCATGATTTGGACATCTGTGTAAAGAGTTTTCGACGTTACACTATAGGGTGTCCGAGAAGGATCTCTAATACACATGTATAACTTGGGAAGCTTATATCCAGAAATATATACGGATTCAGGAGATGACCATCAAATGAAAGTTATAGCCCTATGTGTCTAGTTTCCTGAACATCAAACCATTCATCATTTGGAGTTGTGTGCAAACAGTTATGACCATTATACTGAAGCCTGTCCGGAGGAACCAGAGTTTGTTCACCGCGATCGCGAAGCCTTTCCCGCGATCGCGAAGGGTAAATTTTGGGCCAAATTTTGTTCTCCGCGATCGCAGAGCCATTCCCGCGATCGCGATGAGTAATATGCTTGGGCAGAATGTTTTTAAAACATTCCAGTCGCGAAATCAACCCATTTTTCCACCATTTTTGGTCATTCTTGAGAGCTTTTGGACGGGAATTGAAGGGATTTCGACGGGGAATCATTGGAGGTAAGTTTTATGAGTTAAATACATGATTTTATCAAAGAATCCTCCATTAATTCTCTGAATTTGGGTAAGAAATCAAGAAAATTAGGGCTTTGAGCAAAAATCTTAAAATGGGGATTTGAAGGACCATTTGTGGTCCGAATTGGGAGTTCTTGGTATGTACGGACTCGTGGAGAGACGAGGATTCCGAAAATATGAGTTTCATAATTTTTTGAGATGTGGGCCCGGGGCTCGGGTTTTGGCAACTTTGGGAATTTTGATGTAAATTGAGTTATTTCGACTGGGTTGTGTTTAATTAGCCTATATTGATGTATTCTCATTGATTTTGAGCAGATTCGGCATTCAAGGTGATTGAATTGCGAGGCGAGCGCAAGGCGGATTAAGGCTTCTATCGGATCGAGGTGAGTGGTGGTAATAAATAATGTACTGAGGGTTTGAAACCCCGTACTTGCACTTTACAGTGCTATGTAGAGATGAGACACACGTCATGAGACGGGCGTGGTGGCATTGTGATTTGGGGATTGGACTTGGTCATTCCCGACTAATAGTATTCTGTGTATTATGACTGATAATGAGATTATAAATGTATAGTTGGGCTAATAGCCATGTTTGGGGCCTTGTGCCAATTTGTAGAACATTAGGGGACCTGTAGAATTAGGCGACCCTTAAATCATGCTGGCTACATACACCCAACCGTAGTATATCATGTTGGATACATAAACTCAGCCATAGTTATAACTGTATAGCATATCATGAGCCAATACTAGATGTGTACTTGGAGGTAGACATTCCTTATTCTAGCTGAGTGAGCCTGAGAGGCCAGGTCTATATTGACTGGGATAGGGTCGAGGACCCATTGCGAGGTATATTATATATATATATATACCTATATTGGATCGGGCTGCACGCCGCAGCAGTATATATATTGGATCGGGCTGCACGCCGCAGTAATATACATGTGGGACGGACTGCACGCCGCAGTATTATTGCGCTTGGGCTGTAGGAGCCCCTTCGGAGTCTGAGTCTGCACACATTCCAGTGAGCGCGGTAGTATAATATTATATGTATATATATATAATTTGGATCGGACTGCACGCCGCAGTAATATATGGTGGACCTGGCTGCACGCCACTGTATCATAGCGCTTGGGCCTAAGGAGCCCCTCCGAAGTCTGCACACACCCCCAGTGAGCGCCGTCGACGTTAAATGGCTGCACGCGGCAGCGGTATATGTATTGGAGCGGGCTGCACGCCGCAGCATTATACTTATGGATATTCATATATATACTAAAATACTGATATGATATAGACATATGTATATGTCTCCATATATATTGAGGTAGTTGTATACCGTAGTGGTATGAGTGAGAATGTGGTCGGTGTGGGACCTAGATGGCATAGATGTGGACTGGATATTGGGGGTATTCATTATAGTGATGACTTACCTGTGAGGTTACCCTTAGAACTGTATAGTGATAGTACAGGTGTTCTCACTTCCAGTCGTTGTTTATTATTGTTACTCACTGAGTTGAAATATACTCACCCCACTCCCCGCATTTTTGTGTGTGCAGATATACAGGATTAGGAGGGCAGTTGAGCTATCGCAGCTGCTTGTGTTATCGCCATTCTATGGAGACTTTGAGGTAGCTGCCGTCGTCCGCACGACCCGATATTCCTTCCTACTGTCTTTGATTATGTATTGTTATTTCTTTCCGCTCTGAGCTTTGGTTGTAAACCTTATTACACTTATGTTCTTTAGAGGCTCATGACTCTTGACCCTTCGGTCTATGGGAGTTGGCACATGTTGGGACTTGGTTCCCTGTTTTAAATATATCTATCATTGTTGTGCTTAAATTGGATAAAGTGAGCTTGTGGCTCCGTGGTTATTGTTGATTGGTCGGGCTGGCCTAGCAGTATGCTGGGCGCCATCACGACCGGATTTGGGGTCGTGACAGCAATGCCTTTAAGGGCATATAAGGAACATAAAATGGCAAATTGGTAGATTTAATAGAGCCTATAGGGATATATAAGACGTTTGTGCTACTGATTTCTGCAATTTTGCAGAGATTTAAGGGCATAATGGTCTTAAGAAAAAGGGAATTCAGTAAAAAAACAATAACAAGTAGGGGTACCTTAGTAAAAGCCCCAAAATAGAATAAAAAAGAACCTTCCAGCACATGCGGGAAGGGATCTTGTAACAGATTTAGGGTGTAAAGTGTAAGATTTGGTAAATTAAGAGGGCAGGGAAATGGGATTATTCTCTATCTTTTCCCCCCAAAAAATTCACCTCTCTGCACCTATAAATACCCCCTTTTAGGACTAGTTAAGGGCTGGTTTTTCAATAGAAAAATTCAGAGAAAATATAGATATATAGAGTAAAATAGGTTGGACTTTCAGAGAATCATACACTGAAATAGCAAATAGTTTCTCTGGTTTTCGAGTTGAAATAGTTGTTTGGTGTTTGTTTGGAATTTCTGCTCGTCTTTCCTGGGTTTTCTATTGCTGATTGGTGCGTTATTTATGCTCATCTGGAACTCAAATCTTCACTGTGGCATTACCTGTCAAGTTATTGCCGTGCCTATTTTCATCTCCCCTTAAAACTCATCGATTATTTCTGCTGAATCAGGTACACACTTGTTCAAAGGCTTTGTAATGAAGAAGCTGTGATGAAATGATGTTTCAAATTTAAAATCTCTGTTGCCTTCTGTATTTACTGTGTTTCTAATTAGCTGTCTAGTATTATTGTAGATTTGTAATTTATTAGTAGCATTGTGTGTATAAGTGAAAACTCGAACAAAAACAATGTAATAGATAGTAAATAGTAGTAGTAGAATAGTTATAGTAGTCAAACAACTTAGTTAAATAGGTTAAAACCATAAAACAAGGTTAATTAGTCTCGACATGAATCTATAACACACGAAATCACAGCCATAATATTAATTAGTTTTATGTAGGTAATCTAATTTGGGTATTTGACACTTAGATCCAAACAGGTTCATAAATAATAACAATAAAACGAAGTTACAACTTAGTTTGAATATTGATTTCCTCGATATCACACCATATTCAATAACAGAACATAATAACGTACCTATGAGTGAGTTAATTTAGCCTAGGTAATTAAATGTTAGGTATAAACGATTGAATCGTTAGTTTGGATTTAATTCACTTGTTTAAAATAGTCTCCTGATAATCAGTTACTATAAAATATAGATTAGTGATATGAATTGGCCTGTGAGATCAAAGTAAGTAATTCCGTCAATTAAGTCTTCTCTATATTAGACTTTATTCAATATTGTTAGCTTCTATAGAAATTGTTTCTCAATAAATAATATAGTTTTTGATTCAATTCTCTTTCTGTTCTTTCCGTGTTTCTTACCTTACTATGAGTCTTCATTTTTATTCCTATTACTACTGCCTCGTCTTTGATATGGGCCTGATGCACGACTTAGGCCTGGAATACATTCGAGGACTAAATGAGCTATTGAACCAAAGCCCAAAGCCAGTCTGGGTCACTAAGACCTAGATGTAAGTGATAATCCATTAAGTATAGATCCAGAAGTCCAGGCCCAATAACAATGAAACAACAATGGCCTGGACTCACTTTCTGGAATTACATATGATTAATAATGATTAAGGGAAAAACATTGATAGAAAAACATAGTATATACCTATTAGATCGGACTATAAAATTAAATTGGGATGAGTCTCACACAATACCAAAATAGTGGGGCCCCCCTTTAGTAATAAAGTAATATAAATAATAGATTCGGGAAGGCTAATAGCGAATTCCATAGCTTCTCCCAAAAGATTTAAAAGCCGTTAGATGTTGTTTAGGCACGATTTAATATACCTTCCTTAAATACGAGTGTGCACTTGGTGCGACTCAAATCCCAAATCCCGGCGAAGCCGAAATGTATTAAAAGTCACAGGCGTACTGGTTGCGGTGTGACTCGAAATACGTTTTCGCGACGTCGCAAATTCTTAAAATATTAAAGTCGGAAACACATACCTATTGCTAAAAATATATAACAAGCCATATAAAATTGAAAACGACGGTTGAGCGACCGTGCTAAAACCACAGAATCCGGGAATGCCTAACACCTTCTCCCGGGTTAACAGAATTTCTTATCCAGATTTCTGTTTTGCGGAATGTAATAACAGAGTCAATTTCCTTGGATTCGGGATTAGCCGGTGACTTGGGAAACCATTATCTTCCCAAGTGGCGACTCTGAAAATTAAATAAAAATCTCAGACCGATTGTCCTTTATTTGAAAAAACTCCTTCCTCTTTGTTATCGTATCCTTCTCGGGTACTCGAACATTGAGGTGTACCCAACGTATCTTTTCAAATGGATCAGAACAAAAAAGGGTAGTAAAAAGGAAGGTGTGACACACGCGACAAAAAGGAAGCCAAGAAACTCCGGGTGCAAGCAGTCCACTACAGCCTAATAAATCACGATCTCTTTAAGAGAACATTCGGCGGTACCCTTGCTAAATGTCTCAAGCCATACCAGACTAGGCAAGTATAAGAGGAAGTGCATAAGGGAAATTGTGGCGCCTATATGAGGAACTGCGCCCTTGTCCGATGCCTCATATGCACCGGCTACTACTAGCCCACCATGAAGAAGGAGGCAGCAGACTACGTTCGAAAATGCGAACAATGCCAAAAGTTTGCCCCCATGATACACTAGGCAAGAGAACTCCTCCACTCGGTCACTTCGACATGGCCATTCATAAAATGGGGAATAGACATAATCGGCCCCCTACCAGCTGGACGAGGAAAGGTACATTTCCTGCTAGTTTTAACCCATTAATTTTCTAAATGGGAAAAAGCAGGTGCGTACATGCAAATACACGAGCAAGAGGTAATCGCATTCATATGGAAAAAGATCATATGTCGTTTTGGAATTCCCAAAGAAATCAGTTGCAATAACGGGCCCCAATTCATTGGCAAAAAGACAACCAAATTCTTCGAGAAATAGCACATCAAGCGGATACTCTCCACCCCATATCATCTCGCCTCTAATGGTTAAGCTGAATCCTCCAACAAAACAATACTGAACATACTAAAAAAGAAGCTCGAAGAAGCCAAAGGGCTATGGCCCGAGTTACTACCCGAGGTATTATAGGAATATCGGAGTACACCCAAATCCAGCACGAGGGAAACACTATATTCACTGGTCTACGGAACCGATATCATTATACCCGTCGAAATCGGAGAACCTAGTATGAGATACGTATATACCAGTGGAGCAGATAACAACGCCAACAGGTTACAAGACTTGGACAAGGCCAAGGAACAAAGAGACATGGCCCACATCAGAATGGCCTCCCAAAAACAACAAGCGAAAATATATTACAACAAGAAAGCCAAGGTGAGACTGCTTAGATTTGGCGTATGTTCTCAAAGCCAAAACACTGACAACAAAAGATCCGAACAAAGGAAATTTAGGAACCAACTGGGACGGATCGTACAAAATCACAGCGGCAGCGATCAAAGGAGCATTCCAACTAGAAACGATGGAGGGAAAATTAATCCAAAACAATTGGAACATCGCCCATCTCAAACACTTCTACTTCTGAAAGGTATCTCCCGAGTCGTACTCTTTTTCCCTTACCTGAGTTTTGTCCCAACTGGGTTTTCTCGGAAAGGTTTTAACAAGGTGACGAAGGGGACACCCGGTGGAATAAGAAGTATGGGTTCACCACATCGGCCCACCTACACGACTCGTAGGACAATATGGTGAATGTACTACCTTAGTATCTCCAAATATCACCATTGTATGAACATCGTTCTCAATTGTCTGAAAAGAATCTCTATTGAATGAATAAAGATCTCCATTTGATTGGATAAAATTCTCCATTGTATTAGAAGAATCTCTATCAGAATGAACAAGGATCTCCATTACGTGAACAAGAAAACAATCGACATCAGTTCAACCTCGTTCGAACCAACAATGGGTATTACTTCAACGACAGTCGAAGCAACATCCCAATGACGAAGGCCATCAACATAAGTTCAACCTCATTCGAACTACAACGGATATTACTTCGACGACAGTCGAAGCAATATTCTAATGGTGAAGGCTGTCACACCTCCCTTTTTACTACCTTTTTTGATTTCCCCGACTAGGAGAATAAGGTATACCTCGATATTATAAATATCCCGGGAAAGGATATAATAACAACGAGGAAGAAGTTTTTCCAAATAAAGGACAATCGGTTTGAGATTTTATTTAAAGTTTTAGAGTCACCACTTGGGAAAATAATGGTGTCCCAAGTCACCGGTTAATCCCGAATCCGAGGAAGTTGACTCTGTTTTAACAGTCCGCGCAAGAAGAAATCCGGATAAGGAATACTGTTAACCCGGGAGAAGGTGTTAGGCACTCCCGAATTCCGTGGTTTTAGCACGGTCGCTCAACTGTCGTTCTTAATTTCAATTGATTTATTATATTTTTTTTAGCAATATGTACATGTTTTTCTTTGAATATTTACGAATTGCGACGTTGCGAAAACGTATTTTTGAGTCACACTGCAACCAGTATGCCTGTGACTTTTAACACGCTTTGGCTTCGCCGAGATATATGATTTGAGTCACATCAAATGTGCACTCGTATTAGGGAAAGTATATTTTTTAAAGTCGCGCCTATATCGTCTATCGGCTTTTAATCTTTTGGAAAGGTTGTAAAATTAGCTATCAACCTTCCCGAGTCTATTATATAATTATTTGTTTATATGGGGGCTCCACTGTTTTGTTTTCAATGCGAGGCTCGTCCCACTCGATTTTTATAGTCCAATCCTATATATATACTATATTCTCTATCATTTGGTTTTTCCCTAATTGATTAATTTCCAGAATATAAGTCCAGGCCGTATTCTTTATATTACGGGGCCTCGACTCTTTGGGCTCATATCTAGAATATTAATTTATGTGACTGGGTCTTAAAAACCCAGAACACACTGAAGCTGTCAATTAGAAGCCCAATTATAAACCGTTCCAGATCTGGGCCTTCGCTATTTATTAGGCCCAAACCAAACGTGATTGAAGAAGAGAAACTGAAATTAAAACTCATCATATACAAATATTCAGAACCAGTGGAGAACAAATTTGAATTGTATTTATTCAATGAAGAGAAAATCATACAGAATACACTAACAGTTTCGAACCTTAACTATCTAATGTGAACGAAATCTAATTGTCAGGCAACTTTTGCTTTTATATTTCAATAACTAATTTAAATTAACGAAATAGGATATTGATTGGCTAAAAATGATAGAATTATTATTCAACTAATACGAAACTACTTGACAATACACTAATCACTATTACTTGTAACTTTCAGAGAATTAACTAATTGTATTGAACATTAAACTAATTATGTGACTCATTCGACTAACTATGTGATTAGCGACTTCATATATGATTATCGGTTTTATCTATACCACCTTAATTGCCATTGAACTATTTAGTTCGAATTAACAGATATTAAATTGAACTAGTTGCCATACATGCTAACATTGTCATTAATGTACATGTTGCGAGCTTACTTTTAGATTAAATGAATCAGATTAGTTATTAACCTATTTTAGTTAACTAGGTGATTACGATTACTATCATTACACTAGTTCCACTCACTACACTATTACATTATTTCCATCCTTCATTCGTACCTCACATGAGCTAATTATACAATAATCTACTACTGAATTACAGCTTTAACTAATCATATTCTAAAGACAAAACAAATACAGAAACAGAGCTATTGAGAAATCATCTTATTTTATTCATCACCTTCAAATTCAACTACAGTTATATGTTTGAAGTTCAGATGTGTACCTGATTCAGCAATGAAAGATCATATGAGTCTAAAGGAGTGAAGATGAGAATAAGAAGATTGATCACAGAAGCAAAGCAATAACAGCGAAGATGAATGAACACAGCAATGCAGTCGAATTCAACAACAAAATAAGAGTTCCAAATTCAGCAAAGCAATAACTCAGTAACACAATAGCAGAAGACCAGTAGAAAACCTAGTAAACCAACAGATAATAAAGGAGTTCTATAGAGCTTCAGAGCTTCGACTAAACGCAGAAAATTACTCTTAGTATTTGTGTTTTCAGTATATATTCTCTGAATTCATAAAAGTTCAGCCCTTATTCAGGCTTTATTTAAGCCTATTTATAGATAAAATTAGTGAAATTTTTTTTGGGGGGGGGGGAATTTGAAAAAGTTATTCCTAATTCCCTCCCCTTAATTCTTTTATTTATTACACTTTAACACCTAATTCAGATTCAAAATTGCCTTCCAGCATGTGCTGGAAGGTTCTATTGAGTTCTATTTGAGGTGTTTTACTATTGTACCTCACTTTCTAAGGTTATTAACTGATTTGCCTTTCTATTGAGTCTATTATACCCTTTGTTTTGTGCAATATTGCAGAAACACTAGGCCTAAATGTCTGAATTTTCCTCATAGCTCTTTTAAATCCACAAATGCCATTTTTCATTCCTTTTATATCCTTATTATCAATTTCTATTTACCCGGCCTCATCCAGGTCTGGGTATTCTATTTTATACCTTTATTTAACTTCTGGCCACTATTCTATAAGTCTTTAAGACTTAGCCAGATTTGGGTGTTAGTTTCTTTTCAATTTTAACCTCTTTTAAGAGGTATTCTTTTCAATTATGTGTTAGAAGTGATTTGCAGGATTAGCCTGCTTATTTGTTAGGGATTAACCATTTCAGATTTAACCAGTATTATGTTTTGGACTTGGCTTTTGCAAAATTAGTCATTATTGTTCAGTAGCCTCTTAGGGCTAGTTTAAGATTTGCAGATTTAGTCAGTTTGAGATTTATGGTTTATTACTAAGTTAACTAGTTTTCAGAACTAGCCACTTGGATTTAGACTTCAGGATTTTGCAGAATTGGCCAATTTCAACATTGACCACTCTATTGTTATTTCAATTATAACCACTTTTTATGTCATTTTCAATTTTAACCTAATTAAACTACTTTCATGGTTTCAAAGTTAGCCAATTATCCAATTAATTGTCTAAAACAGTTATAACCAATATCCCCTAAGAGCATAATAAGCTTAATTGTAGTCTAATAACATGAACTCATTACAAAAATAACCTTTCATATCAATTTGCACACATAGCCACAAATCAGAATCATTTATCATCTAACCAAAACTTAGAGAGAAATTTGAATATGGTTGAATTTCAATTAAACAACTTTACAACTCAGATTTTAGGCATAGCATAACAGATTTGACATAGAAGATATATTCAGAATATTTTCATGTTAAAAATTCACAAAAACCCTAAAAAGCTCGAGCATATTTAATCAAGTGTTAATAGACAGTTTTATCAGAGAATCTAATATAGCATGCTTAATAAGAGAAACAAGTTTAAAACAAGAAACTACTTAAACAAGAAGCTAATCTAACATGCAACTAACTTAAAACTTAAAATGAAATTAAGGAAAAATAGAAATTAACACATGAATCATGCTCAAACAGAAATAAAAATGGGACACGGGACTTAGCTTAGCAAGATATGTCTCCTGAGCTTCCCCGTTGTTTCTTTTTGTTCTTTTCTTTTCTTTTTTTTTTTCTTTCTTTTTTCCAGTTTCCTTTTTCTTTTCTTTCAGTAAGACTTCAATATTCGAAGTCTTTTATTGGGTTTTTTAGTGGAAGACATAGGTTTCAGAGACGAAAAGATGGGGTCTTTTTGATGTGGGGTTGCTTAAGTCTGCCGGAATTAGGGTTCCGGCGACTTACTTTCTTAGGTTTGAGGAGTTCGAAGAGTATTTGAAGAAAAAGGGTTACATGGGGTTAAAGATCAAGAAAAAGCGGCTTTGGGATGTTATTTTGGAGGCCAGTATCAAAAGTGGTGGTCAACGGAGAAGAACTCCGGTGGCCGGATTTTCAAAACATTTGGGGCTTTAGGGTTTTTTCTAGGTTTTCATGGAGGTTTGGGGTAGAGGAGTAAGAGGAGAGTGGTTTGCGGTTCAGAAGTGGCCGAAGACTGCCATGAACGGCGGACAGTCTCCATGGCCGGCAGAGATGAGATGAGAGGAAGAAGAAGAAGAGAGGGCGGCTAGGGTTAGATTTGGAGATGAAATTGTGACGACCCGGCCCGTCGTCACGGGAATTACCACCCCGTTACATTGTAATTGTATGTTTTATGCTTTTATATCAGTGTTAAAGTCTATCGGGTGAGTTAGGAGTGATTTGGATTGGAAATGAGGCATATAGCCTTTGCGAAGGAAACTTGAATAAGGAAAGTCAACCCGGAGTTGACTATTTGGTTAGAGGGCTCGAAATCAGATTTTTGTGATTCGGTTAGTTCCGGGAGGTGATTTGTGATTTAGGGGAGCGATCGAAAATGAAATTGGAGGCCCGGTGTAGAAATAGGCTTGAATTGGCTAAGGTTGAATTTTGGCGAAATCCGAACGGTAGGTGAGATTTTGATCCGGGAGTCGGAATGGAATTCCGACAGTTGCGGTAGCTCCGTTAGGTGATTTTGGATGTGCCTGCAAAATTTCAGGTCATTCGGACGTCGTTTGGTCGGGTTTTTGATTGAATGTGTAATTCAGAATGTTTTAAGGAATTTAGGCTTGAATTTGATGTGAATTATGGGTTTTGGTGTTATTAGACGTGTTTTGAGGATTGGAGCAAGTTCGAATAAGGTATTAAGATGTGTTAGTGTGTTTGGATGAGGTCCCGGGGGCCTCGGGGTGATTCCGGATGGTTAAACGGGAGAAAATGTGGAAAATTGCAGGTTTTGAGTCTGTTCTGTTGTTTTCGCTCCTGCGGAAATGGGAGCGCAGGAGCGACTCCGCAGAAGCGGACAAGAAGGCGCAGAAGTGGGATAGACCGCTGAAGCGGAGCCTGGTCCGCAGGAGCGGCTTCACTGGTGCGAGAGGTCGATCGCAGAAGCGGTCTTGAGCCGTCTTGGGAAAATCCGCAGAAGCGGATGTTTGATCGCATAGGCGAGTCCGTTGAAGCGGACTCTTGGTCGCGGAAGCGGACAAATTTCCGCAGAAGCGGATGCGTAGGGGCGATCCTTGGATCGCTGGTGCGGAAATGGCCAAAAGGGCCTGGGTTCGCAGAAGCGACCAAAAGGTCGCAGAAGCGGTTCCGCAGGGGCGGAATTTTATCCGCAGAAGCGAAAATCGCTGTGAGTTAAGTGTATCAGAAGTTAGAAACATTTCACACATTTGGGTCTCGGCTTTAGAGGCGATTTGGGCGATTTTGAAGAGAAATTCAAGGGAAATCATCAGGTAATCAACTATGGACTTAAACTATGATTAGTATTGGTAATATTATGCAAATATATCATGAAAATGGAGGAATTTGGGGTAATTTATGGAGGATTTAGCCCTAGGCTTGAACTTTAGAAAATCAAGGTTTTGAATGGGCAAATGGAGTCCGAATTTGGTAAAATTGATATGCTTAGACTCGTATTGAGATGAGGGTTCCGAATATGTGACTTTCATGATTTTTTGACAAGCGTACCGAAAGTCGGGTTTTGACAACTTTGGGAATTTTGATGTAAATTGAGTTGTATTGATTGGGTGTCGTCCCATTGGCCTAATTTGTTGTATTTTTACTGTATTTGATCAGATTCTACGCGTGCGGAGCTTGATTTTCATGGCAAGGGCATTGCGGAGTAGTCGTCGCGCCGTATTGAGGTGAGTAATAGATGTGGGTGATGACCGGCGGGTTCGAAACCCCGGTATACCACTTTGTGATGCTGTATAGCGGCGAGACACGCACACTCTTGAGAGTGCGGGGTCGATCATGAACTGGAGACTATATATTAGTCCGACCTGTTGATATTGTATTATTGGCTATTCTCGAGCCGTTGAACCCCCTTCTTGGGCGGTTGAGTATACTTGTGGGCCGTGAGCCAGTTATTGGATCCCGCGAGGATCGTTATAATTGTCTTATCATATAGACATGCTAGTTTACTACTAGTCTGCAGCTATTTCTGTTATTATGCTAATTCCAATCTATGGAACTTGATATTACTGTTTTCCAAGTGAAAAATGATAAAAAGAGTTTTCAAAAACTACTTTTGAGCCTGCGAGGCTGTATCTGCATATTAGCTGACTAGTAGTGGATCGGGCTGCACGCCGCAGCGAGATATATGTTGGATCGGACTGCACGCCGTAGGAAATCTCTATGAGATGTGCTTGGGTTGTAGGAGCCCCTCCGGAGTCTGAACCCCCACAGTGAGCACGGGTACCCAAAATTGGAGTCGAGCTACGCGCCGTAGCGGTCATATCATGCATTGCATTGCATTTAGCTACATCTGCTAGCTGTTATGCTATTTATTGGTATTGTTGGTACGGGTACAGTGAATATTGATTCTATGACAGGGTAGCTGATTATAGTTTTACATAGTGCTTTATTGCGGATTTCTTATCTGCGCTGTCTTACCCTTGTTTATTACCACTGAGTCTGGCAGTACTCATTTTACTCCCCGCACCTTGTGTGCAGATCCAGGTACCTCTCAGCAGACTTGATTCGGTAGCTACTTGGAGGCATTGTGCGGGATAGTCGAGGTAGCTGCAGCGTCCGCAGGACCTGACTCCCCTTCTAGTTGTCATTTCTTATCTTGTTGTCTTTCTTTTCCGCACTGAGTTTGTTATAAACTTTATTACACTTATGTTCTTTAGAGGCTCATGACTCTCGACCCTTCGGTCTATGGGAGTTAGTATATTTTGGGACTTGGTCTCCCCGCTGTTGGTATAAGTATTACTATTGTTTCATATTTTGAAATGCTTAAATGGGTTAAAGAGAGCTTCTAGCTCCGTTGTTGATATTGATTGGTCAGGCTGGCTTAGCAATGTGTTGGGCGCCATCACGACCGGATTTGGGGTCGTGACAAGTTGGTATCAGAGCCTAGGTTTACTAGGCCTCATGAGTCTTGAGCCGGTTAGTAGAGTCTTGTGGATCGGTACGGGGACGCCTGTACTTATCCTCGGGAGGCTGCGAACCTTTAGGAAAACTTCACTTTTCTTGAACTGTGTCGTGCGATCTTGTTGTTCTGAGAACTGAACTTCTATATTCTATTCTCTCGCAGATGGCGAGAACGCGAGCATCAGGACGAGGTGGACGACCTCCATTGCCACCTGTTAGAGGTCGTGGGCGCGGTCGTGCTAGAGTTAGAGGTAGGGCAGCTGAGGCAGTGCCAGCTGACCCGCCCGTTGTACCAGTTCAGGAGCAGCCCCCAGTGGTTGATGCTCCAGCAGCCCCAGTTCGAGGCCAGACTGTATCTATTGCTATTCCTGGTCTTCAGGAGACTCTTGCTCAGATATTAGCGGTGTGTTCCGGTTTGGCTCGGGTAGTTTCAGCTACCGGCACTGCAGCGACATCTCAGACAGTGGGTGGTCTGCAGACACCTGCAGCTCGCACACCTGAGCAGGTTGTTCAGGGACTTCAGATGCCAAAGGCGGTCCCCACTCAGGTGGTTGCACCGGTTATTCCTCCAGCTGCACCAGCTCCAGCTCCAGAGCATATGGTTCAAGTTATGGCCGATGACGAGCAGCATCGTCTTGAGAGATTTTGTAGACTTCAGCCACCCCATTTTAGTGGCGTTGAGGGCGAGGATGCCCAGGGTTTCTTGGACAAGTGTCAGAGGATGTTGCGGACGGCTGGTATTCTTGAGTCCAGCGGAGTTTCATTTACTACTTTTCAGTTCACTGGTCCCGCATTTGATTGGTGGGAAAAGTTTGAGAGGCGTAGGCCTGCAGGAGCAGCACCTCTCACATGGCAGCAGTTCTCTACTCTCTTTCTAGAGAAATATGTACCTCAGTCTCGTCGTGAGGAGCTACGTCGCCAGTTCGAGTGGTTGGTTCAGGGCGACATGTCTGTGACCCAGTATGAGCTCAGATTCACACAGTTGGCTAGGCATGCCACATGGATGATCCCTAATGATAGGGAGAGGATCGGGAGGTTCATTGATGGCCTCAACTACTCTATCCGCATTCTTATGACCAGAGAGAGAGTTTTGTCATCATCATTTGAGCAGGTTGTTGATATGGCACGCTCCATTGAGGCGGATCGTCGCCGAGAGAGGGAGGAGCGGGAGGCCAAGAGGCCTCGTGGTTTTGGTAGTTTCAGTGGTGCTCCATCTAGAGGGCATTCCCAGCAGAGCAGAGGTCGCTCATCTAGACCTTCTCATTCCGCCCAAGTTATCGTGGGGTGTCATCGGGTCATGGTTATCACAGTTCTCATCAGGGCCAGTCATCACTTAGTGCCCTTCCGACTTAGAGTTTGTCTTGTGCCCCATCAGTTCAGGTCTCTTCTATGCTAAGTGCATCTGCTAGTCACTCCAGTGCAAAGGGTTCCCTTCAGTCTCCATCTCTAGCATCTGAGAGTTGTTATGAGTGTGTAGAGATGGGTCATATATGGAGGTAGTGCCCCTGTCGTCTCACGAGTTCATCTCAGTAGAGGGGTCAGTCATCGGCTTCAGTGCCAGTTGCTTTATCACCCACGCCCAGCCAACTAGGGGTGGATGTCAATCAGCTAGGGTTCCCCTAGAGGGGGATGCCGATCAGGTGGTGGTCGGGCCCATTTCTATGCACTTCTAGCTAGACCCGATGTTATTGCTTCTGATGTTATCATTAAAGGATGCCTCGTTCTATTTGATCCGGGATCCACATATTCTTACGTGTCCTCTTATTTTGCACATCACTTGGGTGCGACTCGTAGTAGTCTTGATTTACTTGTTCATGTATCCACCCCGTGGGTGATACGATTATTGTGGATCATGTCTATAGATCCTGTGTTATATCTATTGGGAGTCTGGAGACCCAGGCAGATTTGTTATTGTTGGGGATGGTGGACTTTGATGTTATATTGGTTATGGACTGGTTGTCTCCGTACCATGCTATATTGGACTGTCATGCTAAGACAGTTACGTTGGCCATTCCTGGTATTTCTCAGATTGAGTGGCGGGGTTCAACTGATTTCGTCCCTAGCCGTGTTATTTCGTTCTTAAAAGCTCAGAAGATGGTTGAAAAAGGGTGCTTATCTTACTTAGCTTTTGTGAGAGATGTGGGAGCTGAATCTCCTAGCATTGATTCTGTACCTATTGTGAGGGACTTCCCAGATGTATTCCCCTCAGACCTGCCGGGCATGCCGCTGGACAGGGATATTGATTTTGGCATTGACTTGGTGCCGGGCACTCAGCCCATATCCATTCCTCCTTATCGAATGGCACCAGCCGAGTTGAAAGAACTGAAAGAGCAGCTTCAAGAGCTTCTGGATAAGGGTTTCATCCGCCCTAGTGTGTCTCCGGTGGGGTGCGCCGGTATTATTTGTTAAAAAGAAAGATGGTTCCATGCGAATGTGTATTGATTATAGACAATTGAACAAACTGACAGTGAAGAACAAGTACCCTCTACCGCGCATAGATGATTTGTTTGATCAGTTATAGGGTACGAGGGTGTTTTCTAAGATCGATCTTCGTTCAGGCTATCATCAGCTGAAGATCGGGGACTCGGATATTATGAAGACTGCATTCAGGACCAGATATGGTCATTATGAGTTTCTTGTGATGTCGTTTGGGCTGACCAACGCCCCAGCAGCATTTATGCATCTGATGAACAGTGTGTTCGGGCCTTATTTGGATTCATTTGTGATTGTGTTCATTGATGACATTCTAGTCTACTCCCGTAGTCGGGAGGAGCATGCTCAGCATTTGAGTATTGTGTTGCAGAGATTGAGAGAGGAGAAGCTATATGCTAAATTCTCCAAGTGCGAGTTTTGGCTCGAGTCCGTAGCATTTATGGGACATGTGGTGTCTCGTGATGGTATTCAGGTTGATCCTAAGAAGATAGAGGCGGTGCAGAGTTGGCCTAGACCAACCTCAGCTATAGAGATCAGGAGTTTTCTCGGCTTGGCGGGGTATTATCGCCGGTTTGTTCAGGGATTTTCATCCATTGCTTCTTCATTGACTAAATTGACCCAGAAATTTGTGTGGTCGGATGAGTGCGAGGAGAGCTTTCGGAAGCTCAAGACAGCTTTGACCACAGCTCCAGTGTTAGTATTGCCATCGGCTTCAGGTTCATATACCGTTTATTGTGATGCCTCGAGAGTGGGGATAGGTTGTGTGTTGATGCAGGAAGGTAAGGTAATTGCTTATGCTTCTCGGCAGTTGAAGCCACATGAGAAGAACTATCCTGTTCATGATTTGGAGCTAGCCGCCATTGTTCATGCATTGAAGATTTGGAGACACTATTTGTACGGTGTGTCTTGTGAGGTGTATACCGACCATCGTAGTCTCCAACACTTGTTCAAATAGAAAGACCTTAATTTGAGACAGTGGAGATGGCTTGAGTTGCTGAAGGATTATGACATTACTATATTATATCATCCGGAGAAGGCCAATGTGGTGGCCGATGCTTTGAGCCGGAAGGCGGTCGGTATGGGGAGCTTGGCATATATTCCAGCTGAGGAGAGGCCACTTGCTTATGATGTTCAGGTGCTAGCCAATCGGCTAGTGAGGTCAGATATCTTCGGAGCCCAGCAGGGTGTTGGCTTGTGTTGCCTCTCGGTCATCTCTATCTGATCGTATTCGTGAGCGCCGGTTTGATGATCCACATTTGGCTGTCCTTAGGGACAGAGTTCAGCATGATGATGCTAGAGATGTCACCATTGATAGTGATGGTGTATTGAGGATGCAGGGCCGGATATGCGTGCCCAATGTTGATGGCCTTCGTGAGTTGATTCTGGAGGAGGCCCATAGCTCGCGGTATTCTATCCATCCAGGAGCCGCGAAGATGTATCAAGATTTGAAACATCACTATTGGTGGAGAAAGATGAAAATGGACATTGTCGGACATGTAGCACGGTGCCTCAACTGTCAGCAGGTTAAGTACGAGCATCAGAGGCCCGGCGGTGTATTTCAGCGCATTGTTATTCCTGAGTGGAAATGGGAGAGGATCACTATGGACTTTGTTACTGGACTCCCTCGGACGGCGAGGAAGTTTGATTATGTATGGGTGATTGTGGATAGACTGACCAAGTCAGCTCACTTCATTCCAGTTAGTACTACCTACTCATCGGAGCGGTTGGCAACGATCTTTATTCGAGAGATTGTTCGGTTGCATGGAGTCCCGGTGTCTATCATATCCGACAGGGGTACTCAGTTCACTTCTCAGTTTTGGAGAGCATTTCAGCGAGAGATGGGTACACGGGTTGAGTTGAGTACAACATTTCACCCCCAGATAGATGGGCAGTCTGAGCGTACTATTCAAATTCTGGAGGATATGTTGCGAGCATGTGTGATTGACTTTGGTGGTTCGTGGGATGAGTTCCTACCACTTGCTGAGTTTGCCTACAACAACAGTTATCAGTCGAGTATTCAGATGGCCCCGTATGAGGCATTGTATGGCAGGCGGTGTAGATCCCCCGTGGGATGGTTTGAGCCTGGTGAGGTTAGATTGATAGGGACTGAGTTAGTCCAGGATGCTCTGGATAGAGCAAAGTTGATCCAGGAGAGGCTTCGTACAGCACAGTCTCGTCGGAAGAGTTATGCGGACCGTAGAGTTCGAGAGTTGTCTTTCATGGTTGGTGACAGAGTATTGTTGAAGGTTTCACCTATGAAGGGTGTCATGAGGTTTGGGAAGAAAGGAAAGTTGAGTCCCAGGTACATTGGTCCTTTTGAGATACTCAAGAGAGTTGGAGAGGTGGCATATGAGTTAGCCTTGCCGCCCAGCTTATCTAGCGTTCATCCGGTATTCCACGTGTCTATGCTCCGGAAGTACATTGGAGATCCGTCTCATGTATTGGATTTCAGCAGCATTCAGCTTGATGGTGATCTATCCTATGATGTGGAGCCTATTGCTATTTTGGGTCGTCAGGTGAGAAAATTGAGGTCTAAGGAGATTGCATCAGTTAAGGTTCAGTGGAGAGGTCGACCCGTGAAGAAGGCCATTTGGGAGATCGAGCGGGAGATGCGGAGCAGATGTCCTCACTTGTTTGAGACTTCAGGTATGTTTCTTGACCCGCTCGAGGACGAGCGTTTGCTTAAGAGGGGGAGAATGTGACGACCCGGCCCGTCGTCACGGGAATTACCACCCCGTTATGTTGAAATTGTATGTTTTATGCTTTTATATCGGTGTTAAAGTCTATCGGGTGAGTTAGGAGTGATTTGGATTGGAAATGAGGCATATAGCCTTTGTGAAGGAAACTTGAATAAGGAAAGTCAACCCGGAGTTGACTATTTGGTTAGAGGGCTCGAAATCGGATTTTGGTGATTCGGTTAGTTCCGGGAGGTGATTTGTGATTTAGGGGAGCGATCGGAATTGAAATTGGAGGCCCGGTGTAGAAATAGGCTTGAATTGGCTAAGGTTGAATTTTGGCGAAATCCGAACGGTAGGTGAGATTTTGATCCGGGAGTCGGAATGGAATTCCGACAGGTTGCAGTAGCTTCGTTAGGTGATTTTGGATGTGCCTGCAAAATTCCAGGTCATTCGGACGTCGTTTGGTCGGGTTTTTGATTGAATGTGTAATTCGGAATGTTTTAAGGAATTTAGGCTTGAATTTGATGTGAATTATGGGTTTTGGTGTTATTAGACGTGTTTTGAGGATTGGATCAAGTTCGAATAAGGTATTAAGATGTGTTGGTGTGTTTGGATGAGGTCCCGGGGGCCTCGGGGTGATTCCGGATGGTTAAACGGGAGAAAATGTGGAAAATTGCAGGTTTTGAGTCTGTTCTATTGTTTTCGCTCCTGCGAAAATAGGAGCGCAGGAGCGACTCTGCAGAAGCGGACAACGAGGCGCAGAAGCGAATCCGACCGCTGAAGTGGAGCCTGGTCCGCAGGAGCGGCTTCGCTGGTGTGAGAGGTCGATCGCAGAATCGGTCTTGAGCCGTCTTGGGAAAATCCGCAGAAGCGGATGTTTGATCGCATAGGCGAATCCGCTGAAGCGGACTCTTGGTCGCGGAAGCGGATCATTCCGCAGAAGCGGACAAATTTCCGCAGAAGTAGGATGCGCAGGGGCGGTCCTTGGATCGCTGGTGCAAAAATGGCCAAAAGGGCCTGGGTTCACAGAAGCGACCAAAAGGTCGCAGAAGCGGTTCCGCAGGGCCGGAATTTTATCCGCAGAAGCGAAAATCGCTGTGAGTTAAGTGTATCAGAAGTTATAAAAATTTCAGAAACATTTCACACATTTGGGTCTCGGCTTAGGCGATTTGGGCGATTTTGAAGAGAAATTCAAGGGAAATCATCAGGTAATCGACTATGGACTTAAACTATGATTAGTATTGGTAATATTATGCAATTATATCATGAAAATGGAGGAATTTGGGGTAATTTATGGAGGATTTAGCCCTAGGCTTGAACTTTAGAAAATCAAGGTTTTGAATGGGCAAATGGAGTCCAAATTTGGTAAAATTGATATGCTTAGACTCGTATTGAGATGAGGGTTCCGAATATGTGACTTTCGTGATTTTTCGACAAGCGTACCGAAAGTCGGGTTTTGATAACTTTGGGAATTTTGATGTAAATTGAGTTGTATTGATTGGGTGTCGTCCCATTGGCCTAATTTGTTGTATTTTTACTGTATTTGATCAGATTCTACGCGTGCGGAGCTTGATTTTCGTGGCAAGGGCATTGCGGAGTAGTCGTCGTGCCGTATTGAGGTGAGTAATAGATGTGGGTGATGACCAGCGGGTTCGAAACCCCGGTATACCACTTTGTGACGTTGTATAGCGGCGAGACACGCACACTCTTGAGAGTGCGGGGTCGATCATGAACTGGAGACTATATATTAGTCCGACCTGTTGATACTGTATTATTGGCTATTCTCGAGCCGTTGAACCCCCTTCTTGGGCGGTTGAGTATACTTGTGGGCCGTGAGCCAGTTATTGGATCCCGCGAGGATCGTTATCATTGTCTTATCATATAGACATGCTAGTTTACTACTAGTCCGCAGCTATTTCTGTTATTATGCTAATTCCAATCTCTGGAACTTGATATTACTGTTTTCCAACTGAAAAATGATAAAAGAGTTTTCAAAAACTACTTTTGAGCCTGCGAGGTTGTATCTGCATATTAGCTGACTAGTAGTGGATCGGGCTGCGCGCCGCAGCGAGATATATATGTTGGATCGGGCTGCACGCCGCAGTAAATCTCTATGAGATGTGCTTGGGCTGTAGGAGCCCCTCCGGAGTCTGAACCCCCACAGTGAGCACGGGTACCCAAAATTGGAGTCGAGCTACGCGCCGTAGCGGTCATATCATGCATTGCATTGCATTTAGCTACATCTGCTAGTTGTTATGCTATTTATTGGTATTTGTTGGTACAGGTACAGTGAATATTGATTCTATGACAGGGTAGCTGATTATAGTTTTACATAGTGCTTTATTGCGGATTTCTTATCTGCGCTGTCTTACCCTTGTTTATTACCATTGAGTCTGGCAGTACTCATTTTACTCCCTGCACCTTGTGTGCAGATCCAGGTACCTCTCAGCAGACTTGATTCGGTAGCTACTTGGAGGCATTGTGCGGGATAGTCGATGTAGCTGCAGCGTCCGCAGGACCTGACTCCCCTTCTAGCTGTCATTTCTTATCTTGTTGTCTTTCTTTTCCGCACTGAGTTTGTTATAAACTTTATTACACTTATGTTCTTTAGAGGCTCATGACTCTTGACCCTTCGGTCTATGGGAGTTAGTATATTTTGGGACTTGGTCTCCCCGTTGTTGGTATAAGTAATACTATTGTTTCATATTTCGAGATGCTTAAATGGGTTAAAGAGAGCTTCTAGCTCCGTTGTTGATATTGATTGGTCAGGCTGGCTTAGCAATGTGCTGGGCGCCATCACGACCGGATTTGGGGTCGTGACAGAAATGGCCGGTCTCTGAAGACCAAGCCTTTTGTACTTGTAATAGATGAACGATTTATGGCCATTGGATCATCGTTGATCAATGGCCAGGATCAAATTCCCTCAAACGGCGTCGTTCAATTTAAATGGGGATTGATCTCACCTCCGTTGGATTAAACAAATGAACTGCCCAGATTCAACCATCAAAACTATATTAATTCAATTAAATCTCCGGAGTAAAATTTGACCGATGGATTGGATAAATGGGCGGCTCAGATCTTTTGTTACTTATTAAATTGGAGCGGTCTCTTATAATCGACTAGGCCAATGCATCTGGGCCTGTGTATTTGGCCCAGTTCTGTATTTGTTTTTTGTATTTTCATTATTTTTTATGCATTTTATTATTGTATATTATTCTCTATTTTTATATTCTTTTTCAATTATTCAAATTCTTTTAATTTCCTATTTTCTCCAACTTTTCAGATAATTTTTGACATTTTTTTGCTATTTTTCCTTAATTTCAGGAATTTGCTTGTATTTTTGTTAATTTCCTTTTAATTTCTTTTTTTTTGTGATACTTTTTACTTATCCTATTTTTTTTTTAATTTTTTTCTAATTTAATTCTAATTGTTTAATCACACAAATGCACTTTATTTCAATCAAAACATGCAATTGCACACAAAAATATTATTTATTTTAATTTTGGAATTTTTTATTGCTTAGAGCAAAAATCACGTGCTCATAGCTGCCCCTCTTTGCTCGGGAACACGAAGAGTATCAGTGCAAAGACAAGTGATCAGTAATGAGAGATTTTTGCCCATTAGCATATTCCGTGAGAAGCATTTTGAAAACCTTTTGACCGCACCCTGCCACAGAGGTTGCTTACATATCCTAGGCTAAACAGGAATCAGGTCAGTGTAGTTCGGGAAGGTCTGGTAGTTTAAAACTACCAAGACTTTGTTGTTGCATTGCTATTTGCTATGACCACTGACTTACTCCTTATTACACTAGGGATAAAAATGTAAAATGAAGAAGCTATTCTAAGCTTATGATCCTATGAATTACAATGGTTCCTATCTACTTCTTGTCTTCTTATTCTTCCTTGTCTCTTTTTCTTGATTTTCTATGCTATCATCTTTCTTTTTTGTTGATTTTCTTTTCTTGCTTTCTTTCTTCTTGGTGTGACTCCCAATTGTATTCCTTGCTTTCAAATTGATACCTGCTTAAAACAAAACAAAAGAACAAAAATTTTCCTCTGCCCCAGTGTGGACTTTGCTCATGTTACGGTGTTATTCATGTTAGCTAACACAAATCAAAATTTGTAGAAATTAAAATTGCAGAAATGTATTCCCTTATTATACAGGTGGGCGCCTGAACAGAAATTAAAAATTGCAGAAATGTATTCCCTTGTGATACAGGTGGGCGCCTGAACATAAATTAAAAATTGCGGAAATGTATTCCCTTGTTATTTAGGTGAGCGCCTGAACAGAAATTAAAATTGCAAAAATATATTGCATGAAATGCGAATGCAGAAAAGTATTCCCTTGTTATCCAGGAAAGTATTCCCTTGTTATCCAGGTGGGCGCCTGATGCATGAAATGCGAATGCGGAAAAGTATTCCCTTGTTATCCAGGTGGCCGCCTGATGCATGAAATGCGAATGCAGAAAAGTATTCCCTTGTTATCCAGGTGGGCGCCTGATGCATGAAATGCGAATGTAGAAGAGTATTCCCCTGTTATCCAGGTGGGCGCTTGATGCATGAAATGCGAATGCGGAAAAGTATTTCCTTGTTATCCAGGTGGGCGCCTGATGCATGAAATGCGAATGCAGAAAAGTATTCCCTCGGTTTGATAACTGGGGTGTGAATTTAAAAGATGATACCTCCTCGCTGTTTTTGTATTTTCTTGATTGAGTGCGAATGCAGAAAAGTATTCCCTTGTTATCCAGGTGGGCGCCTGATGCATGAAATGCGAATGCAAAAAAGTATTCCCTCAGTTTGATAACTGGGGTGTGAATTTGAAAAGATGATACCTTCTTTGTTGTTTTTTGTATTTTCTTGCTTGATTAAGTGAGTCCTTCACTACAGATTCCTCCTTTTATTGCTGTACTTCTTTTGTGTTTTTCTTTCTTTTCACATTGATCATATTCACTTTAAAGTGATTAGTGATAATCCATTCCTGTCTAAATCAAAGAACAATCTTATTAGTTGTAAATTACTGGCAACTGGCATTTTGCTGCTTCTGCCTTTTATTGCCTTCCTCTTTTTGCTTTTCCTCCGCTATGCGGCCTTTTACTAAACTTCCTTTGTAAGCTCTTTTTGCATTTTCTTTGTTTCTCTCCTTACTTTTTTTATTTTCTTTGGCTCTGATCACCGTTCTTCTTTATTTCTCTTTTTTTTATTTTTTTTTTCGACCCAGCGTTATTTCACCTCTTATCATGAGAAGCTGGTAGTTAGCTTTCAATGGGAAATTCGGTTCCTCAATCAATGAAATGCAGAAATAAATGAATTTCAAAAGGGTAAGGGTGATTTGGAGTAGTTATAGGACTTATCTGGGTATGTTGGCTGATTCCTCTGACCAATGCCATGTATTTAAACTCCGACCCAATCTGTCCAATCGAATTGCCATTGTCTCAACTCCAACTTTCTTTCAACCCAAACCAATCTTATTTTTTGCTGTTTTTTTTTTCAAAATAATCCTCATAGTCGCCTTACGGTGCCGTTTAAGGTTTTTACCAATAAGACTCTCTCATTTATTTCTCTCAGCTTCACAATCGCCTTATAGTGCCAGTTAAGGTTTTCACTGATAAGACTCTCTCATTTTTATTCTCTCATCCTCACAATCGTCCCATGGTGCCGGTTAAGGTTTTCACCGATGAGACTCTATCATTTCATTTTTTCTTTTAGTCTTTTTGTTTTCTGAACCACCAGTGCTGTCCATGCCCTGTTCCTCTTTATTCTCATTATATTGTCATTTTCCTAAAATTGATTTGAAGGTGTTTCTTTGGACCGTAATGTGGCTTCTGGATGGGTTCAGAAAGAAGGATATAAATGCTCAAAATTTATGAGGGTTTAAAAATATTTACAACTCTCGGAATTATAAAACATAACTTCTGCCCCAGTTTCAACATGTGGGGGATTTTTGGATTTATCCTTTATTGTGACTGAGCCTCAGTGAGGCTGCGTACGTACCCTTTCGGGATCAAGTCAGACGTAGTTCAAACCACGTCAATAATTCATTATTTCGTTTGACTTTTTCCCGATTTCTTTTGTCTTTTTCTTTTGATTGCAATTTTCTTTTTTCTCATCATTTTTCCATTTTTCATTTTTCTACTTTTCTCTTGTATCATGAGAAATTTCGAGAGAGGGGTATGAAAGAATAGATTGAATAAGGATCAACGGGGATGTCAATGGATAAAGTGTTTGGATTGAGAATAAAATGCCTTCATCATTTCAATTCCAAAATCACAACAAATACAATTATACAAATGAAAAGGAATCATACATAATATCTCTAGACTGCATCTGAATTGATAGCAGTATCTACGCATTTTCCTTCAACATATGTCAGATATAGGGCTCCATTGGACAACACCCGTGATACCATGAACGGTCCATGCCAGTTTGGTGAAAATTTGCCTTTCGCTTCAGCCAAATGCGGCAGAATATGCCTCAATACCAATTGTCCCACTTCAAATTTCCAAGGACATACTTTCTTATTGTATGCTCTAGCCATTCTCCGCTGATATAATTTCCCATGGCAAATCGCTACTAACCTCTTCTCATCAATCAGATTCAATTGTTCCAACCGGGCTGTTACCCATTCATCATCATCGATTTAAGCTTCAGCTAAGATTCTTAGGGATGGTATCTCCATTTCTGTGAGTATAACAGCCTCTGTTCCATACACCAATGAATAGGGTGTGGCACCAATCGAAGTACGTATGGTTGTGCGATAAACACATAAGAGCAAAAGATAACTTCTCATGCCATTGCCTTGACTCTTCCACCATTTTTCTAAGAATCTTCTTTATATTCTTATTTGCAGCCTCTACTGCTCCATTTGCCTTTGGTCTGTAAAGTGTAGAGTTACGATGTAGGATTTTAAATCTTTGACATGCTTCTGCCATGAGGTGACTGTTCAGATTTTCCCCATTGTCTGTGATAATTACTTTAGGAATTCCGAAGCGACATATGATATTTTCATGCACGAAATCCATCACGGCTTTCTTTGTCACTGCTTTAAATGTCTTTTCCTCCACCCATTTGGTAAAATAGTCAATCGCGACCAAGATAAATCTGTGTCCGTTAGAGGCTGCATGATCTATTGGTCCGATGACATCCATGCCCCAAGCATCAAATGCCCAAGGTGCAGGCATCGTATGCAATTCATAAGGTGGGGAGTGAATCAAATCTCCATGTACTTGACATTGGTGGCATTTCTTCACATATCTAATACAATCCCGTTCCATGGTGAGCCAATAATATACTGCTCTCAGTATCTTCTTTACTAAAATGTATTCGCTCATTTGAGGTCCGCAAGCTCCCGCATGTACCTCAGTCATAATCATGTCAGCTTGTTGTGCATCCACACATCTCAACAATCCCAAGTCTGGTGTTTTTTTATATACAACCCCTCTACTGAGGAAAAATCCATTTGCCAATCGTCTTATAGCCCTCTTCTGATCTCCAGTGGCTTGTTCTGGGTACTTTCCTATATTCAAGTATTCCTTAAATCATGATACCACGGTTCTCCATCTAGTTCTTTTTCGACAGCAAAACAATAAGCATTTTTGGTCATACACCTGTATCTGAAGTGGATCTATAAAGGCTTTATCCGGATGATGCAACATAGAGGATAATGTGGCCAGAGCATCTGCTATTTCATTGTGCATTCTTGGGATGTGTTTGAACTCTATAGATTGAAATCTCTGGGATAGTTCATGTAGACAATGCCGATAAGGTATCAATTTCAAATCTCTTGTCTCCCATTCTCCCTGAATCTGATGTATCAAAAGATCCGAGTCACCCATGACCAAAATATCTTGAACACCCATGTCTATTTCCATCCTCAATCCCAACATACACACTTCATATTCGGCCATATTGTTGGTGCAGAAAAATCGAAGCTGAGCGGTAACGGGGTAATGTTGACCCGTTTCTGAAATAAGTACTGCTCCAATTCCAACTCCTTTACTGTTGACGGCTTCGTCGAAGTACATTCTCCAACCTAGCCTGTCATTTTGCTCCACTTCTTCAACATTCATTGCTTCTTCATCCGGAAAATATGTCTTTAGTGGCTCATATTCATCATCCACTTGATTTTCTGCTAGATGATCTGCAACTGCTTGCGCCTTCTTCGCCGTACATGTTACATAGATAATGTCAAATTCTGTGAGCAGAATCTGCCTTTTAGCAAGTCTTCTTGTAGGCATGGGCTTCTGAAATATATACTTCAACGGGTCTAACAGTGATATCAGATATGTGGTATAAGCTGACAAGTAGTGTTTCAGTTTCTGAGTAACCCAGGTTAATGCACAACACGTTCTTTCCAACTGAGTGTATTTTACCTCATAAGATGTGAACTTTTTAGTGAGGTAATATATCGCCTGCTCTTTCTTTCTAGTCTCGTCATGCTACCCCAGTACGCAGCCAAAAAAGTTGTCTAACACCGTCAAATACAAGATCAAAGGTCTTCCCGGTTCCGGAGGAACTAACACTGGAGGATTGGCCAAATATTCTTTAATCTTATCAAAGGCTTCTTGGCATTCATCAGTCCAATTTACTACAATATCTTTCTTTAACAATTTGAAAATAGGCTCGCATGTTGATATTAGTTGAGCAATAAACCTGCTAATATAGTTCAATCTACCCAATAGACTTATTACTTCCTTCTTGTTATTCGGCAGAGGCAAATTCTGTATTGCTTTTATCTTCGATGGGTCCAATTCAATACCACACCGGCTTACTATTAACCCCAATAACTTTCCTGAAGGCACCCCGAAAGCACACTTTGCTAGATTGAGCTTGAGATTATATCTTCGGAGCCTCTGGAAAAACTTCCTCAAATCTTTAACATGATCACATTGCTTTTTGGACTTAATGATGACATCGTCCACATACACTTCTATCTCTCGGTGTATCATATCATGAAACATAGTGGTCATTGCCCTCATATATATAGCCCCGGCATTCTTCAATCCAAACGACATCACTCTATAACAATATGTTCCCAAAGGCGTGATAAAGGCTGTCTTTTCTGCGTCTTCTTCGTCTATTAGGATCCGATGATAACCCGCATAACAATCCACAAAAGAGCCAATTTCATGCTTGGCGCAATTGTCAATCAGTATATGGATATTTGGCAATGGAAAATCATCCTTTGGACTGGCCTTGTTGAGGTCTCTGTAATCAACACACACCCTGGTTTTTCCATCCTTCTTCGGAACTGGCACAACATTAGCTAACCAGGGGGGATATTTAGTGACTCGTATGACCTTCGCCTCAAATTGATTGTTAACCTCTTCTTTTATTTTCACGTTGATGTCCGTTTTAAACTTTCTTAACTTCTATTTTACCGGCCGGTATTCCGGATAAATGGGCAATTTTTGTACCACCAAATCAGTGCTGAGTACGGGCATGTCATCATAGGACCAAGAAAATATGTCCTTGTATTCATGTAATAACTTGATTAGATCTTCTCTGAGGGAAGCCTCTAAATGTACACTAATCTTTGTTTCCCGGACATTATCCTCACTCCCCAGATTAATAGATTCTGTCTCATTTAAGTTCGATTTGGGTTTTTCCTCATATTGATTAAAATCTTTACTGATTTCCTCCAGTATTTCCTCATCTTCATATTCTACTTCACACTCATTTTCAATTTCCTGTATAAGTATTCAATTATCAAGAATGGACCGGGAATCCTTCATGCATGACATATCATTGGAATCAGCGAATATTGAACTGTACAAAAGAAGAAAAATAGAATAAGGCAGACGTGAAGAGAGAAAAAGAAATTGCATTCCATTGATTTTTTCCAAAACGATAACAGAGGTTGGATACATTTGATTTCAGTGGGGTGTGGGATTACAAAACAGAACATCTTTTGGGAAAAATGAAATATTTTAAGGCTAACTACCACAACTCCCTCCTAACCGGAAGAGGAGTAGCTTCCCAATTATTAAGTGCAGTGCTGGGTCCCACGAATTGAACATCCATCCTACTTGTTCCATCACCCATCTCCAACATGTTTACATCCTCAAACAGCATCTCGAACCTGGCTAAAAGCTTCGCATCTGGCCTTATTTCAGCATAACTTGGCACAACAATTGTCAAATGTCTTCGTGTACCAGGCCTAGTAAAGGTGCCGGATAATTTTGGAATTGGTTTTGGGAGGGTCCAACTTTTCTTCTTCATTCTTTTGGCTCTTTGGATGTCAGCATAAGTAGGCTTAAAACCCAAGCCAAATGTGTCATTATTTCCCGATAAGTGGACTGGTTGTGTTATCCCTTATAGAGTTATCCCCAAACCTTTTCTCGGTGCAAACTCATTTTTGATCATTTCTTTGGCCACCATTACTGCTATAGGAACCACTGCAGGAATTGGCATGCTCTCCCCTTCGGATATTTTGTTAACTACCATGGCATCCATCACTTGATATACCCATGGGCCCTTGTCCCCTTCAGTTTCTTCAAATGGCGTTATTGTGTTACAAACATCATCATCTGCATGAACTATGATTTCCTGCTGTTCCCTTTCGAATTTTACCATCTGGTGCAGTGAAGATGGTACAACTTTGTTTGCGTGTATCCACGGACGTCCCAATAATAGATTGTAAGAAATAGCGACATCTAGCACTTGGAACTCCATGGTGAAGTCCACCGGTCCGATGGTAACTTCCAGCACAATGTCCCCTAAAGTATTCTTGCCTCCTCCGTCAAAGCCCCGTACACACACTGTTTCGACGGATTCTATCAGGATTAATCTTCAGCTTTCCCAAAGTTGAGAGTGGACAAATGTTGGCACTTGACCCATTGTCTACTAGAACATGGGTAACCACAGATTCTTCGCACTTGACGGTAAGATAAAGTGCTTTGTTGTGCTCTGTCCCTTCAAGTGGCAATTTATTATCTGTGAAGGTTATCTTGTTCATATCAAAGATTTTATTCGTGATTTTCTCAAGATGGCAGACTGAGATTTTCTCGAGCACATGTGCTTCGTTTAGAATTTTCATTAACGCCTTCCTGTGCTTTTCAGAATGAATTAACAATGAAAGCAATGAAATCTGCGCAGGCGTCTTTCTTAACTGCTCTACTATCGAATAGTCTTGTGCTTTCATCTTTTTCAAAAACTCTCCTGCTTCTTCTTCAGTAACCGCTTTCTTCACATGATTAGGATTCTCCTTCACCACTTTTATTTTCCTCAACTCCTCCCGGGCAAAGCATCGCCCAGAACGAGTTAGGCCATGTGTTTTATTGACTTCTCTTGTAACCTCCTTTCCTTTATATGTCACTGTGATTGTTATAGTTCCATGTTATGGCTTTGTCTACAACTGGTATTTGCACCACCGATTTAATGACTACAGGTTTCACATATGCTCCATTCACTGTCAATAATGGTTTAGCTCCTGGCACTACTATTTTCATAGCCTCGACCACGGATGGCTTCTTCATTGGCAACTCGGCTGTCGCTTTCTCTTTCTCAACCTTTATTTCCACTTTGATATTGGCTTTTATCATCATTACTGATTGGGACGGTTTCTTACTGCTCTCTCCTTGTTCCAACTCTATCATGTGCGTCTCATGATGGGCTGACAATGGGTTCTATATAATAAGGAGTTTCTGGAGCCTGCACCTTGATCCTCCTAGTATCAATAAGCTCTTGTATAGCAGATTTCAAATGCCAACACTTTTCAGTATCGTGTCCCGGATCCTCGGAACAATATTCACATCGGACTTATTGGTCAATGTTTCTGGGTGGTGGGTTTGGAAGTTTGGCTCAATTGGGCTTAGCATCCCTAGCCCCCTCAGGCGATGATAAAGACTGGTGTATGACTCCCCTAGTGGAGTGAATGTTTTCTTTGTTTTGGCTCTATTTCTTACTTCCGGATCTGGACGGAAGTTGAGTCTATTTGGATTTTTATATGTTCTGTAAGGTGGGTAGGTGTTTTGTGTGTGGTAGACGTTTTGTGGGGTTTGTGCTCGCCATACATGTGGAGGCGGTGGGTAATGTTGAGCATGTGGGACAGAATAATGTGGAGTGGTGGGTGGATAATATGGTGGAGGTGGGTTATAGGGTGCTGGTGGGTATGGTTGGTATGGACAAGGTGGGTGATGGTATGTATTTTGCCCCCGAGACCACGGTCTACTTTCAACAACTGCGACCTCCTCCTTCTTCTTTTTACCAACAGATCCTCCATTTCCGGTTTGTATCGCCTGATTCGTGGACTTAATAGCCGAAAAGCTCATGATCTTATTGGTTTTCAATCCTTCTTCTACGAAACTTCCCATTTTCACCACTTCATTAAACGTTTTACCAATAGCTGATACCAGATGACCATAGTAAGTGGCTCTAAGGCCTGTAGAAAGCAGTCCACCATTTCTATTTCCTTCATAGGAGGATCCACCTGTGCTGCTTGTTCCCTCCATCTAAACCCGTACTTCCGGAAACTTTCCCCGGGTTGTTTCTCCATTTTTTTTAATGACAGCCTGTCTGGAATTATCTCCAAATTGTACTGGAATTGGTTAGCGAATGACTGAGCTAGATCATCCCAGATGAACCATCTGGTGTGATCCTGACGGGTATACCACTCTAGTGCAGAACCACTCAAACTCTAGCTAAAATAAGACATCAATACTTCATCTCTTCCCCCTGCACCGCGCATCTTGCTACAGTAACCCCTTAGATGGGCTACCGGATTCCCATGTCCATCGTACATATCGAACTTAGGTAGCTTGAATCCAGCCGGGAGTTGCACTTCTGGAAACAAACATAAATCTTTATATGCGACGCTCACTTGGCCTCATAGCCCTTGTATATTACAGAAAGATTGTTCTAGACTTCTCATCTTCCGTGCCATCTCTTCTTGCTCCAAGTTCCCGACATGCTTTTCTTCTGTCATATCCATAAGTGGTGTATAGGAGTTGTGGTGCCTGAATGTTGGCTCTGGTCGATAATAATGAGTGTCTTTCACATGGAACACTGGTTCACTTGACGATTTATGCAGAGCAGCAGGTGGTGGTGCCACATATACCGGAGCGACCTGGGATGGTTGTGGTGGAACCTGTTTGGATAGTGGTGGTGGTGCCTATGAAGTTGTGGCATAGTAGTGTTGGTAATTTGGATACGTGGAGGATGAGTTCATGGTAGGTGGTTCAGGATTAGGATTTGCGGGAGGGACATATGCTGGATTGGCCGGATATGTGGGCAAAGGTTGACCCCTGGACCAGGCTTGGTACATTTCCGACATTTGTTGCCTTAGCTTATACATCTCCTTTTTCATACCCGCAACATCTACAACCTCTTCTTCCTGTACTGGGTCCATGATGGTAGGTTCAATCTCCTGAGTCACAGCCTTAGACATAGCTTTTGATCGGGTATTGTAATGATGATGTGCCAGAATGCCAGTTGCCAGCTGAAATCCGATTCTCATCAACAAGAAAACTCGTTAATAGTTAGTTCATAAGGGGTAAAATGTAACGATTAAAATCACAACTTTTTCCCTTGATCATTATGCATCATTCTGGTATTTATTCCTCTTTGAACCACCATTTTCTTTCTCCTCTATTTTTCATTTCTTTTCTATTCATCTCTTTTTTTTTCTCTTTTTTTTTCTTTCTTGTTTTCCACTTTTTCTTTTTCTTTTTTTATTTTATTTTAATTTTCAATTTTGTTTTTCCGTTCCTACATATTTGCCTATCGCCCAGACAATTGGTATAAAGCGGAAAAAGAGTGATAACAACTTCTTTTGAATTTTTCATTAATACTCAAAAACATTGATTGCAAAATGATGTTGTGCTACAAATGCAAAAGGAATACAAATGCAAAATGCATGCCCTATGAGTACATTAATGCTCCTAGTTCCCGCGAGACGTCGTTCGGTCTTATCGCGGGCCTATATGCTAATCCACTTTGGAGTTTATCTAGGTCGGACATTACTTGCTTTACAAAGAACTTCACTTCTTGTAAGGCCCCGTAAAATTTTTGTGCATAAAACCTAGTAGATGTGGTGTCTTGGTCCGAATAATGTGTTAGGAATGCGTAGAATTCTTCGCGGCGAGCTTGCTCGCCGCGGTTCGGACCCTTGGTAGTGATTTAAGTGTCAAAAATGTTGAGAATAAAATTTTCCAGAAAAATGTCAAATATGCGGTCAAGAATGCGACCGCAAACCTGACATGCGGACCGAATTCTTGCCGCAAATCATTCCAGAGAGTTTCCCAAAATCGTGCTGAAGTGCGGTCGATATGCGATCGCATGTCAAATCTGCGGTGCACTTTGCTACCGCAGATCGAGCATGCGGACCGCATTCTGGCCGCATTCTGTAACAGAACCTGCATAACTTTGAGGCCATTTTGCGGTCACTCTGCGGACCGCATGTGGATTCTGCGGTCGCATAGTGACCGCATAATTGACCCCGGCCCAGATTTTTGTAACATTTTGACCCGATCTCTTCTTTAATATAACACATTTCTTCTTCATTTTATCATATCATCTCACCAAAATTAGAGAGAGAAGAGAGGGTTTTTAGAGAGAGAAATCTTTCATCTTCAAAGATTGTTCCAACCACCTTAATTCCAAGGGATCCTAGGGCAAGGATTCAACTTCCCCAATCTTTTCAAGGTAAAAACCCTAACTATTTTCTTTGATTTTCAGTCTTAAATTTGGGTAAAGAGGGGTTTACATATAATAATTTTTGAAAATAGAATTTTTACACTCATGCATGATTATTGAACTTGATTTCTAGTAAAAAGAAGTGAGTAGAAGTAAGAGTCTTCAAGAACAAGGTTGGCAAGAGTAGGATATCTTGGGTAAGCATAAAGTAGGAAGAAAACTCATCACCAGGTATGTATGGCTAATTTTGATTCTTGTGAAATCGCCTATATGTGTGAAAATTGCTTGGTTAATGTTAATTTGACGAATTGTGTGAAATTCTCAAAGTTGTTGTTGAAATATGAGTGATGTGGTATAGAATATGAACCGAAAGTTAAATAAGAGTTGAATTGGGTAAAGAATTGTGAATAATACTTATGATGGCCTATATGGCACTTTGTGGAAAGGAAACGAAACACTCGAGAATTGGTTTATTGTGGAAGGAATTTGAAACACCTTAATTGTGGTAAATTGTTGAACATGATTATGTGGGCATTTTCGATTTTGGAATACTTGTAACTTGGTTTTGATATTGGCTTGAGAAGAAATTGAGAACATGAACCAATGTGTAAGTTGCTTATTTGAACTTGTTGAAATTGTGTGTAGTACCTTATCTGCTTTTTGAAATTGTTGTGTTTTCAACTGTAAGGCGGGGTCGTGTTGTGCGCCGCAACGTGGGGAAATAAGGTGTGGGTTGGGGTGATAAGGGTGGCCGAGGTAATAAGGGTGGTCAGGGGCAATAAGGATGGAAAGCGATCGAAATCGCTATTGAAAATTGATACAAAAATCAATAATGTGAAATTGTGAAAGGAGACAACAGGAGAGTTTGCAACCTGGGGGCACTGATTGCTCCTATGTTTGACTACTTGCAATCTATGTTGTTGATTGGTTGTTGTTCTATTTGTTGACCTTGAACGTGCTTGTGTTGAGGCTTAACTGAAATGAGTAAAAGGTTGGAAACATGGTTAGTTAGCTTAATTGATTTCTTGATGTAATCTATTGGCTGTCTTAACATGGTGATTCTTGTTTAATGGCTTGAGTTTACTTGGGACAAAGTTTGTCCCATACATACCAGTACAATTCAAGTGTACCGACGTCCCTTTTGCCGGGGACGCTACATTCGTGTTATGATTGTAGGTGGATCAGTAGCAGGCACTTCAGCTCATCGGCAGTAGTATCCTTCTCCTTCCACTGCCCGTTTTGGTGAGCCCCTTTCTTCCTCGGGGCCCTGTGTGGTTCATGCCACCTTTGTTAAGATTTCATTTTGGTTTTGTAAGGTATAGCCGGAGCCTTGTTACCGGCAAGTATTGTATTTCCCTTTTTGTATCCTAGAGGCTCCGTAGACATGTAAACTGTGGGATTGTGGCCTATGTATATGTATGGGGCGTTGTAAATATAAATTATGAACTTGTTAGTAAATAAATCACATGGTTATGCTTATGCATTGTGAAATCAGTTATTGTTGGTAAGATATTTTGGTTAATGAGTAATAATCAACATGGGGGTAATGCGTGGGATAGAAAGGCACCCAGGTTCGCTTGACTGGGGCTACTCGGTCAGGCGCCGGTCATGTCCCTCGATTTTGGGGCGTGACACTTCTGATGCGAATGTTGCCTGGGACATGTCTTCACACAATTGGCATTTTCTGGTGATGTACTGAGCAATGTTGACGATTCTTTCTCGGATGACCCCCTTTTCCTGAAGCAGCTTGCTGATCTGTTTGGCGTGAGCGTCTATGGTTTGTTGGTTCTCTTTCTGTAGTTGTTGTAGCTCAAATTCTAACCGAGCCATAGCCGTGTAACAATGTTCTCTCTCTACTTCAAACTCTTTGATTATCTTGCTACTTTTGACTTCGGCTGTAATGACTTTCTTTCTCAATCGAGCTACCTCAACCTTATGTTCATCTTGTAATTGCTGAACCATTCTAGTTCTTTCCTCGGTGTTTCTGGATAGTTATCTCCGAACCCCGACTAACTCCTTTTTTGCTTTATCAAGATAGAAGCTACAGTCATTCACTTTGCGCCAAAGATTTTCAATCAATTTCTCATCTCGGGCTAGGCGAACTGGGGTCTCGGATGCAATTTTCATTTTTGCAATTTGAGCCTTTAAGATTTCATTCTTTTTTCTTAGCTGCTTCTTTTCTCCTTCGTCAGATGCCGCTTGAAAACCACTCTCGAATTGGAGATCTCGAAATTGTTTCTCTAGCAAGCTGATCTTGGCTCTATACTTATTTTCTCTGGCCCAATTTCTGTGTTCCTTAGACTGCTCGGCCAAATCTTGAATGTGAGGCCTTTTCATTGGTCTATCATGCTCGACATCTCGACGATACCATGTGGCATACCCTGGCGATACTTCTCCCTGAGCTCGGTTTCCCACACAAGTGTCTACCTTCAAGCTTTGGCATTCATTCTAAATCTGTCGAATCTTTGCTTCTGGGAATTGTCCGTCCGGACTAATCTCTACTGCTTGTAAGCTGAGGTCCCCGTCTTTTGGTATAACTTGATATCTCCCAAGCTGTCGTAGTACCCTGTACGGTGCATAAGGTTGAATGCTTTTAAGACCCATGATCAAGAAATGCGACCCTTCCGTTGGCATGTATATCACCTCATCGAGGGACAACCATCTGTATGCCCGATCAATTTGGCTGGCAGTCAACGATCGCAAGTATGAAATCCAACCTTTTGCTCCTTCCGGTAGCTTAACTTCTTTTGTTCTCATATAGAACTCTTCAATGCACGTCTTCTCAGATGACCCATAACTCGAGAACGGAGGATGACGACACAAATGTTCTATTAACCTAATTTGGAGAATCAAATTGCAACCCTCAAAGAAGTCATGCTCCGCTTTATAGGATGTGAGGGCACGGAAGATATCAGCTATAATCATTGGCGCCAGTGTGCTATTATCTTACACAAGAAGAGTACTGGCTACCCGGCGACCCTTGTATCAATGTTTCCATCTTTTCTTGGGAATATGACTAGCCCAAAGAACGCCACTATAAAGGCAAATCGCATATGCTCTTCCCACTTGACTAGGTTCGATTTACTATAGAGCTTGTTCGTGGGGTCGTTCAATCCCCCGATATGTCCATATCTACTGTAGATGAAATTTAAAGAACAAAACCCATTATCCAAGTCTTCGTTATGGACGTTCCTGGCAATCTTTAGAGAATCGAGGAATCTGTGCACTGTTATCGCTCTCGGAGCCACCGAGTATTTCTCTTTCAGGGGAACCTCATCTTTCCCGATATAGTAAGCAATTCCCTCTAAGGTAGGAGTGAGCTCGAAGTCTAAGAAATGTAGAACATTATGTGCAGGATCCCAACAAGTGACAAGTGCCCGAATTATATCACCACGGGGAATTATGTCCATCAATCCCGTAAGGTCCTTTAGATAGCATTTAACCCAATCTTGTCCTTCTTGACCCATATCGTTCCACCATAGTCTCAACTCCAAAGGGATTTTATTCATTAAAGTGAAGGGTTCAGTCTGTACTGTGCTCATCCTGCACATTTATTAAAGGCAATTTTATTCAGAAAAATGAAAAATATTTTTCAACGACAATTTTCATTTTCTTTAAAGAATTAACCTTTTCAGGTTTTTATTTTGAAAAGAAAAATACATGATTTCGAAGTGGCCATCTTTGCCAAAACAGCCTTCCGGCGTCCTTTCAAAACATCCGGCTATTTCCTAAAACAGCAATCACATCGATTATTTGAAACTGAAATTCAATATTTTTTTGATCATTTTCTAAAATGGTGGTTGGACCCGTCAAGGGTTGCCTACGTATCCCACCTAATGGCGAGAATCAAACCTGCGTAGTTCGGTCATATTATGTGACCAATTATTTTAACAACAATGTTCTTCCTATTTTTCAGATTTTTTTTATATTTAATTTTCCAACAACTTTTCGCTAATATCTCAATTCTCTCTTTTCAGAATTTTCTCTTTCTTTTGTTTTTCGGGAATTTTGCCGGTCCGCATAATGATCCAAGACAATTAAAATGCAACATATAATATGCTCGGTCTTTAATTACTAGGTCACCTGTCCTAGACAGACCCAGCCCCTGTATTGAGTCCCCTAAGTCAGTTATGATGCAAATAATCGTCCTAGACCTATGTTCAATATCTTATGGTTTCATATGGTGCTAGACCGTGTACCCGAGTGGACAACTCGGATCGAGGAGGGGGCTACGTATCGAGGACACGCGGGGTCATTTGGCTTTGTAACATATCGGGCCTCTATTTCTTATTTTGGGTATAACTTAATAGAAATGGGAGTCTCAACCAGTAAGTACATCCCCGGAGACAAAGAAGAGAAGGGTTTTCGACACAATTCTATATATACAATCCACGTATTATCAAAGCGATAAAATCACGTAGCACATTGATCAAAACATATATCAAAGTCAAATAGTATAAAGAGCGGAAATTCTATCGAGCTCAAATTCTTAAACCCTGAACCCAAGTTCTGGTTTACTTATCCCTAGCAGAGTCGCCAGAGCTGTCATACCTCCCTTTTTACTACCTTTTTTTGATTTCCCCAACTAGGAGAATAAGGTATACCTCGATATTATAAATACCCCGGAAAATGATATAATAACAACGAGGAAGGAGTTTTTCCAAATAAAGGACAATCGGTTCGGGATTTTATTTAGAGTGTCAGAGTCACCACTTGGGAAAATAATGGTGTCCCAAGTCACCGGTTAATCTCGAATCCGAGGAAGTTGACTCTGTTTTAATAGTCCGCGCAACAAGAAATCCAGATAAGGAATTCTGTTAACCCGGGAGAAGGTGTTAGGCACTCCCGGATTCCGTGGTTTTAGCACGGTCGCTCAACTGTAGTTCTTGATTTCAATTGATTTATTATATTTTTTTAAGCAATACGTACATGTTTCACTTTGAATATTTTACGAATTGCAACATTGCGAAAACGTGTTTCTGAGTCACACCGTGTGACGACCCGGCCTGTCGTCACGAGAATTACCACCCCGTTATGTTGTAAATACATGTTTTATGATTTGATATCGGTGTTAGAGTCTATCGGGTGAGTTAGGAGTGAATTGGATTGAAAATGAGGCATATAGCCTTTTTGAAGGAAACTTGAATAAGGAAAGTCAACCCGGAGTTGACTATTTGGTTAGAGGGCTCGGAATCGGATTCTGATGATTCGGTTAGTTCCGGGAGGTGATTTGTGACTTAGGGGAGCGATCGGAATTGAATTTGGAGGCCCGGTGTAGAAATAGGCTTGAATTGGCTAAGGTTGAATTTTGGCGAAATCCGAACGATAGGTGAGATTTTGATCCGGGGGTCGGAATGAAATTCTGACAATTGCAGAAGCTCCGTTAGGTGATTTTGGATGTGCCTGCAAAATTTCAGGTCATTCGGACGTCGTTTAGTCGAGTTTTTGATTGAATGCGTAATTCCGAAAGTTTTAAGAAATTTGGGCTTGAATCCGTGTGTAATTAGTGATTTTGATGTTTAGGATGGTGTTTTTATGATTGGAACAAGTTTGTATCGTGTTTTGGGGTATGTTGGTGGTTTTTGTTGAGGTCCCGGGGGCCTCGGAGTGAATCCGGACCATCATCCGGCATTTTGAAGCAAGAAAAGACCTGCTGTAATCTGCAGATCACTAGGCAAACTTTTGGCCTTCGCGTTCGCGAGGGCTATGCCGCGTTCGCGTAGGCTGGGATCAGGTGACTATCGCGTTCGCGAGGGTTGGCGTCGCGTTCGCGTAAGAGGAAGTTGGGAAGCATCGCGTTCGCGATGGTCTGGGACACGTTCGCGATGGTCTGGGACACGTTCGCGTATAAGGAATTCGCAAGGCATCGCGAACGCGTGAGGTATGTCGCGTTCGCGTAGAGGAAAAGTCCGGGCTGGGGAGAATGGTCTTCGCGGGCGCGTGAAGGAATGCCGCGTTCGTGATGAAGAAGAGGAAAAAGTCATCGCGTTCGCGTGAGAGGCGTCGCGAACGCGATGAAGAAAATAGGCTGGCAGTGAAGTTAAGTTCAGAACAGAACCAGTCGCGGGTTTAATACCCAAAAACGCCATTTTTGAGTTCTAGAGAGAGAAACTCACGGGAATTGCTGGTAATTCATCGGGGATTCGTTGGAGGTAAGTTTTGTGGCTTAATTACATCATTTTAACATGAAATCATGGGTTAAATTTACTGTAAATGGAAGATTAAAGGTGGGTTTGAGCCCTAGGCCTAAATTGAAGAAAAACACTGATTTGAGTGGGCAAATGGAGTCCGATTTTGGTAAATTTTATATGCCTAGACTCATATCGAGATGAGGATTCCGAATATGTAACTTTTGTAATTTTTTGGCAAGCGTACCGAAAGTCGGGTTTTGACAACTTTGGGAATTTTGATGTAAATTGAGTTGTATTGATTGGGTGTCGTCCCATTGGCCTAATTTGTTGTATTTCTACTGTATTTGATCAGATTCTACGCGTGCGGAGCTTGATTCTCGTGGCAAGGGCATTGCGGAGTAGTCGTCGCGCCGTATTGAGGTGAGTAATAGATGTGGGTGATGACCAGCGGGTTCGAAACCCCAGTATACCACTTTGTGACGCTGTATAGCGGCGAGACACGCACACTCTCGAGAGTGCGGGGTCGATCATGAACTGGAGACTATATATTAGTCCGACCTGTTGATATTATATTATTGGCTATTCTCGAGCCGTTGAACCCCCTTCTTGGGCGGTTGAGTATACTTGTGGGCCGTGAGCCGGTTATTGGATCCCGCGAGGATCGTTATCATTGTCTTATCATATAGACATGCTAGTTTACTACTAGTCCGCAGCTATTTTTGTTATTTTGTCAATTCCAATCTCTGGAACTTGATATTACTATTTTCCAACTGAAAAATGATAAAAGAGTTTTCAAAAACTACTTTTGAGCCTGCGAGGCTGTATCTGCATATTAGCTGACTAGTAGTGGATCGGGCTGCGCGCCGCAACGAGATATATGTTGGATCGGACTGCACGCCGCAGGAATATCTCTATGAGATGTGCTTGGGCTGTAGGAGCCCCTCCGGAGTCTGAACCCCCACAGTGAGCACGGGTACCCAAAATTGGAGTCGGGCTACGCGCCGTAGCGGTCATATCATGCATTGCATTGCATTTAGCTACATCTGCTAGTTGTTATGCTATTTATTGGTATTTGTTGGTACAGGTACAGTGAATATTGATTCTATGACAGGGTAGCTGATTATAGTTTTACATAGTGCTTTATTGCGGATTTCTTATCTGCGCTGTCTTACCCTTGTTTATTACCACTGAGTCTGGCAGTACTCATTTTACTCCCTGCACCTTGTGTGCAGATCCAGGTACCTCTCAGCAGACTTGATTTGGTAGTTACTTGGAGGCATTGTGCGGGATAGTCGAGGTAGCTGCAGCGTCCGCAGGACCTGACTCCCCTTCTAGCTGTCATTTCTTATCTTGTTGTCTTTCCTTTCCGCACTGAGTTTGATATAAACTTTATTACACTTATGTTCTTTAGAGGCTCATGACTCTTGACCCTTCGGTCTATGGGAGTTAGTATATTTTGGGACTTGGTCTCCCTGCTGTTGGTATAAGTATTACTATTGTTTCATATTTTGAAATGCTTAAATGGGTTAAAGAGAAATTCTAGCTCCGTGGTTGATATTGATTGGTCAGGCTGGCTTAGCAATGTGCTGGGCGCCATCACGACCTGATTTTGGGGTCGTGACAAGTTGGTATCAGAGCCTAGGTTTACTAGGCCTCATGAGTCTTGAGCCGGTTGGTAGAGTCTTGTGGATCGGTACGGGGACGCCTGTACTTATCCTCGGGAGGCTGCGAACCTTTAGGAAAACTTCACTTTTCTTGAACTCTGTCGTGCGATCTTGTTGTTCTGGAGAACTGAACTTCTATATTCTATTCTCTCGCAGATGGCGAGAACGCGAGCATCGGGACGAGGTGGACGACCTCCATTGCCACCTGTTAGAGGCCGTGGGCGCGGTCGTGCTAGAGTTAGAGGTAGGGCGGCTGAGGCAGTGCCAGCTGACCCGCCCGTTGTACCAGTTCAGGAGCAGCCCCCAGTGGTTGATGCTCCAGCAGCCCCAGTTCAGGGCCAGACTATATCTATTGCTATTCCTGGTCTTTAGGAGACTCTTGCTCAGATATTATCAGTGTGTTCCGGTTTGGCTCAGGTAGTTTCAGCTACTGCTACTGTAGCGACATCTCAGTCAGGGGGTGGTCAGCGGACCCCTGCAGCTCGCACACCTGACCCGGTTGTTCAGGGACTTCAGACACCAGAGGCGGTCCCCGCTCAGGTGGTTGCACCGGTTATTCCTCCAGCTGCACCAGGCTCCAGCTCCAGAGCATATGGTTCAGGTTATGCCCGATGACGAGCAGCGTCATCTTGAGAGATTTGGTAGACTTCAGCCACCCCATTTCAGTGGCGTTGAGGGCGAGGATGCCCAGGGTTTCTTGGATAAGTGTCAGAAGATGCTGCGTACGGCTGGTATTCTTGAGTCCGGCGGAGTTTCATTTACTACATTTCAGTTCACTGGTCCCGCATTTGATTGGTGGGAGGAGTTTGAGAGGCGTAGGCCTTGCAAGAGCAGCACCTCTCACATGGCAGCAGTTCTCTACTCTCTTTCTAGAGAAATATGTACCTCGGTCTCGTCGCGAGGAGCTACGTCGCCGGTTCGAGTGGTTGATTCAGGGCGACATGTCTGTGACTCAGTATGAGCTTAGATTCACTCAGTTGGCTAGGCATGCCACATGGATGATCCCTAATGATAGGGAGAGGATCAGGAGGTTCATTGATGGCCTCAACTACTCTATCCGTATTCTTATGACCAGCGAGCGAGTTCTGTCATCATCGTTTGAGCAGGTTGCTGATATGGCACGCTCCATTGAGGCGGATCGTCGCCGAGAGAGAGAGAGGAGCGGGAGGCCAAGAGGCCTCGTGGTTCTGGCAGTTTCAGCGGTGCTCCATCTAGAGGGCATTCCCAGCAGAGCCGAGGTCGCTCATCTAGACCTTCTCATTCAGGCCGCCCGGAGCAGAGCGGAGGTTCTTATGGTCGTGGTCGACAGGGGTTTCAGCAGGGTCAGTCATCACTTAGTGCCCTCCCAGCCCCAGAGTGCAACACCTACTTCTCCAGCACCAGGTGCATGTTATGAGTGTGGTGAGTTTGGCCACATGAGGAGATAATGCCCTCGACTACGTAGGGGCAGGAATCAGTAGAGGGATCAGCCCTCCTCTTCAGCACCATCTCAGTCTAGTAGAGGTGGAGGTCAGTCTTCTCGGGGTCGCCCCAGGGGCGAGGAGAGATCTGGTGGAGGCCAGGCACGGTTCTATGCACTTCCTGACAGGCGTGATGCAGTTGCCTCCGATGCAGTGATTACAGGTATCATTTCTGTCTGTCACAGAGATGCCTCTGTTCTATTTGATCCAGGATCCACATATTCTTACGTGTCCTCTTATTTTGCACATTATTTGGGTGCGACTCGTGATAGTCTTGATTTGCCTGTTCATGTATCCACCCCCGTGGGTGATACGATCGTTGTGGATCATGCCTATAGATCCTGTGTTATATCTATTGGGGGTCTGGAGACCCAGGCCGATTTGTTATTGTTGGGGATGGTGGACTTTGATGTTATATTGGGTATGGACTGGTTGTCTCCGTACCATGCTATATTGGACTGTCATGCTAAGACAGTTACGTTGGCCATTCCTGGTATTTCTCAGATTGAGTGGCGGGGTTCGACTGATTTCGTCCCTAGCCGTGTTATTTCGTTCTTAAAAGCTCGGAAGATGGTTGAAAAAGGGTGCTTATCGTACTTAGCTTTTGTGAGAGATGTGGGAGCTGAATCTCCTAGCATTGATTCTGTACCTGTTGTGAGGGACTTCCCAGATGTATTCCCCTCAGACCTGCCGGGCATGCCGCCGGACAGGAATATTGATTTTGGCATTGACTTGGTGCCGGGCACTCAGCCTATATCCATTCCTCCTTATCGGATGGCACCAGCTGAGTTGAAAGAACTGAAAGAGCAACTTCAAGAACTTCTGGATAAGGGTTTCATCCGCCCTAGTGTGTCTCCGTGGGGTGCGCCGGTATTATTTGTTAAAAAGAAAGATGGTTCCATGCGAATGTGTATTGATTATAGGCAATTGAACAAAGTGACAGTGAAGAACAAGTACCCTCTACCGCGCATAGATGATTTGTTTGATCGGTTACAGGGTGCGAGGGTGTTTTCTAAGATCGATCTTCGTTCAGGCTATCACCAGCTGAAGATCGGGGACTCGGATATTATGAAGACTGCATTCAGGACCCGATATGGTCATTATGAGTTTCTTGTGATGTCTTTTGGGTTGACCAACGCCCCAGCAACATTTATGCATCTGATGAACAGTGTGTTCAGGCCTTATTTGGATTCATTTGTGATTGTGTTCATTGATGACATTCTAGTCTACTCCCGTAGTCAGGAGGAGCATGCTCAGCATTTGAATATTATGTTGCAGAGATTGAGGGAGGAGAAGTTATATGCTAAATTCTCCAAGTGCGAGTTTTGGCTCGAGTCCGTGGCATTTCTGGGACATGTGGTGTCTCGTGATGGTATTCAGGTTGATCAGAAAAAGATAGAGGCGGTGCAGAGTTGGCCTAGACCAACCTCAGCTATAGAGATCAGGAGTTTTCTCGGCTTGGCGGGGTATTATCGCCGGTTTGTTCAGGGATTTTCATCCATTGGTTCTTCATTGACTAAATTGACCCAGAAGGGTGCACCATTCGTGTGGTCGGATGAGTGCGAGGAGAGCTTTTAGAAGCTCAAGACAGCTTTGACCACAACTCCAGTGTTAGTATTGCCATCAGCTTCAGGTTCATATACTGTTTACTGTGATGCCTCGAGAGTGGGTATAGGTTGTGTGTTGATGCAGGAAGGTAAGGTGATTGCTTATGCTTCTCGGCAGTTGAAGCCACATGAGAAGAACTATCCTGTTCATGATTTGGAGCTAGCCGCCATTGTTCATGCATTGAAGATTTGGAGACACTATTTGTACGGTGTGTCTTGTGAGGTGTATACGGACCATCGTAGTCTCCAGCACTTGTTCAAACAGAAAGACCTTAATTTGAGACAGCGGAGATGGCTGGAGTTGCTGAAGGATTATGACATTACTATATTATATCATCCGGGGAAGGCCAATGTGGTGGCCGATGCTTTGAGCCGGAAGGCGGTCGGTATGGGGAGCTTGGCATATATTCCAGCTGAGGAGAGGCCACTTGCTTATGATGTTCAGGTGCTAGCCAATCGGCTAGTGAGGTTAGATATCTCGGAGCCCAGCAGGGTATTGGCTTGTGTTGTATCTCGGTCATCTCTATATGATCGTATTCGTGAGCGCCAGTATGACGATCCACATTTGGCTGTCCTGAGGGACAGAGTTCAGCATGATGATGCTAGAGATGTCACCATTGATAGTGACGGCGTATTGAGGATGCAGGGCCGGATATGCGTGCCCAATGTTGATGGCCTTCGTGAGTTGATTCTGGAGGAGGCCCATAGCTCGCGGTATTCTATCCATCCAGGAGCCGCGAAGATGTATCAAGATTTGAAACAGCACTATTGGTGGAGAAAGATGAAAATGGACATTGTCGGACATGTAGCACGGTGCCTCAACTGTCAGCAGGTTAAGTACGAGCATCAGAGGCCCGGCGGTGTATTTCAGCGCATTGTTATTCCTGAGTGGAAATGGGAGAGGATCACTATGGACTTTGTTATTGGACTCCCTCGGACGGCGAGGAAGTTTGATTCTGTATGGGTGATTGTGGATAGACTGACCAAGTCAGCTCACTTCATTCCAGTTAGTACTACCAACTCATCGGAGCGGTTGGCAGCGATCTTTATTCGAGAGATTGTTCGGTTGCATGGAGTTCCAGTGTCTATCATATCCGACAGGGGTACTCAGTTCACTTCTTAGTTTTGGAGAGCATTTCAGCGAGAGATATGTACACGGGTTGAGTTGAGTACAGCATTTCACCCCCAGACAGACGGACAGTCTGAGCGCACTATTCAGGATCTTGGAGGATATGTTGCGAGCTTGTGTGATTGATTTTGGTGGTTCGTGGGATGAGTTCCTACCACTTGCCGAGTTTGCCTACAACAACAGTTATCAGTCGAGTATTCAGATGGCCCCGTATGAGGCATTGTATGGCAGGCGGTGTAGATCCCCCGTGGGATGGTTTGAGCCTGGTGAGGTTAGATTGATAGGGACTGAGTTAGTCCAGGATGCTCTAGATAGAGCAAAGTTGATCCAGGAGAGGCTTCGTACAGCACAGTCTCGTCAGAAGAGTTATGCAGACCGTAGAGTTCGAGAGTTGTCTTTCATGGTTGGTGACAGAGTATTGTTGAAGATTTCACCTATGAAGGGTGTCATTAGGTTTGGGAAGAAAGGAAAGTTGAGTACCAGGTACATTGGTCCTTTTGAGATACTCAAGAGAGTTGGAGAGGTGGCATATGAGTTAGCCTTGCCGCCCAGCTTATCTAGCGTTCATCCGGTATTCCACGTGTCTATGCTCTGGAAGTACATTGGAGATCCGTCTCATGTATTGGATTTCAGCAGCATTCAGCTTGATGGTGATCTATCCTATGATGTGGAGCCTATTGCTATTTTGGGTCGTCAGGTGAGAAAATTGAGGTCTAAGGAGATTGCATCAGTTAAGGTGCAGTGGAGAGGTCGACCAGTGGAGGAGGCCACTTGGGAGATCGAGCGGGAGATGCGGAGCAGATATCCTCACTTGTTTGAGACTTCAGGTATGTTTCTTGACCCGCTCGAGGACGAGCGTTTGCTTAAGAGGGAGAGAATATGACGACCCGGCCCGTCGTCACGGGAATTACCACCCCGTTATGTTGAAATTGCATGTTTTATGATTTTATATCGGTGTTAGAGTCTATCGGGTGAGTTAGGAGTGAATTGGATTGAAAATGAGGCATATAGCCTTTTTGAAGGAAACTTGAATAAGGAAAGTCAACCCGGAGTTGACTATTTGGTTAGAGGGCTCGGAATCGGATTCTGATGATTTGGTTAGTTCCGGGAGGTGATTTGTGACCTAGGGGAGCGATTGAAATTGAATTTGGAGGCCCGATGTAAAAATAGGCTTGAATTGGCTAAGGTTGAATTTTGGCGAAATCCGAACGGTAGGTGAGATTTTGATCCGGGGGTCGGAATGAAATTCTGACAGTTGCAGTAGCTCCGTTAGGTGATTTTGGATGTGCCTGCAAAATTTGAGGTCATTCGGACGTCGTTTAGTCGAGTTTTTGATTGAATGCGTAATTCGGAAAGTTTTAAGAAATTTGGGCTTGAATCCGTATGTAATTGGTGATTTTGATGTTTAGGATGGTGTTTTTATGATTGGAACAAGTTCGTATCGTATTTTGGGGTATGTTGGTGGTTTTCGTTGAGGTCCCGGGGGCCTCGGAGTGAATCCGGACCATCATCCGGCATTTTGAAGCAAGAAAAGACCTGCTGTAATCTGCAGATCACTGGGCAAACTTTTGGCCTTCGCGTTCGCGAGGGCTATGCTGCGTTCGTGTAGGCTGGGATCAGGTGACTATCGCGTTCGCGAGGGTTGGCGTCGCGTTCGCGTAAGAGGAAGCTGGGAAGCATCGCGATCGCGATGGTCTGGGACGCGTTCGCGTATAAGGAATTCGCAAGGCATCGCGAACGCGTGAGGCATGTCGCGTTCGCGTAGAGGAAAAGTCCGGGCTGGGGAGAATGGTCTTCGCGGACGCGTGAAGGAATGACGCGTTCGCGATGAAGAAGAGGAAAAAGTCATTGCGTTCACGAACGCGATGAAGAAAATAGGCTGGCAGTGTAGTTAAGTTCAGAACAGAACCAGTCGCGGGTTCATTAACCCAAAACGCCATTTTTGAGTTCTAGAGAGAGAAACTCACGGGAATTGCTGGTAATTCATCGAGGATTCGTTGGAGGTAAGTTTTGTGGCTTAATTACATCATTTTAACATGAAATCATGGGTTAAATTTCTGTAAATGGAAGATTAAAGGTGGGTTTGAGCCCTAGGCCTAAATTGAAGAAAAACACCGATTTGAGTGGGCAAATGGAGTCCGATTTTGGTAAATTTTATATGCCTAGACTCGTATCGAGATCAGGATTCCGAATATGTAACTTTTGTAATTTTTTGGCAAGGGTACCGAAAGTCGGGTTTTGACAACTTTGGAAATTTTGATGTAAATTGAGTTGTATTGATTGGGTGTCGTCCCATTGGCCTAATTTGTTGTATTTCTACTGTATTTGATCAGATTCTACGCGTGCGGAGCTTGATTCTCGTGGAACGGGCATTGCGGAGTAGTCGTCGCGCCGTATTGAGGTGAGTAATAGATGTGGGTGATGACCAGCGGGTTCGAAACCCCGGTATACCACTTTGTGACGCTGTATAGCGGCGAGACACGCACACTCTCGAGAGTGCGGGGTCGATCATGAACTGGAGACTATAGATTAGTCCAACCTGTTGATACTGTATTATTGGCTATTCTCGAGCCGTTGAACCCCCTTCTTGGGCGGTTGAGTATACTTGTGGGCCGTGAGCCAGTTATTGGATCCCGCGAGGATCGTTATCATTGTCTTAACATATATACATGCTAGTTTACTACTAGTCCGCAGCTATTTTTGTTATTTTGTCAATTCCAATCTCTGGAACTTGATATTACTGTTTTCCAACTGAAAAATGATAAAAGAGTTTTCAAAAACTACTTTTGAGCCTCGAGGCTGTATCTGCATATTAGCTGACTAGTAGTGGATCGGGCTGCGCGCCGCAGCGAGATATATATGTTGGATCGGGCTGCACACCGCAGTAAATCTCTATGAGATGTGCTTGGGCTGTAGGAGCCCCTCCGGAGTCTGAACCCCCACAGTGAGCACGGGTACCCAAAATTGGAGTCGGGCTACGCGCCGTAGCGGTCATATCATGCATTGCATTGCATTTAGCTACATCTGCTAGTTGTTATGCTATTTATTGGTATTTGTTGGTACAGGTACAGTGAATATTGATTCTATGACAGGGTAGCTGATTATAGTTTTACATAGTGCTTTATTGCGGATTTCTTATCTGCGCTGTCTTACCCTTGTTTATTACCACCGAGTCTGGCAGTACTCATTTTACTCCCTGCACCTTGTGTGCAGATCCAGGTACCTCTCAGCAGTGATCCAGTAGCCGTGCGAGGCGACGTTTGTGGGATAGTCGAGGTAGCTGCAGCGTCCGCAGGACCTGACTCCCCTTCTAGCTGTCATTTCTTATCTTGTTGTCTTTCTTTTCCGCACTGAGTTTGTTATAAACTTTATTACACTTATGTTCTTTAGAGGCTCATGACTCTCGACCCTTCGGTCTATGGGAGTTAGTATATTTTGGGACTTGGTCTCCCCGCTGTTGGTATAAGTATTACTATTGTTTCATATTTTGAAATGCTTAAATGGGTTAAAGAGAGCTTCTAGCTCCGTGGTTGATATGGATTGGTCAGGCTGGCTTAGCAATGTGCTGGGCGCCATCACGACCGGATTTGGGGTCGTGACACACCGCAACCAGTACGCCAGTGACTTTTAACACGCTTTGGCTTCACCAAGATTTATGATTTGAGTCACATAAAATGTGCACTCGTATTAGGGAAAGTATATTTTTTAAAGTCGCGCCTATATCGTCTATCGGCTTTTTAATCTTTTGGAAAGATTGTGAAATTTGCTATCAACCTTCCCGAGTCTATTATATAATATTTTTTTATATGGGGGCCCCACTATTTTGTTTTCAATGCGAGGCTCGTCCCTCTCGATTTTTATAGTCCAATCCTATATATATACTATATTCTCTATCATTTGGTTTTTCCCTAATTGATTAATTTCCAGAATATAAGTCCAGGCCTTATTCTTTATATTACTGGACCTGGACACTTTGGGCTCATATCTAGTATATTAATTTATGTGACTGGGTCTCAAAAAGCCAGAACACACTGAAGCTGTCCATTAGAAGCCCAATTATAAACCGTTCCAGATCTGGGCCTTTGCTATTTATTAGGCCCAAACCAAACGTGATTGAAGAAGAGAAACTGAAATTAAAACTCATCATATACAAATATTCAGAACCAGTAGAGAACAAATTTGAATTGTATTTATTCAATGAAGAGAAAATCATATAGAATTACACTAACAGTTTCAAACCTTAACTATCTAATGTGAACGAAATCTAATTATCAGGCTACGCTTGCTTTTATATTTCAATAACTAATTTAGACTAACAAAAGAAAATATTGATTGGCTAAAAATGACAGAATAATTATTCAACGAATACGAAACTACTTGACAATACACTAATCACGATTACTTGTAACTTTCAGAGAATTAACTAATTGTATTGAACATTAAACTAATTATGTGACTCATTCGACTAACTATGTGATTATCGACTTCATATTTGATTATCGGTTTTATCTACACCACCTTAATTTCCATAGAACTATTTAGATCAAATTAAGAGATATTGAATTGAACTAGTTGCCATACATGCCAACATTGTCATTAATCTATCTGTTACGAGCTTACTTTTAGATTAAATGAGTCAGATTAGTTATTAACCTATTTTAGTTAACTAGGTGATTACGATTACTATCATTACACTAGTTCCACTCACTACTCTATTACATTGTTTCCAACCTTCATTCGTGCCTCACATGAACTAATTATACAACAATCTACTACTGAATTACAGCTTTAACTAATCATATTCTAAAGACAAAACAAATAGAGAAACAAAGCTATTGAGAAATCATCTTGTTTTATTCATCCACTTCAAATTCAACTGCAGTTACATGTTTGAAGTTCAGTTGTGTACCTGATTCAGCAATGAAAGATCTTATGAGTCTAAATGAGTGAAGATGAGAATAAGCAGATTGATCACAGCAGCAAAGCAACAACGGTGAAAATGAATGAACACAACAATGCAGTCGAATTCAACAACCAAATAAGAGTTCCAAATTCAGCAAAGCAATAACCTAGTAACACAATAGCAGAAGACTAGTAGAAAACCCAGTAAACTAACAGATAATAAAGGAGTTCTACAGAGCTTCAGAGCTTCGACTAAACCAAGAAAAATTACTCTTAGTATTTGTGTTTTCAGTATATATTCTCCGAATTCATAAAAATCCAGCCCTTATTCAACCTTTATTCAAGCCTATTTATAGATAAAGTTGGTGAAATTTTTTTTGGGGGGGGGGGGTTTGAAAAAGTTATTCCTAATTCCCTCCCCTTAATTCTTTTATTTATTACATTTTAACACCTAATTCACATTCAAAATTTCCTTCCAGCATGTGCTGGAAGGTTCTATTGGGTTCTATTTGAGGTGTTTTACTAATGTACCCTCACTTGCTAAGGTTATTAACTAATTTGCCTTTTATTGGGTCTATTATACCCTTTGTTTTGTGTAATATTGCAGAAATACTAGGCCTAAATGTCTGAATTGTCCTCATAGGCTCTATTAAATCCACAATTATGCCATTTTTCATTCCTTTTATACCCTTATTATCAATTTCTATTTACCCGACCTTATCCAGGTCTGGGTATTCTATTTTATACCTTTATTTAACTTCTGGCCACTATTTTATAAGTCTTTAAGACTTAGCCAGATTTGGGTATTAGTTTCTTTTCAATTTTAACCTCTTTTAAGAGGTATTCTTTTCAATTATGTGTCAGAAGTGATTTGCAGGATTAGCCTGCTTATTTGTTAGGGATTAACCATTTTAGATTTAACCAGTCTAATGTTTTGGACTTGGCTTTTGCAAAATTAGTCATTATTGTTCAATAGCCTCTTAGGGCTAGTTTAAGACTTGCAGATTTAGCCAGTCTGGGATTTATGGTTTATTACTAAGTTAACTAGTTTTCAGAACTAGCCACTTGGATTTAGACTTAAGGATTTTACAGAGTTGGCTAGTTTCAACACTGACCACTCTACTGTTATTTCAATTATAACCACTTATGTCATTTTCAATTTTAACCGAATTAAACTACTTTCATGCTTTCAAAGTTAGCCAATTATCCAATTAATTGTCTAAAACAGTTATAACCAATATCCCCTAAGAACATAATAAGCTTAATTGTAGTCTAATAACATGAACTCATTACAAATATAACTTTTCATATCAATTTGCACACATAGGCACAAATCAGAATCATTTATCATCTAACCAAAACTCAGAGAGAAATTTGAATATGGTTGAATTTCAATTAAACAACTTCACAACTAAGATTTTAGGCATAGCATAACAGATTTGACATATAAGATATATTCAGAATATTTTCATGTTAAAAACTCACAAAAACCCTAAAAAGCTCGAGCATATTTAATCAAGTGTTAATAAACAGTTTTATCAGAGAATCTAATATAGCATGCTTAATAAGAGAAACAAGTTTAAAACAAGAAACTACTTAAACAAGAAGCTAATCTAACATGCAACTAACTTAAAAAGAAATTAAGGAAAAATAGAAATTAACACATGAATCATGGTCAAACAGAAATAAAAATGGGACAGGGGACTTAGCTTAGCAGGATATGTCTCCTGAGCTTCCCCGTTGTTTCTTTTTGTTCTTTTCTTTTCTTTTTTTTTATATTTCTTTTTTCCAGTTTCCTTTTTCTTTTCTTTCAGATTTCAGACTTCAAGATTCAAAGTCTTTTATTGGGTTTTTTAGTGGAAGACATAGGTTTTAGAGACGAAAAGATGGGGTCTTTTGGTGTGGGGTTGCTTAAGTCTGCCGGAATTAGGGTTCCGACGACTTACTTTCTTAGATTCAAGGAGTTCAGAGAGTATTCGAAGAAAAAGGGTTACATGGGGTTAAAGATCAAGAAAAGGCAGTTTTGGGGTGTTATTTTGAAGGCCAGTATCAAAAGTGGTGGTCACCGGAGAAGAACTCCGGTGGCCGGATTTTCAAGAAATTTGGTGTTTTAGGGTTTTTTCTAGGTTTTCATGGAGGTTTGGGGTAGAGTACTAAGAGGAGAGTGGTTTGCGGTTCAGAAGTGGCCGTAGACTGCCCCTGAATGGCGGACAGTCTCCATGGCTAGCATAGATGAGATGAGAGGAAGAAGAAGAAGAAAGGGCGGCTAGGGTTAGATTTGGAGATGAAATGGTCGGTATCTGAAGACCAAGCCTTTTATACTTGTAATAGATGAACGATTTCTGTCCATTGGATCATCGTTGATCGACGGCTAGGATCAAATTCCCTCAAACGGCGTCATTCAATTTAAATGGCGATTGATGTCACCTCCGTTGGATGAAACAAATGAACGGCCCAGATTCAACCATCAAAACTATATTAATTCAATTAAATCTCCGGATTAAAATTCAACCGTTGGATTGGATAAATGGACGGCTCAGATCATTTGTTACTTATTCAATTGGTTCGGTCTCTTATAATTGACTGGGCCAATGCATCTGGGCCTGTGTATTTGGCCCAATTCTGTATTTTCATGTATTTTTAATATTTTATGTATTTTCTTGTTGTATTTATTCTCTATTTTTATATTCTTTTTTAATTATTCAAATTCTTTTAATTTCCTATTTTCTCGAATCTTTCTGATATTATTTGACATTTTTTGCTATTTTTCCTTATTTTCCGGAATTTGCTTGTATTTGTTAATTTCCTTTTAGTTCCTTTTTTTGTGATATTTTATACTTATCCTATATTTTTTAATTTTTTTCTAATTTCATTCTAATTGTTTAATCACACCAATGCACTTTATTTCAATCAAAACATGTAATTGCACACAAAAATATTGTTTATTTTAATTTTGGAATTTTTATTGCTTAGAGAAAAAAATCACGTGCTCACAAAGGCCATCGACATAAGTTCGACCTCGTTCGAACCACGACGAATATAACTTCGATGATATTCGAAACAACATCCCAATAGCTAAGGCCATCAACACCAGTTCGACCTCGCTTGAACCACGACAGATATTACTTCGACGGCATTTGAAGCAACATCCTAGTGGCGAAGGCCATTAACATAAGTTCGACCTCGTTCGAACCACGATGGGTATTACTTCGACGATAGTTGAAGCAACATCCCAATGTCTAAGGCCAACAATATCAGTTCAACCTCGTTCAAACCATGATGGGTATTACTTCGACGATAGTTAAAGCAACATCCCGAGAGCTAAGGCCATCGATATCAGTTCGACCTCGTCCAAACCACGATAGGTATTACTCCGACGATAGTCGAAGCAACATCCCAATGGCGAAGGTCATCGATATCAGTTCGACCTTGTTCGAACCACGATGGGTATTACTTCAATGACAGTCAAAGCAACATCCTGATGGCTAAGGCCATCAACATCATTTTAACCTCATTCGAACCACGACGGGTATTACTTCAACGATAGTCAATGCAAGATCCCGATGGCTAAGGCCATTGACATCAGTTCGACCTCGTTCGAACCACGACGGGTATTACTCCGACGATAGTCGAAGCTGCATTGTACTGTAATATAACACTTGCGACATGTCGACATCGTACCTCTCGACCATAGATACGTGGTATACCGGATGGACTCCCGATATACTTGGAGGCAAAGCAAGATCGTATGAAACCTCTCCAACTGGCTCTAACACCTCAAATGGACCGATGAATCTTGGACTCGGCTTGCCCCTCTTTTTGAACCTAAAAATCAAGTCTGCCCAGGCCTCCCTTCTTTACAACCGCAGAAAGTCACTCGCGATCGCTAAGACCAAATGCCTAGCTGACAAAATTTACCCTTCATGTTCGCGACCTCCTAGTTGCGTCCGTATTAACCATCTCCTGGTCTTCCGCATTCATGATCAGCCAGTCGCGATTGCAAAAGCAAAATGTCTTCCAGCTCACCTTAGCTTCCCCCTTCTACGCATTCGTGAAGAAGGACTAGATCCTTTTTTGAATTCACGAGGACTTCTTCATGATCACGAAGAATAAAAATCTAGACCTTCCTCCAGGCTTATTTGTGATCTCAGGACAACCTTTGCGAATCATACCAGCACACCAGCAATTTTTAGCCAACTTAACTTTGCTATGGATGGTCCGAAACATACCCAAGTAATCAGGGATTTCATCCAAATGTACCATAAATGTACTATGGACCTACTCATAACTTCGGAACACATAAAAAAACACCGGAACCAATAATCACACCTTGAAACCAAATTAATCAACTTCTAAGCTTCAAACTTATTTTGACTAACTTCGAATGAGACAAACATGCTTAGAGAACTCAAAATGATACCAAATCTTACGTACTAAGTCGCAAATCACAATATGATCCTATTGGCTTGAAATCCTGAAGAGACACCGATAACACCAAAATCCACTTCAAATCAAACTTAGGAAACTCTAAAATATTCAAAATATCAACTTTCAACATTAAGCGCCAAAATGCTCTCGGTCTATCTGAAACTCAGTCAAATCAAACCCCTAAGTCCAAAATTATCATACGAACCAATTGGAACCCCTTCAAATCCCGACTCTAAGGTTTTTTGCTAAAAGTGTTGACTGAAGTCAAACTCTACCACCTTAATTAGGCCATTATTATGGAACTAAGTATTTCAAATTCAACCCGAACCCTTACATAACCAAAATAATCATCTCCGCAAGTTATAAAATAATAAAAGTACATTTAAAAAGTTATAAATAGGAGAATGGGGAGTTGTTGAAAGATTATGATATCACCATCTTATATTATCCATGAAAGGCCAATGTGGTGGCCGATGCCTTGAGTAGGATGTCTGCCAGTACGGCCAGTATTGCTTGTATTCCGGTCGGTGAGAGATTGCTTGCTATGGATGTTCAGGCTTTGGCCAATCAGTTAGTGAAGCTGGACGTTATTGAGCCAAGTCGTGTGTTAGCTTGCACGGTCACTCGTTCTTCCGTATTGGAGTGTATCCATTATCAACAGTATGATGATCCCCATTTGTTTGTCCTTAGAGACACGGTGCGGCATGGAGGTGCCAACCAGGTTACCTTAGATGAGGATGGTGTTTTGAGGTTGCAAGGTCAAGTATGTGTGCCAAATGTGGAATGGCTCCGAGAATTGATTTAGGGGAGGCCCATAGCTATCGATACTCTATCCATCCATGCACCACCAAGGTGTATTAGGATTTGCGAAAGCATTATTGGTGGCATAAAATGAAGAAAGATATCATAGCATATGTGGCTCGGTGTTTGAATTGTCAGTAGGTTAAGTACGAGCATTAGAGGCCTGGTTGTTTATTTCAAAGGATTGAGCTTCCCGATTGGAAGGGGGGGTGGATCACTATGGACTTTATTACTGGACTCCCACATACTCGGAAGAGGTTCGATGTAGTATGGGTCATTGTTGATAGGCTTACCAAGTGAGCGCATTCATTCCTCAGGCAGTCTGCTATTTTTCTAAGAGGTTGGCTGAGATCTATATTTGGGAGATTGTTATCCTTCATGGGTTGCCCAGTATCTATCATTTTAGACTTAGGTACACAGTTTACCTTACGCTTCTGAAGATCAGTTCAGTGAGAGTTAGGCACACGGGTTGAGTTGAGCACATTATTTCATCCACATACGAATGGACAGTCCGAGCAGAATATGTAGATTTTAGAGGATATGCTTCGAGCTTGTGTCATTGACTGTTGAGGTTCATGGAATCAGTTTTTGCCTTTAGCAGGGTTTGCCTACAATAACAGCTACCAGTCGAGTATCCAAATGGCTCGTTATGAGGCTTTATATGGTAGATGGTATCCGTCTCTGATTTGATAGTTTGAGCCAATGGAGGCTCGGTTATTCGGTACTGATTTGGTTCAGGAGGCGCTGGACAAGGTCAGGATCATACAGGATAGGCTCCGTATAACTCAGTCCAGGTAAAAGAGCTATGTAGACCACAAGGTTTGAGATGCGACTTTTATGGTCGGTGCACTGGTATTGCTCCGAGTATGTCTATGAATGGCGTGTGAGATTTAGGAAGAAGGGTAATCCTAGACCTATGTTCAATAAGTTGTAAAGGTCTTACATATTTAAGATATTTCTATGAAAGTTGATAAAAAACGAATATCATTGACATGGTTCGCACCTGAATTACTAAAGTTGTTATGTGACGACTCGACCCGTCATCTCATGGGTTACCACTCTGTTTCTCCCATTTTATGCTTCTTCATGTTTCTATATCGGTATGTGGTGTGTTAGAATTTATTTGGATTGGTTTTGATATGAAATGAGACACTTAGTCTCTTTAAGGAAGGCTTAAGTTGGAAAAGTCAATCGAACATTGACTATTGAGTTAGAGAGCTCAGATGTGATTTCTAATGATTCGGTTAGCTTCGAGGGATAATTTGTCACTTAGGAGTGATCGAAATTAATTTTGAAGGTCCGGTGTAGAATTATGTTTATATTGGCGAAGTTATTATTGTGGCGAATTTTCGGTTGATACGTGAGATTTTGATTTGATGGTTGGAATGGAATTCTGAAAGTTGATGTAGCTTTGATATGTGATTTGTGATATGTGTGACAAGTTTTAGGTCATTCGGATGTAGTTTTGTTGGGATTTTGATCAAATGCGTGTTTTGAAAGTTTTGGAAGAACTTAGGCTTGAGTCTGATGAGAATTGATGATTTTAGTACTGTTTGATGTGTTGTAATGATTGGAACAAGTTTCAATAATGTTTTGAGACATGTTGCTGCTTTTGGTTGAGGTCCCGGGGGCCTCGGGGAGAGTTCGTATGGTTAAACGGGGAGTTTTGGAGTTTTCATTTTTGCTGAAGAGTTGCTGCAACTGGTATTCTCACTTCTGTGGGTCTTGGACCGTAGAAGCGGAGACACTTGAGTGGAGGGTTTTAATGCAGAAGCGATCCATGGTATGGTAAGGTAGTTCCACAGAAGCGGAACAATTTTCACATCATCAGGTCCGCAGAAGCAGACGGGTAACCGCATAAGCGATTTTGGGATTTTAATAAGTTTTTACGAAAGCAGAAAAGAACCACAGAAGCGGTATCGCAGAAGCGGAGGTAGTGACCGTAGAAGCAGAAACCCCTAGTGAATAGAAGGGTTTTTATTGGACATTTCATCCGCGAGTTTTAGTCATTTTTCCACCATTGTTGAGTATTTTGAGAGTTCTTTTGGACAAATTGAAGAGGGAATCAAGGAGAATTGATTGGAGGTAAGTTCCTTTGCCTAAATACACAAGATTATGATTGATTCAACATGGAAATTGGTTGAAATTCTTCAAAAACGGGTAAAGGTAGAGCTTGAGTTTTTGATATTTCAAATTGGGGTTTGACAGGTCATTTGAGCCCGGATTTGGATGTTCTTGATATGTATGAACTCGTAGCGAGACGAGGAATCTAGTAATGCGAGTTTTGAAATTTTTTGAGAAGCAGGCCCGGTGGTTGGGTTTTGCTAGTTTCGAAATTTTTGCTATTTCTCAATTGTTTTCGATTGGGTATTGTTCCCTTAGCATATTGTGATATATTCGCTCTGATATTGATTAGATACAACGCGCATGGAGGTTGATTTGAGGGGCAAAGGCGTCGCGAGCAAGAGATTTACACCGGTTCGAGGTGAGTAATACTTGTAAATGATATCCTGATGGTTTGAAACCCCGGATTTGCATATTATAGTGTTGTATTGAGGTGAATTACACGACGGATATGAGCGTGGGGTAGAAAACCATTGGGGATTGTGACTTGGTCCTTCCCGGTTGTTGATTTTTATCGAGTATTTGACTGAAACTACTTGTTATCATCATAATTTGGGCTGATTGCCATGTTTGGGCTTCGTGCCAACTATGTGAATCCTTCAGGCATTGATATCACTATTTTCACATTATTTTGCAAATTATTTGATCTCGGTCCAGAGTTTTACTACTGATTTGCAAACTCAGCCATTTTTCTAAGATTCAAAAACTTAAACAACATTTTATTGACATTTTGAGTTGAGAACTATTATTTTAATATTTTCCAAGTGGCTTATGTGCATTTCTGGACTGAGCATTGATCGGGTTACGCACCGCAGTAGTGTTATAGTGATTTTTAGATATATGGTTGTATTGTATTGATATTGAGATCGAGGGCCTGGTTGATGCCACGAGATGGCTTGATTATTGTGCTTGGGCTGTAGGAGCCCCTCTGGAGTCTGTACACACCCCTAGTGAGCGCTATTGACAATAAACATATGGTTAGCTTGGACTGTACGCTGCAGTGGGTATTTGAGTGTACCGATCATATGCATTGCATCGCACTCATACATTGGTTCCTGTTTTTATTACGTGTCATGACATTCAGTGCTCTCATTTCATTGGCATCAATGGTACTTCTTGCACTACTTAACTGATACCCTAGTATTATTTGTTAAGGGAGTGTTGTGCTCGAGGGGCTGATTTATGTGCTGACTTACACTACCTCTTTCACATTCATTTTTTTAATTGCTGGAAATAGGGTACTTTTGAAAACGGTTTTAAACTAAGTCAAGCTATTTCTAAAGGTTTCACGGTTTCACTATTTTCTCAAAGGGTTACACTGTACTACATAGCATAATGACTTGCTTTACGTGGTTTCTTGCTGCTCAGTTATTATTTACCTTTATTACTAATTAAGTTGGAGTACAGACTTTACACCCTGTACCTCGCATGCATTTGCAGGTATTGTTCACCCTGTAGCCAGTTAATAGATGATTGAAGGTATTACTATTGTAGCTGAGCAAGGTGACAACCAATGTTCGCGACACCGGACTTCATCTTTTGATTCCAAATTTATTTTGTATATTATTGGCCATGTGTTGGGCTGTAAATTTTGTTAATTTATGTTACTAAGCCGTATTTATCTATTCATTTATGTTTAAATTATTTTGAAAGAGACGAATTGGGTTAGTTGGATGGCCTTGTCTTCACGACAGGCGCCATCAGGACTAGCGCAGGTTTTGGGTCATGACAAGTTGGTATGAGAGCCTAGGTTACTAGGTCTCCCGATTCATAAGAAGGTTTAGTAGAGTCCTGTAGATCGATATGGAGACGCCTGTATTTTTCCTCGAGAGGCCGCAGAACCTTTAGGAAAACTTCCCATTCTTGGAATTCTTATTGTGCATACTTGATTCAGCTTGGAATATAACTTTTGGAATTCCTTCCAAACGCCTGTATGCACACATGAGCGCTTAGTAATGTATATGATTTGATGGCTTGTGATTCCCCGATCAAGGGGCGAGATATGATCTCCGTGGGTATGTAGGGCCAGTTTGGAGGACTTGAGGCCAGATCTCTGCCTATGGCTTGAGCACCGAGGGGATGATTGGATGAGCAAGTGATTTGAACTTGTATGTTCGGTATTGTCCTTATTAGCCGGAATGGTGGTTGGATATCCATGTGATAAGTATGTTAGTACTGCAGGGTGTATCTATATGACTTGGTAGTTATGAAGAGGCCTGCTGGATAATAAATGAACAGTTAAGTCTTCGATTCCTATTGTGACGTGATGTGTAACCCAAATTATGGGAGCGTGAAGAATATTTTCATGTATCCTAGTTGGAAAGTGAAGTGCATTACATGTGGCTGTATGAGTTCAGACTAAGGAAGACTAGTGACTGTGTAAAGTATATGATGGTGAGAGGTACACTGAAGTACTAAATTGAGGCGAAGTAGGTAGGTTATCTCCTACGGAGTGTTCTTAAGTGGTATGATCCTTATGTATGTAAGAAGATCTCATGTGTAATTGAATGGTACGTGTCGAAATTGGGAAATTCGGGTCGCTTAAGAGAGTGGACTCAACTGATGTGGGGGTAAATGTGAGACTTGCAGAGGATTATGTTACTAGATGATCCATGTTTTCACAAAACATGTACATGATTTGAGTTTAATCTCACTATGATATTGTGGCATCATTAGAGTAGAAGCACTATGGGTTATTGAGTGTGTCCTGATATATGACTTCGAGCCAAGTTGCGGAAGTTACTGTGGTCAGCTGAGGGCACGGTTATGTGCTATATTGGTTCCATTTTGAGGTATGTTGGCAGATCAGTTCGGGTTGCCAAAATTTAGCCGAGGATAGCACGAATGAAGCAAAATATTTTGACATAGGTTATATGGTGCTTCGTAGGTATGTGAATATAATAGGATGTATTGAGCTGTTGTTGATAAAGAATGATCAGTGTATAGAGAAGGAATATGTTTGTCTGTATTGGAAGAAGATCATATCCTATGGTGTTAGAGTGCTAATGAGGCACATATGGTTATACCCGTTTGATCAGGTAAATTGTAGTTCGAATAGGAAGGAAATGACTCTCAAGAATGGTTTTAATGTGTTCAAGATTCTACATGTAATAATCAGGTGCCTTAAGGTCATGTATGTGGTTAGAGAATGTGTTTCATTGAAAAAGGTCAAGACTTGTGGTATTTTTATGTTGATTATGGGATGCTATGTATCGGTATCTGGAAAGTAATGGCAAAAAATTCAGGTTCGCAGGAAGTTCTTCAAGCAGAGCATGCTGGAATATGGTATTTCAAGGAACATTTGAGAGGGTTTTCAGTGGCCTATGGGTCTTAGATAGTGTGGCCTTACGTTCGAGTCTCATGTGGTAAACCTGGGTTGAGGCATTGTGGTGCTACAACGAGAGGGAATAACAAGTTGATGATGAATCATAAAGGAAATTAGATAGATGGAATAGCTTGATATGGTCCCTCATTCTATGGTTCCACCAGGAGTAGTAGAGGCCATTGAAGAGAGGAGGTCTGGTAGTAGATTGCCCTTCCCAGTTCCCAGGTGGTGCACTCATGTTGATCTTTTCCTAAGGTGTTAACCTCTTCAAGGATAACCCGCTTTGATACCAATTGACGTTTTAAACGTCAATACCACACAAGAGGGGGGCTGATTTGTGTGGTACCTAATTTTCGCGTTAGAAGAACCTGGTTCTTCTACGTATTCTAACTAAAGTAGTTTACAGAATAATAAATACTAAAAGTAAAGTGCACAGAGATTTTTTACATTGAAAACACCTGGCTCAAAAGGTGAAAAAACCACGAACTACTACTAAGTAGGATTTTCCCAAACTTACACTAAAATCAATGAGCCAAAAATAGCATTTACAAAACTCTTTGTAAACCTAAGGATTAACTCTAATCCCAGTGTATCACACAGCCTCAACTGTTGTGACACGTTCAACTTAAATCTAACTTGAATACTCAATGCACCTAATACAATTGATTCTAAGAAAGCTGAAAAGGTACAATATGAAATCCTACTACAATTGAACTAGACTTAGAACAAACACAATGACGAAACTGGTTCTTCTATCTTAGTTCATGTAGCTTCAGATGTGCACACTTGTATCTCGCATATGTTGCTTGCAAATCAGACTTGATCATTTTGCTCTCAAATATGCATAACTTTGGCATATGCGCATGTCACGCCCCAAATCGAGGGACATGACCGGCGCCTGACCGGGTTGCCCCAGTCAAGCGGACCTGGGTGCCTTTCATTCCCACGCGTTACCCCTGTGATGACTGTTTCTCATTAACCAAATATATTACTAATCATAATTGATTTCACATTAAACAAATAAAATGATACGAGTGATTCATTAACAAGATTTCAACTTTTACAACGCCCGACATAACACCTTATATATATAAGACTGGAGTCCCACAGTTTACATGTCTACAGAGCCTCTAGGATACAAAAGGGAAATACAATACTTGCCGGTAACAAGGCTCCGGCTATACCTTTCAAAACCAAAATGAAATCCAAACCGAAGTGGCAAGAACCACACAAGGCCCCGAGGAAGAAAGGGGTTCACCAAGACGGGCAGTGGAAGGAGAAGAATACTACTGCCGACGAGCTGAAGTGCCTGCTACCGATCCACCTACAATCATGACACGAATGTAGCGCCCCCGGCAAAAGGGACGTCAGTACACTTAAATTGTACTGGTATGTATGGACAAACTTTGTCCCAAGTAAACTCAAGCCATTAAATTACATCAACAATCAATTAAGCCAGCCAACCACGTTTCCACATTTTCCTCATTTCAAATAATTCTCACACAAAGCACTTTCCACGATCAACCAATTTAACAATAACCAATCAATGACGTAAAACACAAGTAGTCAAACAAAGGGGCAATCAGTGCCCCACAGGTTGCAAACTCTCCTGCTGTCTCTTTCACAATTTCACATTATTGATTTATGTATCAATTTTCAATAGCGATTTCGATCGCTTTCCATCCTTATTGCCCCCGACCACCCTTATTACCTCGGCCACCCTTATCACCCCAACCCACACCTTATTTCACCACGTTGCGGCGCGCAACACGACCCCGCCTTACAGTTGAAAACACAACAATTTCAAACCGCAGATAAGGTACTACACACAATTTCAACAAGTTCAAATAAGCAACTTGCACATTGTTTCATGTTCTCAATTACTTCTCAAGCCAATATCACAACCAAGTTACAATGTTTCCACATTCAATAATATTCACACATGTATATTCAACAATTTTCCATAATTCAAGTGTTTCATCTCTTTCCACAATAAACCAATTCTCAAGTGTTTCGATTTCTTTTCCACAAGGTGCCATATAGGCCATCATAATCATTATTCACAAATTCTTTACCCAATTCAACTCTCATTTACCTTTCGGTTCATATTTCTTACCACAACACTCATAGTTCAACAACAACTTTGAATATCCAACAACAACATCAATTAATCACATACAATTTCTCAAATCAACACATGCCAAACAATTTTACACATAAGGGCGATTTCACAAGAATCAAAATTAGCCATACATACCTGGTGATGATTTTTCTTCCGTTAACCTTCTACTTTATGCTTACCCAAGATAGCCTATTCTTGCCAACCTTGTTCTTGAAGACTCTTACTTCTACCCACTTCTTTTTACTAGAAATCAAGTTCAATAATCATGCATGAGTGTAAAAATTCTATTTTCAAAAGCTATTATATGCAAACCTCTCTTTACCCAATTAAAACTGAAAATCAAAGAAAATAGTTAGGGTTTTTACCTTGAAAATATTGGGGAAGTTGAATCCTTGCCCTAGAATCCCTTGGAATTAAGTAGTTGGAACAATCTTTGAAGATGAAGAACTTCTCTCTCTAAAAACCCTCTCTTCTCTCTCTAATTTTTGGTGAGATGATATGATAAAAATGAAGAAGAGGTGTGTTATATTAAAGAAGAGATCGGGTCAAAATGTTACAAAAACTGGGTCGGGGTCAAATATGCGGTCACTATGCGACCGCAGAATCAACATGCGGTCCGCATAGTGGCCGCAGAATGGCTCAAAAATTACGCAGGCTCTGGAACGATTTGCGGTCACTATGCGGACCGCATGTCGATTCTGCGGTCGCAAAAGTGCACCGCAGATTGACATGCGATCGCATATCGACCGCACATTGGACACAATTTTGGGCAACTCTCTGGAACGATTTGCGGTCACTATGCGGACCGCATATTGATTCTGCGGTCGCAAAAGTGCACCGCAGATTGACATTTTTCTGGAAAAAATTTTATTCTACATTTTGAAACTTAAATCACTACCAAGGGTCCGAACCGCGGCTCGCAAGCTCGCCGCGAAGAATTCTACGCATTCCTAACACATCATTCGGACCATGACACCACATCTACTAGGTTTTATGCACAAAAATTTCACGGGGCCTTACAGCGCATTACATGTAAAAGAGAACAACTTGGTTATTTAATAAATTAGCAGTTAGAGTTTGATCGAGACTCCAATGCTTATCCTTAGTAGATTTAAGTCCTTAACCAATACAAACTCCCATCCTTATCCTAGCTTAGGATAGTGTTTTCTTATCATAAGGAGACTATCCTCCTTAGAACTCAATGCAACCTTTTCGATTCCGCTTAGAAAATATTTTCTATGTAATCTTCAATACATATCTTCTTCACGTGCCTTCCATGTGCAATGGTTATGACTAACTATTTCTCTCAAGATGGACCAGGTCCTTCCCTGAGTTCATTTGTCAATCTTCAAAACTTCAACTTAACTTGGGCCAACAATACCACGTTCAGACGCGTTCGACCGTGACCCGATCCTGAGGCAGTATTCTAGTGATTTACCGCGGTCGAAATCATAGTCAAGCCTACTAGGATGTGATGGCCAACTTAGGTAATCGTTTTTAGCCATATTTCATCACCCACAGCCCCAAAACATAAACACTTGCTCTATAAAGGAAATCTCTAAAAAACCTAACTCCTTAAGGGTCCCTCCACCACCCAAGGTAAGTTATAATGGTAATTCTAAGTTAATTTCAATTTCCCAACATCTTATTAACATGGGTAAAACCTCTATATCATTAGATGTTCGATTGGGACATCATTGTTGGGTGCCTAGAACTCAAATTCAAGGGGTTTTAACTTCAGAAAGGTAATGTCTTCACCCTCTAATTGATTATAGCATTAGTTTAATAATTATAAATCCTAGTTCATGAGATATGAGCTGATGGGTTTGATAAAAAAGCATGAACAATTATAGGGTTGGGGTGTTGATTTTTGATTATTGGTTAAGGGTATTGTTTACCTTATGGGTGATGAATAATACTGTTGATTATAATTGTTTGAGACTTTAGAATTTAACTAGGAACAAGAGAATGTGTTATTGGGTGTAGATACACCATTAAAAAGTACTATGAAGCTTTATGCCACCAAGTGTTTGAGAAGATGCCTAAGTAACCAAAACATGAGTATTATTGCTAATATGTAATCCATATGACTTGTATTGATATATATTAAAGTTGAAAGGGTTGGCGAATGTTGTATTACACTAGGACATGAACTTAAGGTATGTGATGCTAACTCTCTATGTTTGAGAATTTTAATGATTCTCCCTACACTACATTTCTTTTACGATGTCACCAATTGCCTCAGAAATATAGTTAAGCCTAGTTCATTGAATTGTTGTAGAACTTCTATTCTGTAGCTTCACAACTCGTTCATGACTTTCATTCTGAACGTTGTGAGCTCAGTGCTTATTCAATATATACTTAGATTTGATGCCCCCGAGTCTTAGTATAGATTACTTAGTATGCCATAAACAATTGAGGTTTTAGTGTTCATAATCAGTTCAAGATCACATGTCTCAGTCTAGTCCTATTTAGTATTTAAATATTATGTAACTTAATGTGATCCAGTATTCTAGTATCATGTAACACAGCGTGATTCAGTATTTTACTATGTAGTTTGATTCTCAATTCCTGAATGTTGAACACCTGTATTTGGGTTTGAGGCCATAGTTTATAGGCTTTATGCATACTTGACACTGAGGCCGTACTTTATGCTTTATGCATTTTTGGGCCTGAGGCCGTAGTTATTTAAACATATACTTGTTGTAGCTTGTGTACATATATATTGGGGTCGAGGCCATAACTTATTCAGATAAATGGGATTTTCATCATTCAGAAGAGGGAGTATTTATAAACTTACTTCCTTCTTTCAGTTCAATTATTAGTTATCAATTTAGTTATCAGTTATCATTCCTATTACCAGTTATCAGTTCAATTTATCAGTTATCAGTTAAGTTATCATTTACCAATTATCATTTAGTTTAGTTTCAATAGTTATCATTTTAGTTATCAATTATAAATTCTGAGTTATCAGCTTAGTTTCAGTTTCAGCATTTACGATTATTTCTTTTAGTTGCTTTACATACCAGTGCAATTCAAATGTACTAATGTCCCTTTTGCCCGGGCCTGCCTCTCACGATGCGGGTAATGATTTGCAGGTTGATGATCCAGAGCACTAGGATTCTTGTACCAGCTATTTGGCGACCCCTAGTTCTTTTCGGGCACTATCATTACAGTAGTCTTTAATATTTCCAGACAATCAGTGTTTTCAGTACTTCATTAGAGGCTTCTTAGACTAGAGTAACAGTTAGACAGAGTCACAGGCTTTTCATATTAAGCTATGTTGGCTACAAATATATTTCAGAATTGTAATAGTATTTCCGCACTTTGATTTATATCATCCAGACTTTCAGTATATCAGCATGTGTTAGTTTATCTTTTGCATTTAGTATGTTATGATACCACATGTTGGTTCAGCCAGCCTGTTGGTTCGCTCGGTCACAAGTAGTCAGGCACCGAGTGCCGTGTTACATCTAGGCCCAGGTTTGGGGCATAACAAAACTTGTTATTAGAGCACTAGGTTCAACAGTTTTAGGAAGTCTATGAAGTTGTGCATAGTGGAGTTTTCTTTATATGTGTGTTTCGACAACTCATATAAATGGTTAAATACCAAGACATTCAGGATTGTCTCACTTTTTTCTACGCTAGATCGTGCCATGGAGCTTAGAACAGTAGGTATGTTGGCCAAGTTTTGAAGATTGATAAATGAACATCAGGAGGACCTGGTGCATCATGAGAAACACAATTAGTCATAACCACCACTCATTAAGCTGAAATAGAATTTTCAAACTTGGAACTCATAGTTCAAAACACAAGAAACAACATTCAATTTCCGTCAAACTTTGCAGGAAGTGCTTAAATAATATATAAGACTTGTACCGGGCGTTGTAACCAAAATACGAGCCCGATACTATGGTCTTTTAATCAAATTTTTATTTCCATTTTCCTTAATAATTTTAGAAAAACAATTTAATAGAAAAATTCATATCTCGGGCTCCAGGCCTCCGAATTTGACTCCGGACACATGCCCGTCCCATATTTTTCCACGAATCTTCCGCGACCGCCTGATCTCGGGTCCGGGTCTGTTTACCAAAAATGTTGACCGAAGTCAACTATATCATTATTAATATCAAAATTCTTCAAATTTTTCATAGGATTCACATATTCTAACACAAAAATTTTCTGACTGCGTGCCCAGACTGTGCACATAAATCGAGGCAATATGAAGTAAGGTTTTCAAGGCCTCAAAAGCACGGAATATATGAGAAAAACAGGTGATAACCCTTTGGGTCATCACATCCTCCACCTCTAAAATAACTGTTTGTCCTCAAACGGACAAGAGAAGGAAGTACTTGAGTCGGGGAACAAATTTGGGTAACGGGTCTGCATATCAGACTCGCAGTCCCAGGTTGATGCCTCAGGAGGCTGACCTCTCAACTGGACACGCACGGAAGGGAAACTCCTCAACCTCAACTGTCGAACCTGCCGGTCTAGAATAGCCACCGGCTCTTCCTCGTAAGATAGATCCTTGTCCAAATGGACAATACTGAAGTCTAACACATGTGTAGGATCGCCGTGATACCTTTGAAGCATAGATACATAAAAAATGGATGCACGACTGATAAGCTAGGTGGCAGTGCAAGTTCATAAGCCACCTCTCCCACTCGATCCTGAATCTCAAATGGACCAATATACCTAGGGCTGAGCTTGCCCTTCTTTTCAAATCTTATCACGCCCTTCAAAGGGGACACCCAAAGCAATACCCACTCTCCAACCATGAAATCCACATCTTGGACCTTACGATCTGCATAACTCTTCCATCTGGACTTAGCTGAACACAACCTCTGCTGGATACTCTTGACCTTATCTAAGGCCTCCTGAACTAGGCTAGTACCTATCAACTGAGCCTCTCCCGGCTCAAACCGTCCGACTGGAGACCGACATCGGCTACCATACAATGCCTCATATGGAGCCATCTGAATGCTAGACTAGTAGTTCTTGTTGTAGGCGAACTCTGCTAATGGCAGAAACTGGTCCCATGAGCCCCCAAAATCAATAAGACAAGCTCGGAGCATGCCCTCTAGAATTTTAATAATTCTCTAGGACTGACCGTTCGTCTGAGGATGAAATGCTGTACTCAACTGAACCTGGCTGCCTAACTCCTACTGGACCGCTCTCCAGAAATGCAAGGTGAACTGCGTACCCCGATCTGATATAATAGACACCGGTATTCCATGAAGGCAAACAATCTCCCGAATGTAAATCTCTACTAGCCTCTCAGATGAGTAGGAGACTGATACTGGAATGAAGTGTGCTAACTTGGTCAGCCTATCAACAATGACCCAAATAGCATCAAATTTCCTCCGAGTCAATGTAAGTCTAGTAATGAAGCCCATTATAATCCGCTCCCATTTCCACTCGGGAATTTTAATTCCTTGGAACACACCACCAGATCTCTGGTGCTCATATTTAACATGTTGACAATTTAGACACCGAGCGACATACGCAACAATGTCCTTCTTCATCCTACACCACCAATAGTGCTGCCGCAAGTCCTGATACATCTTCGCAGTGCCCAGGCGAATAGAATACCGAGAATTGTGGTCCTCCGCTAAGATCAACTCTCGAATCCCCTTAACGTTAGGTACACCAACTTGCCCTTGCAATCTCAATACTCCGTCGTCATCTAAGGTTACCTTCGTAGCACCTCCGCGCTGCACAGTGTCCCTCAGGTCACGCAAATGGGGAATATCAAACTATCTCTCACGGATATTCTCCAATAGAGAAGAATGAGCGACGGTGCAGGCCAACACCCTGCTAGACTCAGAAATATCTAATCTTACGAACCGATTGGCTAAGGCCCTTGATCCTTTATCTAACTGTATGGGATAATTCTTTTGGTTGTGTACTGGGGAAGCATGATGAAACAGGGAAGAAAGAGCAAGCAATATACTATTTTAGTAAGAAATTTACATCTTGCGAGGTAAAATACACTTAGCTGGAAAGACCATGTTGTACTTTAACATGGGTTGCACAGAAGTTGAAACATTACTTGTCGACTTATACCACTTATCTTATATCTCAGTTGGATCCACTGAAGTACATCTTCCAAAAGCCTATGTCCACATGAAGGCTCGCTAAATGGCAAATTCTACTTACAGAGTTTGATATTGTTTATGTAACCCGCACTGCAATGAAGGCACAAGCAGTCGCTGACCATTTGGCAGAAAATCCAGTTGATTATGAGTATGAACCGTTAAAGACATATTTTCCTGATGTGGAGACAATGAATATGGAGGAATTGGAACAAGATGACAAGTCGGGCTGGAAACTATACTTTGATGTGGTCGTCAATAGCAAAGGGGTCGGAATTGGAGCAGTGCTCATTTCAGAAACGGGTCAGCATTATCTTGTTAGCGCTCAGCTCCGATGTTTCTATACTAATAACATAACCAAGTATAAAGCATGTACATTAGGATTGAGAATGGCAATAGACATGGGTGTTCAAGAGATTTTGGTCATGGGTGACTCGGATCTCTTGATACATCAAATTCAAGGTGAATGGGAGACAATGGATTTGAAACTTATACCATATTGACAGTGTCCACATGAACTATCTCAGAGGTTTTAGTCTATAGAGTTCAAGCATATCCCAAGAATGCACAATGAAGTTGTAGATGCCCTGGCCACATTGTCGTCTATGTTGCACCATCCGGACAAAGCCTATATAGATCCACTGCAGATACAAGTTCGTGATCAAAATGCTTATTGTTTCACAATAGAAGAGGAACTTGACGATGAGCCGTGGTTCCATGATATTAAAGAATATTTGAGGATGAGAGTGTAACCAGCGCAAGCCATGGAAGATCAGAAAAGGGCTATAAGGTGACTAGCGAGTGGATTTTTCTTCAGCGGAGGAGTTGTATACAAGAGAACCCCGGATTTGGGTTTACTGAGATGTATAGATGCACAACAGGCCACTACAATCACGGCTGAAATGTATGCAGGAGCTTGTGGACCTCACATGAGTGGATTTGTTTTGGCCAAGAAAATACTAAGGGCTAGATACTATTGGCTCACCATGGAGCGGGATTGCATTAGATATGTGCGGAAATGCCATAAATTCCAGATACACCGAGATTTGATTCATTCCCCACCCTATGAGTTGCATACAATGTGAGCACCATGTCCATTCGTCGCCTGGGGCATGTATGTCATCGGTCCAATAGAACCCGCAACATCTAATAGGCACAGGTTTATCATGGTAGCTATTCATCATTTCAATAAATGGGTGGAGGCGAAGACATTTAAAGCAGTAACAAAGAAGGTGGTAGTGGATTTCGTACATACAAATATCATTTACCGCTTCGGAATTCCCAAAGTGATTATCACGGACAATGGAGCAAATCTTAATAGTCACCTCATGGCAGAGGCATGTCAAAAGTTCAAAATCTTACACTGTAACTCTACACCTTATTGGCCTAAAGAAAATGGAGCAGTTGAGGCTACAAATAAACATTAAGAAGATTCTCAGGAAAATGGTGGAAGAGTCAAGACAGTGGCATGAAAATTCACCATTTGCTCTAATGGGTTATCGTACTACTGTGCGTACTTCAATTGGTGCAACCCCTTACTTATTGGTGTATAGAACGGAGGCAGTAATACCTGCAGAGATTGAAATACCTTCCCTCCGGATTATAGCTGAGGTTGAAATTGATGATGATCAATGGGTAAAAGTCCTGTTAGAACAATTGAACTTGATCGATGAAAAAAGGTTAGCAGCAGTATGCCACGGACAGCTGTACCAACGAAGGATGGCCAGAGCATATAACAAGAAAGTACGTCCACGGAAATTCGAAGTTGGACAGTTGGTGTTAAGACGTATTTTGCCACACTGGGCTGAAGCAAAAGGAAAGTTTTCACCTAATTGGCAAGGGCCATTCATGGTGTCTCGGTATTGTCCAGCAGAGCTTTATATCTAACAGATGTGGAAGGGAAATGTGTAGAGACTGCTATCTACTCCGATGCAGTCAAGAGATACTATGTATGATTCCTTTTTCATATATACAATTGTATTTTTCATAATTTTGAAATTGAAATGATGAAGGCATTCTATTTCTCTATCCAAACACTTTACCCATTGCTACCCCTTTTGAGCCTTATTGCATTACTCTTTCATACCCCTCTCTCGGGATCAATTATGAACAATGAAATGAAAAGAAAAGAAAAGAAAAGAGAAGATTGAAAAAGAGAAAAAGAAAAAAAAAAGAATGAAAAGAAAAAAAGAGAATGAAGAAAAAGTAAAATGAAGAAAAATGGAAAAAATGATTAAAAAAAGAGAAAAGAGAAAAGATATAGAAAAATATACAAAACAAAAATCGAGAAAATGTCAAATGATAAAGAAAACTTAGGGTATAACTACGTTTGACTTGATCCCCAAAAGGGTACGTAGGCAGCCTCAAAGAGGTTCAATCACGATAGAAATAAAATCCAAGATTCCCCAAATACTGAAACTGGGGCAGAAGTTATGTTTTATGATTCCGAGAGTTGTAATTATTTTGAACCCACGTTTAAATTTTGAGTCTTTATACCTTTCTTTATAGACACATCCAAAAGTCACATTACGGTCCAAAGAAAGACCTTCTGATTGATTTCAAGAAAATGACAATACAATAGGAAGAAAGAGAAACACATCAGGGAAGATACCCAGGAGTTTGAAGACAGAAAAATAAAGAAAATAAAATGAGAGAGTCTTATCGGTGAAAACCCTCACGGGCACCACAAGGCAAATGTAAGTTGAGAGATAGATAAATGAGAGAGTCTTATCGGTGAAAATCCTCACGGGCACCATAAGGCGAATGAGAGTTGAAAATAAATAAATGAGAGAGTCTTATTGGTGAAAACCCTCACGGGCACCATAAGGCAAATGTGAAGTGAGAGAAAATAAATAAGAGAGTCTTATTGGTGAAAACCCTCATGGGCACCATAAGGCAAAAGAAAGGAATGACCCGATGAATGAAAATGGCAAGACAAACAAGGTATGAGTTGATGAAAGGAGAAATTAAGTCAGCAACAATTTGATTGGACAGACTGGGCCGGATATTCAAATGCATGGCGTGGTCAAAGGAATCAGCCTTCATACCCAGATAAGTTCTGTCTTTACATTAAAATATCCTCACCCCTGAAATTCAGGTCATTGCATTTCATTCTATTTGTTCAAAACCAGTTGCCAGTTGAAAGCTAGCTACCAGCTTCTCATGTTGGATGGCATAATAATACTGGGTTCTTCAGAGGAAAAGAGAAAATAAAAACACATGGCGATCACATAGCCAAAGGGAATAAAAGAGAAAAGAAACAAAAAGAGAGAAGCAAAAATGGATCACAAGGAAGAATTGGGAAGACGATCAGGAATAAGTTGCAAAGCAATATGAAGCAAGATGAGGCAGACGGTGGAAGCAAGGCCAGTGAGAATGCCAGTTGCTAACCATCATTTTATAACTAATAAATTATTCACTAATTAAGACAGGGTCAAAAGATTCAAATTCTTACTAATCACTTTAAAGTAAATGTGACCAATGTGGGAGAAAACAATCAAAAAGAAGCATCAATAAAGGAAAGAATCCATGATGGAGAACTCAATAATCAGGAACCTACCCGAACAACAAAGGAGGTATAATCTTTACTTTTCAAAATTTACACCCAGTTATCAAACTAAGGCAATATTTTTCAGCATTTTCATTTCTGCATCAGGTGCCCACCTGGATAACAATGGAATATTTTTCTGCATTTCCATTTCTGCATCAGGCGCCCACCTGGATAACAAGAGAATATTTTTCCGCATTTTAATTTTATGCATCAGGCGCCCACCTAGATAACAAGGGAATATTTTTCTGCATTTTTATTTCTGCATCAGGCGCCCACCTGGATAAAAAGGGAATATTTTTCAGCATTTTCATTTCTGCATCAGGTGCCCACCTGGATAACAAGGGAATATTTTTTTGCATTTTCATTTCTTCATCAGGCGCCCACCTGGATAACAAGGGAATATTTTTCTGCATTTTCATTTCTGCATCAGGCGCCCACCTGGATAACAAGGTAATATTTTTCTGCATTTTCATTTCTGTTAAGGCGCCCACCTTTATATCAAGGGAATATTTTTCTGCATTTTCATTTTTGTTCAGGCGCCCACCTGGATAACAAGGGAATATTTTTCTGCATTTTCATTTCTGTTCAGGCGCCCACCTGTATAACAAGGGAATACTTTTTAGCATTTTCAATTTCTGTTCAGGCGCCCACCCGGATAATAAGGGAATATTTTCCAGCATTTTCAATTGCTGTTTAGGCGCCTACCTGTGTAACAAGGGAATATTTTTCAGCATTTTTCATCTCTGCATCATGCGCCCACCTGTATAACACAAAAGCTGGTCTTTCTGCATGCAAACCGGAATAAGATCTAAAATTAGCCCCAGATACAGGAGAGCTATTGGATGACCCATCTACTTGTAAGGAGACTTGTTGGTACTCTTTTCTACCTGACTAATTATTGCCCAGACATTGCTTACACTTACAATATATGAGGGAGTGATCAACCGGTATTTATGTGGACAAGCTGAGATCATCTCACTTAGAAGCTGCTTTTCGGATTTTGTGATATATCAAAACCTCACCGAGAAGAGGTTGATTCTTGTCTACGGCATCCTCTCTTTAGATGTCTTGTTACTATTATATTGATTTCATTAGGCAGTTGATTATTCTGATTGGATTTTGAACATCGTCCCCATGCCCAAGAGGGATGGACGTGTTCGCGTATGCATCTATTTTTGAAATCTCAATAAAGCATGTTCCCAAAGATGATTTTCCGATATCGAACATTGATTTGCTTGTGGACAAGACTATTGTGAAAGTATGCCTACTACTCTTTTCTGACGATTTGAAATTCTCATCGTCGGCTTCCTCGAGGTAGAGTTCGTTTTGTAATACGAGCCATGTTGGGCTTTTACAGAGCTTGGACTGCTTTCGCATTAACTCACCATTTGGTGATTTGGTTCGTAGCAGCCCAAGTATATCCAGGAGTTCCTTTTACACGCTATGCTATCCTCGGCGATGCTATAGTCATAGGAGATGAGCGGGTGGCTGAGCGTTATCGCGAGCTAATTTCGCCACCGAATGTTCCATTTTCGTTAGAGAAATCATTAGTATCGTCAGTTGGTGCTTTGGAGTTTTCTAGGCGGTTCTTCGTACGCGGAGTGACTAAGGAATTTTTTCCTGTCTCCTGTCACATGTTAATATCCTTAGTTAGTTCCATATCCCTTGTTCTTGTAATGAGGGCTATTATGTCTAAGGATCTTCCATTGTCTTATCATTTACGGGAAGCTGGGTACCGGGTGTATACTCGATGCACGGCGCCTCCTAGGAGACACTGGAATCGGCATTTCCTGGTATTTCACTCACCGAACGGTGTGTGTTCTCTCCCCTTTTGGATCTGGTTAAGCGCAACCACTAGTAAACACTTAACCTCTTATCAACAAGGTATGGTGAGGGGACCTGATTAGGCTCTTGACCCCTTGATTCCCGAGAAACTCGGTGATCTCAAAGTTTTTCAAAGCCTGCTAAGAGTACGACTGGTTAGGGGGGCATTGGTTTTGTCCCAATGTATGAAGTCCATTTTCTCTTATTGGTCTTAGTATTACACTATCGCACAGGAAAAAATACTCCCATTAATGCGCTACTTAGCCCGTAGGTTGTGACACTGGTGACTAAGCATACAAATATATTATATCATTTTTATAATAACTAATAATGGCGCAATCTTCCGGTGTTACAACCTGGTGCTCTCTTGTGAAGAGCCAAAAGCTCTTGACGTAGGGAGGTTCGGTCCAGTCTGTTCACCTCAATTTGCACCCTATTTGAGACTAAAGCAGACGGGGTGGCGACCTCATCTTAAGATAAGATATAGGCAATAAAACTTTAAGCGCACTGAGCGCCTTTGCCCATACAGAATACTGGGGACGAAAGTCTCTAGGGGTGGGGGGTTCTATGGAGCAAGTCTCCCATTGCTTTCGCAAACCAGTGGGGACAACCCCCCCTCCCCCCCCCCAAAAGGAGTTTTCCATGCGGCGATCTTTATTTGAAATATGAGCCGCTAAAATATTTCCCCTTTGAATGTATTTATCCATATGAACCTGATGCATACAAGGCTTTCTTCTTGTTGGAAGGCTTATACATAATACATAACCAAAGGAATGCTTATAGTGTATCCATTACCTGATAAAATGATCTTTTCCGGTAAAAAAAATGATCTTTCCCTTGTCTTTGGCTATAGAGGAAACCCCCAAATCTAGAGCTTATGGTCTTAAATCCCAACCCAGTTCCTACAATGCACTTCTCAGCACATCATCGGTAGGGGAAAGCGGAACTGCTTGACGCTGTATACTAAATACAACAAGCCCGATTCGCATCATTATGCTCAATAAAAGGAATGAGGGAAGCTAAATTAAAAATATTGGAATGAATGGAAAATTGGAAGATGAATCTTTTCCCCGGAGCTGGAACAACTTGTTCTTCCTGACCTGATTCAACGCCAAAACATTTCTTGTCCCTACCATAAAGTATTCATATTTCCTGAAGAAAGCATCTGTTCCTTGATCTCTAAGATATTTCATAAAACTCTGTATGGATCCTCAATCACCAATCCTAACATGAATATGGGTTGCGCTCGAGAGGCTATGAATCAATTGGACTTGCTAATCGAATGAATCGTAACACTCGTAATGATCGACTTTATGAAGATCCCATTTGATTTCGGAAGCTCGTAGCATTGGTCCGGCACAATTTCCAAACTTAAGAAGCTGGGGGCGTGCCCGCTGGCCCCTGACCTGCCTCCGAATATTTAAAGTGAATTCATTTTCAATTATCCTAAGTTGGCCTATCATTCATTGGTTACGGTTAGGGAAAAAAGCTAGCTGGAAGTAATCTCTTCTTCTCAGTGAAAGCTAAAGGCCCTAGTATAGTAGGAGTGTGGTGCGTGCTCTCTTTATTCTATAGATGCGCTCCTAAAGGGAAGCCAGAATTTTTGATGTAGATCGATCAATCCTGCCATGTTCAAGTGATCGCCTCGAGCCGACCGAGATTGGAGACCGCCTTAATGATTGTTCATAATCGGCCTACCATTTAACGTACGTATGTCATGTAGTTTTTGTTTTTGTACCTTTGCCATCCCTCAGCCCCTTTGCTACCTTTTCTATCTATCATTAGAAGTAGGGCGGGTGGCATACCTCACTGAGCTATCGATCGCAAAGCTATCGCCCGGTTCAACCAACTGTCCGTCTAGGTGCCTTTGCTACTGATTTGACCGCTTCTCCTCATTAATCCGGTTTCACCTTGGCCCTCGCCCCAGAGTTCTTATGAAGACTCTGGTGGGGCATGTGTATGATAGGGCCCCCCATAAGTGCCAAAGATCGGTGATGTTGTCATGATAAGTGTGGGAAGTCGATAGTGTACTCAATGATTGAAGGATCTATTGACTTGCATTAACTTCCCGTGGCTAGTAGGGGGAACTTTAATGTAATTGTGGATCCATTAGAAAAAACTTAGGGGCCGGCCACTGACTTCAATGCCTTTAATGAAGTGATGAGCTTTGAAGATATGATTTTCTCGTTTGGATTATTTTATTGGGCTTTCAATGACAGCAAATTGACTTGGAGCAATAATCAAACCGGTCAACATTGTATCTGGGCCAGACTACATAGAATCTTTTTGAATGGGGACTACCCGCTTCTATATAAAAGCCGTTTTTCTTCCACCAGAGTTGACCATTTGCCTAGAGTATCCTCTGATCACTGTCCTCTAGTAATCTTCTTAGAAAATTATAATACTCGCAGGCCTGGGGTCTTTCGTTTCCAAAGAATATGGATTCGGGATTCTGATTTTCACATTGATCTCAACCATGCTTGGAAAATCGTTTTCAAGTCTTCTCCAGGAAGATTGACTCGACAAATAAAGCACTGAATTGGAGAACTATTTCAGAATATAGAAATGCCGAAAACGAAGAAGGCCAATTTTCTCTTGAATAGAGTTGGTCTGCTGATAAGAAAATTATGTTAGCTTCGGCCAAGAGTAACCTTGAAAAACTTCTGCTTTACAAAGAAAGATAGAGAATAAGCACCTTGAACCAAATTCAGAACTTGTCTTTGTATGGCAGGAAGCTCTCAATTTATTTCATACATTACTTTATTCTCAAGGTTCGGTGCTTGAAGATGAGATCCTTGAGACCATCCCCTCTCTAGTCACAGAGGAAGATAATAAGATACTTACGAGCCCTCCTAATATGGAAGAAGTTCAAAAGATAATTTTGAGCATGCGGGTGCGCACCAACCCAAAAAAGGTCTCCCCTATCCTTTAAAGCCTGATGGCTTTCCGGATTCTTTTTATATAGAAAATATTGTTGGGATTTGAAAAACTTCCAGCTTGTCACCTTATTTCTTCGTTGAAGGTGCAATCCCCCGTTCCATCAATGATACTTTCCTTGCTTTGATTCCTAATATTTTTATCTAGGACAACCTCTACTTAAATCTAAAAAAAAAAGGTCTCATCTTCTGGATAGAGTATAAAATAAAGTGGTAGGAGATGAAAGCATTGTTATCCAGTGGAGGCCGGCTTATATTGCAAACATGTTCTTTTCTCAATGCCTATACACCTTCTTGCAGGGATTCCAGTTTCAAAGGGAGTTCTTGACCAGTTGGAAAAAATGTTAGCTAACTTTCTGTGAGGCTGTGATGAAGACAAAAGAAAGCTTCACTGGATATTTTTTGATACTATGTGCCTACCTATGCCGGAATGGGCTTTGGGTCCTCATACTATAAGACATTTTCAAGAGCTTTCAAAAGCTCTTCGTATGAAGTTTACTTGGTCAATAAGAGGGGGGTACTCTCAATGAGAAGAATATCAGAGAGCCAGGGGTGGAAACAGAAATAAGTGCTAGCTCCATTTCCAATCCAACATTTTAAGGCTTTAAGTATTGGTGCGGTTGCCTGAAAATAGAACTGATTTCACTCTGTCCTGACAACTAGGTTTGGAAGCAACAAACCATAAGGGCTTTCAGATAGTTTCTTTTGAAAAAAGTAGTCCAAAGTATGACTCCCTCTTATTGACCAAGCCAACTTCTTTACTAGTTATTTCTCTAAAATCATAGATGTGCTTGACGCATATGGAAACTGCTTTTTCAATGATATCGAAGCATTTTTGCCTCACAGAGTGGTTTATGATATCAGGAATAGTGTTATATTCACATCTCATCAGGAGGACACGGAGATATAGAAAAAGAATCGTAGTGAGTCATTTATTCTCAAAGCTGGCTGGGAACCAATAAGAAATCGAACGGGCATTCAAGCTTGGACTAAATTTGTCTGGGATAAAGCCATTCCTACAATAATTAGCATTTTTGCGTGGAAGATCTTATTTTACTTTGTATGCAGGGATTTCAGAATCAGTTAAGGGAATACATTTAGACGAAAGGTATAAGATTAGCAAGAAAATGTTTGTGCTGTTCGGAACATGATAAATAAAGTATTGATCACCTCTTCATCAAGAGTGAGCTTGCTATAGAGGTTTGGAACCATTATGATCGCCTTTTCAATATAGGATCCTTCCAAACGGATTCCATTCTGACCCGGCGGTTTAACAGATCTCGCAAGAAATCCCAAGTTGGCGACGTCACGTCTATGCATACTATTTTTTCAGTTTGGGAACTCTGGAAGGAAGGGAATTGCAGTAAATTAGAAAACCCAATATCTTAACCGGCTGCTATTATTCAACAAATTACGGACTGGCTGAAAGACTGTTCTCAGCTTCTTGACATCAGATCATCTTGGACTTTTACTTATTCTATTCTTCTGGATACACTCTACATTAATCAAGCTCGTAAACTCGCAATTGACTCCAAAATCATTGTTGATTGCATCAATGAAAATAAAGAAGCCCCTAAAATTACCCATACCTAGACTCATGGTGGATCTTCATTTCATCCAAATTCTCGGCTGGCCATTTTAAAATCGTCTATACATTTAGAGGAAACAACAAAGTGGCAGACTCTTTAGCAAACTTTGGCTGCGATTCTCAGTTTGACTATAGATTTTCCTCTACAACTAATCTTCCTCGACAAATTCAGGTTTTTTCTCTCAAAAAAGTGGGCTTATTGAATATCATATTAGTTTGGCTTTGTTCAGTTTCATTTTATTAGCAATAATGTTTTTGGCTGTCTTGTAGCTCTTTGTGAGCAGGTCTATGTACGTTTTTATGGGTAAGGGTTTGACATCCTCCCCCTTAACCCCCCGGCGGGGAGTAGATGGAGTATTGACGGAGATGTTTGGGACTGAACACATCCCCCTTTACTTAGTAGGGCTTAGGAACGATGTTGGAAAATGATTGTTGAATATAGTTACTCACCTCACAGCCCAATTTCCTCTGTGGGGTGTATACCGGCCGCGTTGCTGCCCGGAGGACCAAACCTGACTGCTGGGACAAGCTTGGTATACTGTCTTCCCTTTATTAGGAGGCGGTATAGTCCCATTGAAATTATTCCACCAATACGGGTCTCTTTATCCGGATTTAACAGTGTAGTAGCAACTGCAGACGGGGTCGGCATGAGACATCAGTTCTTGATTAACATACTTTTGCCACTATCTTTCTTTCCAAAAAATGCAGCCCCTACCATTAGTCGTCTATGGAGATCTGAGATTCGGTATTAAATCAATCCAACATTTCGTTCGATCACTTCAGGAGTAAAAAAAACCTAATTCTATTGAGTTGATTCCATCTCCTTGACTTTGTTCACATTTAGTAACAGCTTGATGGTGTCCTTTTAGGTCAGGAACTCCTGCAATAGGCAGCTAGCCTATTGGAAAAAGACTACTCTCATCCCTCTCCCGAGGTAGCTACTTTTTTTTTCGTGCTTCTTAAGTCGATGTTGACCTGTATATAAGTCAGATGTTGGAAAGGGAAGCCCCCATAATATAAGCACTCTTTCAGTCAAGTAATGCCTTTAGAGCCTATAGTATAGCTGAGTAGCTAAGAGCTTCTAGTAATTTAAAAACATAGGAATCATCTTATTTTGCGTTAATGGGGCTTTGAGGGGCGTCTTCTCTTTCCCTTATCAAGCAAGTCACACCTAATCGCCCTTGATGCCATCTTGATAACTTGACTGAATGTCTCATCATAGTCTATACCCTATTGCTGGTTGTAGCCTTTGGCTACCACGCGAGCCTTGTAGCGATCAATAGTCCCATCAGACTTTGACTTTCTCTTGTATAACCACTTGCGAGCCGATCACTACAACAAATTTAGCCTAAGGCCACACTAACTTTAGGCAATGGTTGGAAAGCGTTGCCAAAACAGTCTATCACAATGCTTATAAAATGGTGGCCTTTGTTAGTCACTTTTGGCTACGAAGTTTAGACCACGCTTGTTAAGAGTTCGCTTTGAGTATATGGACAACGCATTATAAGTGTTGCCAACTCAATTAACATTTGGCAACACATATTCACCTATATTGCAACGCTTTTAGAGCGTCCTATTTCTTAATCTTAAAAGCAACCTTTTATGAGCGTGCTCTAAACTTTTCCAACGAAAATTTTCATTAGAAGTTTCCCTCCATTATTTTTCCTAATGAAATATTTTCCCCTATTTTCTAAAAGGCAAAAGGAAGCACAGTAAATATTTGCCCATTTTTAATCGCACACCTTCCTCCATCGACTTGCTGGTGTTGAAGAAATTTCTATTTTAACTGTCGCATCTTCCACCACCTCCATTGCCGATGTTACCATTGCTTCTACATTAATGGTTGATTAAGTCTTGAAATGGTAACCTCCTGCTCCTTTATTTTCAGTAGTTTCTAGTTTAGAGTTTTGATTATTTGAGTACTTCGATTAAGGATTTGAATTAGGGTTTTGGTTCTTTCAACCCACCTTGATAGTATCTCCATTGTCGTTCAATACCCGGATGTTTATTTGCATAGCCCTCATCCATTTAATTTGCTCTGTAATTTCTAATATTACCACTAATCCGTCAATATCCACTTCCATTGCTTTGATTTTGCTTTCTAAGTTTCTTCCTCGTATATTTGTTCTATACCTTAGTGAATTTTTCTTTTTCTTCGCCAGAAGTTAAGGCTTGCTATTGGAAGCTTACAATTTTATTTCAGATTTTGAGAATCATTCCAAACTCCGTTCTCCGTATTATGCTTATGACTATAGGAATTGGGTTATTTAAGTAGGTTGCTAATTTGTTTCCGTACCTAAGTCTTTGGTCTTGTTTTTGAGGATCTAGAGATGTTCTTTAGTGTTTAAATACTGACATTGATAAGTTATTAATAAATTATTTGTTCTAATGTTGATTATTCTAGATAGAAAGAATCCTTTTGTTGCTACTATTCAAGAATTTGTGGTGGGTGCTTAGAATAGGCTATGATTTGTTATTTTCTTAAATTATATTGTTCAACTTTATGGTTTTACACTTTTGTAGCCTTCAGTTTTTAAACTGACATGTTAATATCATTGGTTTATTCTAGTGGTTCGGTGCTCAAATTATAACATCAAGGCTTAAAGTGAAGGTTGGAATTCTTTAGTTGTGGAGGTTAAAATGTCTTGCTTCTTTAAATTATTATTGCTTGACCGAGATCTTACTTCATCCTTAATGCATTATTTTTCTGATAAAGTTGCACATATGGTCGACGAAACTCAATGTCTTCCATGGCTTGTTTGGACATTAAAAGCCATTGAAATACCCCAATTCTTACATAGAAAATGCAATGGGTCAAATCCGATTTAGTTCTGTTGGAATTGGCACACAAAAAAGCCCATTCTTACATAGCTTCTTGCAGTAATATTTATTAATGTTTAAACTGACTGGCATTTTTGCATTGTTAAAAGATTATCTAAATGCAAAAAGAACCAGGTGTTGTATTTTTTCCTTTCCATCGATATTTTTACTAAAAGATAGTTATTACCATGTGATACTCATCCAAGATCAATACTTCTGATGAAGGGAAGGAGTTGGGTATTATCTACGATGTGGTATCTTCTTAAGACCTCTTAGTAATTTATCATATCTGGGCATTACATATTTCAAAGGAACGTAAAGCGCATACTAATAGACTTTAAAGGATAGATAAAACTGAACATATCCATGAGCCATCTGCTATCTTAGAAACTACTAGACAATAGGTTTTGAAGACTTCTCCAAGCATGCACATTATACAGCCTGCCTCGATGTTATTGAAGAGAGCATTTCTGGATATACTGGATGTTTTAGATATTTCAACTAATTAGTGTAAACTCGGATATTATACCTTGACAATCTAAGTTCTTGTCAAACAGAGGAAGTAGAAATGGAGCGGAAGGGGTATGTTGTTGACTTGTCGATGTAAATTTGTTTCCTACTGCCTTTTTACAGGATTGCATAGCAGTTTCACTTAGATTTTATACATGATGTCCTATATTTTCATCTCTACTATTTTCTTTGTGGTTGTTCTGATTGTCTTTTGAATATTTATTTATTGGATTTTTCTATCTAGTTTGTTTTATTAGTTATTGAGTTAATGTCTTCTGGATATTTGTAGGAGGACAAGGTTTTCAGAGAATTAGTAATCTCAAAATCAGCTAGAGTATGCTCTATATGGATTTTGATGAATGTGCAAAATCAAAGGTACAATTGATAACCCAAACATATATATGTCATAAGATTCACAATTACATGTTAGAAATAAATAATTTCAATGTTCATCAAAATACGAAACCAATATTAAAGGTTTTAAAGTGCTTAAATGATAGGGAAAAAGTTCTTAATATATATTTTAACTACTTGATTAGGTATTGAGATGTCATGTAAATGTTATGCTAACATTATTTTCATCTAAAGATAAAGCTAATATTCTTTTTGGTACTGTGAGATATGTTATGGAATTTTAGTATACTATTCTATTTTACATTTGATTGATCACTGAATTATAGTGTATTTATCATATGATGGTGTAAAGTAACAGCATGTTGAGCTACTTAACTGAGGAGGGAGTTTTATATAAATGATATTTTCGTGATGGGGTTTGAGGTTTTGGTCTTCTTTGTATTAAAAAATAATGTATTTGTTGAAGCTAAAGATAGGATTTGAAAGCATTATTTTACATTTTTGATTGGTAACCTTTTCAGATCAGTTAATTTTAATTTGGTTCTTGGCTTCCTATTAAACTTTATCTTGTTAGTAATTCAACTGGGAGAATGTAGTCGAAATGTTTAGTGTGAGCAAGCATAACTGTTGTACTTTAGGATTTTTGAGATGCTTGAATTTTGAATAAGCTTTTAATATAGAACTATTGTAAAATTGATAAGGTTGAGTAGGTAGAAATAAAGAGTAAATTTAAAATTTATAAATGTTAATGATTGAATAATTGATTGATTTTTTTATCCATTACATATTGCGTGATACGTAGTTCATGAGTTGTATCCTTTTTTAAATTATCATCGAAGATATGAAAGTTTATGTATATGTAAAACAACAACAACACAGTATAATTTCACAAAGTGGAAGGTAATTTACTCTTAAATATGATTAATCATCAATTCTGGAATTTAGATTATAAAGTCGTACTAGTAAAATTCATTATTTTCTTGGATCTTTCTTTATCTGTAATATCATTGTTCTATCAGTTCTTAATATGGCTATGTCTTTCTATAATGAACATGATCGAGTGAATGTATACTTGTGTTCCGATAATGGATACGTCTGATTGAAATTTGAAAGTATCTTTTTTTTGCTTCTATTTTCTGATATGTATTTTTCATAAAAGTACAAAAGGAAGTGTTGATGATAATGCAAAATACAAAAGAATGATGGCAATGCACAAAAAAAAGAAAAACAACTAATGAAAAAAATGATAAATATTGAGAAGTATTATAGCCTACCCCTACAATTTGGTTAGGCTCAAGTCTTATACTTATAACAGATATCTGCCTTTAGAATAGTGCTTGATATTTAAATTTTCAGGGGGCAAACTCTGTCACATTGCCATGAGTTTGCACTTGCATACTATTGATTTCTATCTAATTACTAATTTTATTTTAAATGTGCAGGAAAGTCTTTGTGAGCAGTTGGAAATGGTAGCCAAACGACAATTTGATCTAATGAAATTTTATCACCAAAGACTTTGGATAATTATGATTTTTGTTATTTCTGATACTATAATAATACATTTGCTTTTTAAAAAGTTAATTGCTAGCACGCCCCTTGAGAAAGTTTTCTTTATTCGTTGATGTATTAAACGAGGCTTACTCCTTGTTTGAGGTACATTGCAAGTTTATGCATTTGAATTATTCTTTTATTATCTTCTAGTTCATTGAGTGCTTGAGATCTTTATACATACATTTGAATATAGGATATATACAAAAATATAATTCACTGACCACGAAAGCATGGCAATAGGGATTAGCAAATTTGTGGCCTATGTAATAGTAGGCTTTAGGAGCAACGCTTGAGAAGTGTAGCCTAAAGAGTATCATTGGTCACGATTTTAATGGGTTATTGTAGTACCTAAATGTGTTGCCATAAAGGGTATTACAAACGTGGCTCTTGTTACATTTTAGGCCATGTTTTTCAAGTGTGGCTTCTAAAGCAACATTTGTAAAGTGTTGCCTTAGGGTAAAGGTTACGCTCGTTTAGGCCACTCCTCAAAAAGCGTTGCCTTAGGTCAAAAAGTGTGGCCTTTTACTAAAGGCCATTGTTTCTGATAGTTAAGGCCACACTTTGTAGGCGTGGTTAAAGGTCTAAAATGTTGTAATGGATACATAAATTTCTAAATCAAAATTTAGCAGAAAAATGGGATGAAGCCCGCCAGAAAGCTTTTGACAAAATAAAGGACCTTTGAAATACTAAGAGGTATATCAATAAGCTCTAGGTAATTGCTGCGTTTCACTGGCCTTAGAAATTCGTCCATCTTTTCTACCTTTTGGTACTTCCCAATTAGGTCCTCCAGACTTAAAAATTAAATAAAACATTGAGCCACTAAATAATTAATTAATACCAACCTTAATTAGGATGAAGTTTTGGTTGTAGTAAGACTCGCAAGTTTAACAGCATCTCTAGTTAAAAGAGCTCAAATATCAGCACTTGAGACAACTCCAGGGCACATATTCTCTATTTGTTTCTTAGCAACATCAATAACGTAGAATACATGCAGTGAAATATTAGGAGGTCCATCTTTCTCTGCTTGGTTGTTTTTCGTCGAATTTAGCAACATAGAGCCATCACAACCCTTCCACAAAATAACCACCATAGTAAGTATGATTAAAAAATGAGCATAAAAAGAGCAAGTGCATGTTTTTGCTATATTTTTCGTTTAAGTTATATGTACTGACATTGACAATGTAAAAAATATTATACAAACATATCACTTGTAAGATAATTATTGGTAAATCGTACTAAAACTATAGCATAATAAAAACTATATATGATGCTCCAACCCCAAACTCAAGTTAGGGTTAGCTATATGAAAATGATTATATATGTTGCGACATTTAAGCTCATCTCAGGCAATAAGTGGATATCTATGATAAATACTATTTAGTAACAAGATAAAAATGGTGACGAACATGCTCTATATTACACGTTAGATTGCGATCATCGCATAGAATTTATAATTTACATAACGATGTATAAGAGTAGAAGTAATTTACCCTGACGAAACAATCATGGAAATGCATCCTTAAAAGAGCAGCTGGAACTGTTTTGTCATTCCACATAGCTTTTCTTACAACTTGAGTGATTGTTGACTCAGCATCTGGACATGTTTTGCCATAGTAATTGGAGCTTAGGGCATTAACACATGAAAATAACACAATACCAATTGCAAAAGCAACAATAAAATTTTGTAATGCCATCACAATAATCAAAGATTGAAACCCTATAAGTATTTGTTTGAGTGTGAGAGTTAAGGCACTGTACGAGGAGTATTTAGAGGGTAGACAAGAGGGAAAAAGACAGTAGGGATAGTTGTTATTGGAAACTAATCATATGTTTGTTAGTAAGTTTGGTATTCTAGGACCAATGATTATATAGCTGAAAAAGGAGTTGTTTGTAACATTTTTATTTAATTCTTGTTCTATGAGGCATAATCATTTTTCTTAAGATAGAATATGATCCCAGTTTCAATAATATCACCTACTTTTTTTTTTTTGCAACTCAGTACAAAGGGGAAAACCAATGGTTGCTTAATTAATCCCCTCATAGGAATCAAGTCTAACATAACTTTTATTTAATTCTATATGAGGTATGTTCATTTTCTTAAGCCAGAATTTGATCCTAGTTCCAATAATAATACATTTTAATTTAGTTAGGAACTCACTAAGAAAGAGGACGACCAATCGATCAGCGGCGAATGCGATGTGTCTTTTATGTATTCGTCTCAACCTAATAACGTTTGCTCAAACTTTATATATACTAAAAAATTCACTGAAACTATAAATAATAAATTTTGAACCTATTAAATTAATTGGCTAAATCAAAATTAAGAACTCGTCTACACTTTAAATTTTGAATTACCTCTCCGACTAATGGTGGCTCTATCCCCACATGGAACTCAGCCAATTATACAAATACCACGTTCATTTGTTAAGCAAGAAATGATTTTTGCCTTAAGCAAACAAATTTCAATATAAAAATAAAATAAGAATTTTGATATGCAATTATGAAATAATTGTGTTTGTTGTTAAAAATAAGTTTGAAATTAAAACTACAAAAAAGAATTAATTAGAAAATATCATTAAAAATGTGGCAAATTAGAAAAATCCACAAAAACACAAAAATACCGGGAAAATAAAAAAAATGGCAAAAATATCATAAAAATACTAGACAAATCAGGAAAAATGGGAAAATAAAAGAAATATAAGAATTGGAAATAAGCACAAAAAGAGAAAATGAAATACAAAAGAAAAAATACAAAGAAAATAATTAAAATACAAGAAAATACAAAATACAATAAATGTGGGTTGAAATACAAAAATACAGGCCCAAATGTACACAGCCCAATGAAATGGCCGTCCAGTCTAAGTTTAAAGCCATACGACGTCGTGTAAGGCTAATTAATCTCAATCGTTGATAATAATAATCCAACGGATCTCATGAGGCGGTTTAATAAAAAACTAAACGACGCCGTATAAGAAAGTTAATCCTGGCCGTTCAAAGGAATAATCAAACGGATGTTGATGAGTCTCATAAAGAACTAAATGATGCAGTATAACAAATTAATCCTGGCCGTCCATGTTTTAAGATCTAACGGGTGCCAGGCTATCTTTCATTAAATGGAACGGCAACGTTTTGAGGAGATAAATCCTGGCCATTGATCACAGTTGATCCAAAGGCCAGGATCGTGCAAGATCAAAGGGGTATATAAGTCCCCGTCTCCCCGTTCATTACACTCATTACATACACATTACACATTATACACACAGACCTCAAACCCTAGCCGCCCCTTTTTTCACCTCTTCGTCTTTAACCTCTCTTCTTTCATGGAGAATAGCCTGAAACCATGGCCGTCTCCAGCCAAAACCACCATCAAACTTCTCATTCCTAACCTCCACACACCACAACCACCCTGAAAACTTAGAAAATATTAAAAGCCCTTCTTTCTTGAAAGTCCGGTCGCTGGAACCCTAGCCAGCGACCTTTAAACTTATGAACCAGGCTCCCAGATTTACACCCTATGACCACCTTAAAGAGGTCTTTCACATAGTCTAGGTGGTTAACCTCGAATCAACCCAGAACTATTCGAATATAGAAAAGAAGTTCGCTGGAACTCTACTCCGGTGAATACCCAAAACATATCCCACCCCAATACATCTCAAATAACACCTAGAACACCCCGTACCCACCAAAACTCCAAAATAAACCCCATTCGAGGAAATCTAGAAATCAGAAGACTTTAAGTCTTCAAGAGTCATGAAGTCTGGAAATAATAAAAAGAAAAAGAAAGAAGAAATAAAGAAGAAGGAAAGAAAGAAAGAAAAAAAAAGAAATCCTAAAAAAGCTAAGTTTTCCTACCCTTCTTCTTCTTTGCCTATTTTGACTACTGTAAATCTTCTTTGCCTGTTCTGCCTTCTGTATATGATTCTTTGCCTGTTCTGCCTTCTGTATATGATTCTTTGACTGTTCGTGTTATTAGCCTAAGATAAATTCCATGCCTATGATCTATTTCTATTTCTTTATACATGCCTAGTCTTTTTTAGTACTTTAGGGTTTTAAATAAGTTTTATACATGAATCATGGTTAAAATATGTTTCTTTATATTTTTTGTTCATCATGGCTTGTCTGAAATTATGCTTTGATTGATTGGGATTCAACCATTATCAAAATTTCTCTCTGAGTTGTAGTTAATTGGAAATTGATTTATGATTAAGGCTATGTGTGTAATACAACATGAATAGGCTATATTTATAATCTGATTCATATGTTAGACTATTCTGAATCCTATGACGCTTTGTGATTTGGTTATAGCTGTAAAGTTCTAGGGTTAGTTTCTTAAAATAAGTCTGACTATTCTTAAAAATGATTAAGTATGGTTATTCCTGAAATGATTGAATCTATGTGTTAGTCTGGCTATTCCTGAAATAATGCTAAGTGGCTAGTTTTGCAAACCCATTTCTGGTTAGTTGCTTAATGTTAATAAAAGGGGTTACATTTTAAATTAGCTTAAATCTGTTAGAAGGGGCTAAAATTGAAAAGGTCTTGGGTCTGAAATCTGGCTAAATCTTAAATGGTTATAAGAAATTGGCTATTAGTTAAATAGGTATTAAATCTAGTCTACCCTGACCTTGGTAGGTCGGGTAAATAAAGAACAATAATAAGGGTACAATAGGAATAGTAAATGGCATAATTGAAGATTTAATAGAGCCTATAGGGATATAAAAGACTTTATTAACTAGTATTCCTGTAATTAATCACAAAATAAAGGATAACATAGGTATAATAAAAAGGTAGAATTGAAATTACACTTAGCAAGTGAGGTTAGCTTAGTAAAATACCCTTAATAGAATCTAAAAGAACTACCTAGAACCTTCCAGCAGGGGCCGGAAGGCATTTCGACACCCAATTCAGGGTATTGAACTGTAATTAATAGAAAAATAAAGGGGAGGGAACTAGAAATAAGATTTGAATTTTCCCCTCAAATTTCACCCCAAACAGTCTATATATAGACTGTTAGTTAGCCTGAAAAAGGGTCCAGATTTTGAAAATTAGAGATTCTGCATTTCAATAGAGGTTTGAGATTCTACATTAGAAAAAGGTGGTTAATCTCTGGGAGTTCTGATTTCCGCAATTAAAAGAGGGTTTCTAAGCTTAGGCTACTAAAATTCTAGCTAACTTCTTTGCTAGAATCTGGAGTTCTATTAGAGTCTATTGTCCTTCAGCTTTGCTGGTTTCTATTTAAGCTCTTTGACCCTATTTGTTGATTTGCTGGATTGCTGAACTCTGGAATTCTTTTGCTGCTACTTGCTGCTGTGTTTGCTACTCTTCTACTGCTCTATTGCTGCTATTGCTGAATATTCTTCATCCAACCTAGACTTATAAGCTGTTTTTGGTGAATCAGGTACATTTTCTTATACGGAAATGTAATTACGATTTGATTGAAGAAATGAAAAGTTTCATGAGCTGTTTGGATGAACTCTGTTGTTGTTTCTTTCTTTTAATCTTATAATGCCTTAGATTTCTATAATTCAGTAGGATGATTTGTAATAATTAAATATTGTATGTAGTCGAGACAAAGTAAGTAAATAGTGTAGTAGTAGTATACACATAAGTTGTGACGACTCGACCCGTCGTCACAGGAATTACCACCTCGTTACCTTGCATTTATGTGTTTTATGTTTTTATATCAGTGTTAGGGTCTATCAGGTGAGTTAGGAGTGAATTGGATTGAAAATGAGGCATATAGCCTTTTTGAAGGAAACTTGAATATGGAAAGTCAACCTGGAGTTGACTATTTAGTTAGAGGGCTCAGAATCGGATTATGATGATTTGGTTAGTTTCGGGAGGTGATTTGTGACTTAGAGGAGCGATCGGAATTGAATTCGGAGGTCCGGTGTAGAAATAGGCTTGGATTGGCTAAGGTTGAATTTTGGCGAAATCCGAACGGTAGGTGAGATTTTGATCCGGGGGTCGGAATGAAATTTCGATAATTTTTGTAGCTTCGTCATGTGATTTTGTATATGTCCGCAAATTTTCAGGTCATTCGGACGTCGTTTGGTCGGGTTTTTGATCGAATGTGTAATTCGGAAAGTTTTAAGGAAATTAGGCTTGAATCCGAGGTGAAATACGAGTTTTGATGTTGTTAGACGTGTTTTGAGGATTGGAACAAGTTCGTATAAAATATTAGGATGTGTTGGTGTGTTTGAATGAGGTCCCGGGGAGTTTTCGGATGGTTAAACGGAAGAAAACATGGAAAGTTGCAGGTTTTCGTTTGCTGGTTCTGTTGTTTTTGCTCCTACGGAAATGGGAGCGCAGGAGCGAGTCCGCAGGAGCGGACGAGGGGGCGCAAAAGCGCAGGTCTTCGCTGAAGCGGACGTTTGTCCGCAGAAACGGTGTCGCGGGTGCGGAATCTAGTCGCAGAAGCGGATTTGGGTCGAGGGGTAAAGGATCCGCAGGAGCGGAATTTTGGCCGCTTAAGCGAGTCCGCAGAAGCGGAGTCTGAGGCGCGGAAGCGGAATATTCCGCAGGAGCGGAGGAAATTCCGTAGGAGCGGACGCGCATAAGCGGTCCGTGGCTCGCAGGGGCGGAAATGGCTAGTTAGGCCTGGGTTCGTAGGAGCGACCAATTGGTCGCGGAAGCGGTTCCGCAGAGGCGGAAAATGTCCACAGAAGCGGAAATCGCAGAGGGTTAATTATATCAGAAGTTAGAAATTTCAGAAACATTTCAAAACATTTGGGGCTCGGCTTAAAAGGCGATTTGGGCGATTTTGAAGAGAAATTCAAGGGAATTCATCAGGTAATCAACTATGGACTCAAATTATGATTAGTATTGATAATATTATGCAATTATCTCATGAAAATGGAGGAATTTGGGGTATTTCATGGAGGTTTTAGCCCTAGGCTTGAACTTTAGAAAAAAAAGGATTTGAGTGGGCAAATGGAGTCCGAATTTGGTAAATTTTATATGCCTAGACTCGTGTTGAGACGAGGGTTCCGAATATGTAACTTTCATAATTTTTTGAGTAGCGTACCGAAAGTCGGGTTTTGGCAACTTTGTGAATTTTGATGTAAATTGAGTTGTTTTCACTGGGTGTCGTCCCATTGGCCTAATTTGTTGTGTTTCTACTATATTTGATCAGATTCTACGCGTGCGGAGCTTGATTCTCGTGGAAAGGGCATCGCAGACTAGTTGTCGAGCCGAATTGAAGTGAGTAATAGTTGTGGGTGATGACCAGCGGGTTCGAAACCCCGGTATACCACTTTGTGACGCTGTATAGCGGCGAGACACGCACTTTCTTGTGGGTGCGGGGTTGATTGTGATTTGGGGACTATGGCTTAGTCCGACCTGTTGATACTGTATTATGATATTGGCTATTCTTGAGCCGTCGAACCTCTTTCTCGGATGTTTGCGTATTATATTGTGATATTGGCTACTCTTGAGCCGTTGAACCTCCTTCTTGGAGGATTTAGTACATTTATGTGCTGTGAGCAAGTTATTGGGATCCTGCGAGGATCGTTATCATTGTCCTGTGACATTGACATGCTAGTTTTACTACCAGTCCGTAGCTATTACTGTTATCATGATATTTCCAATCTCTGGAACTTGACATTTATTGTTTTCAACTAAAAAATGATAAAAGAGTTTTCAAAACTACTTTTGAGTCTGCGAGGCTGCATTTGCATATTCGCTTACTGGTAGTGGATCGGGCTGCGCGCCGCAGCGTATCTTCATGATATTGTGCTTGGGCTGTAGGAGCCCCTCCGGAGTCTGAACCCCCAGAGTGAGCACGGGTACCCAAATTGGATCGGGCTACGCGCCGTAGCGGTCATATCATGCATTGCATTGCATTTAGCTACATCTAATAGCTGTTATATTGTTTTGCTGGTACTTGTTGGTACAGGTACAGTCAATATTGATTCTGTGATAGGGTATTTGGTTACAGCTTTACATAGTGCTTTATTGTGGATTTCTTACCTGCGCTGTCTTACCCCTGTTTATTACCATTGAGTCTGGCAGTACTCATTTTACTCCCTGCACCTTGTGTGCAGATCCAGGTACCTCTTAGCAGACCTGATTTGGTAGCCGCCCAGAGGCATTGTGCGGGACAGTCGAGGTAGCTGCAGCGTCCGCAGGACCTGACTCCCCTTTTAGCTGTCATTTCATTTCTTGTTGTCATTTCCTTTCCGCACTGAGTTTTGGTTGTAAAGTTTATTACACTTATGTTCTTTAGAGGCTCTTGACTCTTGACCTTTCGGTCTATGGGAGTTGGTATGTATTGGGACTTGGTTCCCTATCTTGATAGTTCTATCACTGTTATTCCACAAATTGTTATGCTTAAATGGGATAAGGCGAGCTCCTAGCTCCATGTTTGATGTTGATTGGTCAGGCTGGCCTAGCAGTGTGATGGGCGCCATCACGACCGGATTTGGGGTCGTGACATGAGTACAATTAACATTAGTCTTAGGTTGAAAACGGATTAATACATGAATCTAACTCACTTAGTAAAGCTAGTATAACATATGGAATAGGAATCAATTAACCTCGTTAATCAGAGTCTGATAGTAATTCTATAAAGGAAATGAGTGAATGAGTTACAGTTGTTTTATCACTCAAACTAGTTTAATAACAATTTGCAATAATATATGTTAGAATCCAGTAACTAATAATAGTTCAAATCTACACTGTTATTATTGTTATCACTGTCTAAGTAGTTGAAATAGCAGTATTATCATTTAAATCCTGTTAATGTTAATTAGTGATTAGAATTCAGAATTAGTATTGGTAAATATGTATTCCAGATCCTTATGAAATATAGATGACTTTTGTTGATTTATTCTGTTGTCTAATGAATATATGTTTGATTGTTATGAGATGTCAATTCTATTCTATATTTTTCCCGTCTATTTTGGGCCTAATCGAAAACACAGGCCCAGATTCAATTAAATTTATTACCGAGCCTTTGAATAATGATATATGCAGATACAGGGTTTCAGAAAGCCCAGTTATGTGTATTAGATTGTTAATACAGTCTACAAAGTCCAGGCCTAGAATGGATAGTTGTCCTGGACATAATAATAAATAAATCAGAAAATACCAAAACTGTAACGTGATTAGGAGAAAGAACAAAAATAGTAAATATAGTACTTGATAGGTTTGGACTTATAAAATAACGAGATGAGCCTCATAAATAAACGAAAACACGCGGGGCCCCCACTTGAACTCAAATAAGAATGGGAAGACCGTTTAGTAAATTTCACGGTCTTTCCTAAAGATAATAAGACGTAGTCGTTATAGGCACGATTAAAATATACATTCCTAAATATGTGACGACCCAAAGGGTCATCACCTATTTTTCTCACTTTTCCCGCACTTCTGAGGCCTTAAAACCTCATTTTAAGTTGCCTCGATTTACATGCATGATCCAGGCAGGTAGTCGGAAAGCTTTTGTGATAGAATATGTGAATTCAATGAGAAATTTGAAGAAAAATGATATTAATATTGATATAGTTGACTTCGGTCAACATTTTTTGCAAACGGACCCGGACCCGAGATCGGACAGTCCTAGAAGGTCCGTAGGAAAATATGGGACTCGGACATGTGTCCGGAATCGAATTCTGAGGCCTAGAGCCTAAGTTATGGATTTTTCTGGTAAATTGTTTTTCCTGAAATTATTAAGGGAAAATGAGTTAAATGACCTTGGTATCGGGCTCGTATTTTGGTTCCGACGGCCGATACAAGTCTTAAATATTATATATGTGCTTTCTGCAAAGTTTGGTGACATTTGGATGTCGTTTGATGTGTTTTGAACCTTGAGTTCCAAAGTTGAAAGTTATGAAACTAAAAGAATGATAATCATGAACTTGAGGCTTGATTTGATGAAAACGATGTTATATTGGCGATGTGATCGCACGAGCAAGTTTGTAATATGTTTTTGATGTTGTGTACATGTTTGGTTTGGAGCCCGGGGGCTCGGGTAAAGATTTGATAGGCCGTTGGAGCAATTTTTGAAAAATAACACAGCTGGTTTTTCACCCAGCTGGTATCTTCGCAAATGCGAAGATTTTATCGCAAATGCGAAAGTGACTGGCCAAGGCTAGGTTCGCAAATGCGAACCATTAATCGCAAATGCGATGAGGTCCAGGAAATCCCTGGGTTCGCAAATGCGAACTAAACCTCGCAAATGCGAGGCCTTCCGAAATTAGTCCATGTTCGCAAATGCGAACATATTATTGCAAATGCGAAATCTTCATTGACCCAGCCCAGTTCGCAAATGCGAAGCTTGTCTCGCAAATGTGAGAGCCACAGACCCCAGACCTGATGTGTTCGCAATTGCTAACAAATGTTCACAATGACGCTATCCGCAGCTGTGCAAATTTATACTTAAATGAATTTTTAAGCTCTTTTCTTCATTCTTTCAAAACCCAACACACCACTCACGAACCCACAAGAGAAAAATCACTCCAAAGCACTTGTAAGTCACTTTTTACTTAATTCTTTCAATTCCTAACATCATTAAACATGTTTTTCAAAAGAAATCAAAGGTTTTCATGGTAGAAATTCTTGTTTTTGGGTAGAACATAGGGTTTTCATGAATTTGGGAATTTGACCTCGAATTGAGATCCGATTTTGAAACAAACCATATATTTGAACTCGTGAGGGAATGGGTAACCGGATTTTGGTCCGAACCCCGAGTTCCGACCACGTGGGGCCCGGGGCGTTTTGGGAAATTTCGGGGTAAACTTTGAGAAAACCATTTTTAAGCATCCAAACAAAGTCTTATAGTATTTATTAATGTAATGGAATCAATGATGACTAGATTCGAGCAAGTTGAAAGCGGAAATTTGAGGTAAAGCTATAGTTGAAGGATAATTTGGGCTTCAAGGCTAGTGGTAAGTGTTTGATCTATCCTAGCTTGAGGGAATAGGATTTATGTGCTATTTGCTATGTGAGCGAGTGTGGTGTATTGGTTGTCGTGACGAGCATCCATACACTGGCGTCTAGCATGACCATGAGTCGTTGTTTATATTCATTGTGAGATGTTTTAAAGATGAATTATTGAACCCTTACCGGGTTGTGAAAGTGAAATATTGTTTTCCCTTGCCGGGACTTATTGTAAAGTGAAATATTATTTTCCCTTGCCGGGACTTGTTGTAAAGTGGATTATTACTTTCCCTTGCCGGGACCTTGTTGTGATGATTGTTGTGTCCCCTGCGGGGACGGTTCATGATTATTGTTTTCATTCTTTGCCCTTAACTGTGATTGTTATTTGGGAGAGGAAGAGTGATAATGCACGAAGGGTGATGCCGTGCCTTGTTTACTATTTTTGCACGAAGGTTAATGCCGTGCCTTGTTATTGATTTTGCACGAAGGTTAATGTCGTGCCTTATATAATTGATTATGCACGAAGGGTAATGCCGTGCCTTGTTATTGATTATGCACGAAGGATCATGCCGTGCCTTGTGATATTGATTATGCACGAAGGGTAATGCCGTGCCTTGTTATTGAATCATGCACGAAGGATCATGCCGTGCCATGGATGTGAGGATGAGAGTAAAAACATGAAGGGTGATGCCGTGCAACTATTTGCTATTTCCTTGTTTTGATATTAATTGTTTCCATTATACTCTGACTTCCATTATTGATTTAATAATTGTTGCTAACTGTTGAGTTTCCCCTCTTATGATATTCTTTGTTGAATTTGTTATTTGGTATTTCTTGTTATCTTGAGGTGTACATATGTATATAGAACTGCACAGGTTTATGTGAGTGTCTGGTCCTAGGCTTGTCACTATTTCACCGGGATAGGCCAGGCACTTATCAGCACATGGGGTCGGATTGTGCTGATACTGCACTTCTGTGTGTTTTTGCACAGGTCCATGTTTTGAGCATGAGGAGGAACAACAGTAGAGTATATTCGTGGGAGTTGAGCATTCCGAGACTGAGGTAGCTTGCAGGCGTCCGCAGGCCCGGCGTCTCTTCCACTTACTTATATTATTTGCTGTGGTCTCACTGTTCCGAGACAGACAAATATATGTTATTTTCTTTCAGACCTTTATGTGTAGTATTCAGTAGTAGTTCGTGAGCTGGTGACTCCACATCTTGGGTAGAGGATTTCATTAGTGTTTTACCTTGGTATTTTTTATCCTTATTTTGAAAGTCTTCGGTATTTATTAAATTAAAATTATTTCTCTTGTTGATAAATATGAGTATAAAGTAATGATACAAACAGGATAATGTTGAATGTAGTGGCTTTCCTAGCTACCACGAGTAGGCGCCATCAGGATCCCGATGTCGGGGGAAAATCCGGGTCGTGACAAGTGGTATCAAAGCTCTAGGTTACATAGGTCTCACAAGTCACCAACAAGCTTAGTAGAGTTTGAGAGGTAGGTACGGAGACGTCTGTACTTGTCTTCCAGAGTCTATTGAGTTAGGAAAGATTCTTTCATTTGTTCCTTCTGTCGTGCAATTTGTTCCTCAAATACTGATTGAATTTCTACTCTGTCCTTTCGTAGATGGTGAGTACACGCGCTTCTTCATCCGCTGATCAGTAGCCTAAGCCCCAGGCAGCTCCCGTGAGGGGCAGGGGCCGAGGCCGAGACCGTATCGTAGGCCGTGGTAGGGGCAGAGCTCAGTCCCATGCAGCTATTCGAGAGGTGGAGCCTCATGTTGAGACTGGTGAGGACGTTCCAGTCCCAGCAGCACCAGTGGGCCCAGCTCCGGTCCCAGGAGAGGCCTTATTTACCCCGGATCTTTGGGAGGTTCTGGTCAGGATAGCGGGTTTTATGGACAGCGTTGCCAGAGCGGGCTTATTACCAGCTGCACCAGCCGCTTCTCAGGCTAGAAGAGGGGACCAGACTCCTGTTGCACATACTCCGAAGCCAGTAGCTCCCCGGCCACAGGCACTAGTGGTTCAGCCAGCTATGGCCACTCAGTCAGGTACCACAGCTCAGGCCGGAAATGGAGCGGCCCTGACTTCTGATTCTCTATGGAGACTTGATCGGTTCTCCAAGCTGTTTACCACTTCTTTCAGCGGTGCCACGTCAGAGGATCCTCAGGATTTCTTATTCAGTTGCCACGAGATTCTCAAGACTATGGGGATAGTGGAGTCCAATGGAGTTGACTTCTGTACATTCAGGCTTTCAGGATCTGCCAAGACTTGGTGGAGAGATTACTGTTTGACTCGACCAGCAGGGTCCCCGGCTTTATTATAGGATCAGTTTGTAGAGTTATTTCTAGAGAAGTTTCTCCCTGTTACTTAGCGGGGTGCACTTCGGAGGTAGTTTGAGCACCTCCAGCAGGGTACTATGACTGTCACTCAGTATGAGATGAGATTTGTTGATCTGACACGTCATGCACTAGTGATACTCCCCACAAAGCGGGAGAGGGTCCGCAGGTTCATAGATGGGCTTAATCAGCCGATTAGACTTCAGATGGCTATGGGAGTGGGGAGTGATATATCTTTTCAGGAGGCAGCTAATGCAGCACGTAGAGTTGAGATAGCTCTTGCTCGGGGAGGTGGTTATCCTTCAGACAAGAGGCCTCGTCATTCAGGCAGATTTCGTGGTACTTCTTATGGAGGCAGGGATTCTTATGATAGAGGCCAGTCTTCCAGGCCTTTTCAGTCAGCCCTCCAGGCTTCGCACTGTGGTCCAAGTGATCGTGGGGTTCGTGAGCAATATTCAGATGAACCTCCCATCAGTGCTCAGCCTCTTCGGAGTGTTCGTGGGGGCCATTCAGTTCGTTAGGGCCAGCAGCCCCATCAGCCTAATGTTGCTACGGTTGTGGTGACCCAGGTCATCTTGTCAGGTTTTGCCCTCGAGCGATGGGCAACAATCAGCAGCGGGGCCCTTGTCCCATGATTTAGGCCCCAGCTGACCCTCAGCCTGCCCAGCCAGCTAGAGGAGGGGGTAGAGATCTTAGAGGTGGAGGTCCAGACCGTAGAGGTGGAGACCGTCCAGCCAGAGGTAGAGGTTAGCCAGTGGATGACCATCCCAGAGATGTAGTTTAGAAGGGAGGTGCTGATCCCCAATTTTATGCTGTACCAGCCAAGCCAGAGGTAGAGGCATCAAATGCCGTGATTACAGGTACCATTCTTGTTTGTGACAGAGGTGCTTTCGTATTATTTGACCCTGGGTCTACATATTCATATGTGTCTTCATACTTTGCACCGTATCTGTCCGTGCCTAGCTATGCTCTGGATATTCTAGTTTATGTGTCTACACCAGTGAGTGACTCCATTGTAGTCGACTGGGTGCATCGTTCGTGCGTAGTTATCTTTGGGGGTCTTGAGACCCATGTTGATCTGTTGCTATTAGACATGGTGGATTTCGATGTCATATTGGGTATGGACCGGTTGTCCCCATACCATGCTATCTTAGATTGTCATGCCAAGACCGTGACCTTGGCCTTACCAAAATCACCCCGACCAGAGTGGAAAGGGAGCTCGAGCCACTCCGTTCGCACTATTATTTCCTATGTTAAGGCTCGACGCATGGTCGAGAAGGGGTGTCTATCTTATTTGGCTTATGTTCGTGATTCTAGCGCAGAAGTTCCTTGTATTGATTTACTTCCTATTGTACGGGAGTTTCCCTTGGTTTTCCTTTCAGACTTGCCGGGCATGCCACCCGACAGGGATATTGATTTCTGTATTGATCTGGCACTAGGCACTCAGCCCATCTCTATTCCACCCTATCGTATGGTCCCGCCGGAGTTAAAGGAGTTAAAAGATCAATTGCAAGACCTTCTAGAAAAGGGCTTTATCAGGCCCAGTGTTTCCTCTTGGGGAGCACCCGTGTTATTTGTAAAGAAGAAGGATGGCTCGATGCAGATGTGTATTGACTACCAGTAATTGAACAAAGTGACGATAAAGAACAAGTATCTAGTGCCGAGGATTGATGATTTGTTTGACCAGCTCCAAGGAGCGAGTGTGTTCTCAAAAATAGACTTGAGGTTAGGCTACCATCAGCTGAAGATTAGGGCGGCTGACATTTCTAAGACAGCCTTTCGCACTAGATACATGCATTATGAATTCTTGGTCATGTCCTTCAGATTGACCAATGCCCTAGCAGCGTTCATAGGAGTTGATGAATCGGGTATTCAGGCCTTATTTAGATATGTTCATGATAGTCTTTATAGATGACATGCTAGTATACTCCCGCAGCCAGGAAGAGCACGAGCAGCACCTTAGAGTGGTTCTTCAAACTCTGAAGGATAATCAGCTATATGCCAAATTTTCAAAATGTGAGTTCTGGTTTAGTTCAGTGGCATTTCTAGGTCATATTGTATCACTGAAAGGTATTTAGGTAGACCCAAAGAAGATTAAGGCAGTCCAGAATTGGTCTCGACCAGCTTCAGTGACTGAGATCTGGAGTTTCTTGGGGTTATCGGGTTACTACCGTCGATTTGTAGAGGGGTTTTCTTCTATTACAGCCCCGATGACCAGGTTGACCCAGAATGCTGCCCAGTTCCAGTGGTCAGATGAGTGTGAGGCGAGCTTTCAGAAGCTCAAGACAGCCTTGACTACAACACCAATGCTGATACTACCTACGGGTGCAGGGCCTTATACATCTTACTGTGATGCATCCCGTACAGGGCTTGGAGCGGTATTGATACAGGATGGTAAAGTTATTGCTTATGCTTCGAGACAGTTGAAAATACATGAGCAGAATTATCCAGTTCATGATCTTGAGTTGGCAGCAATGGTTCATGCCTTAAAAATCTGGAGGCATTATCTATATGGTGTGATGTGTGAGGTGTACACGGATCACAAAAGCCTATAATACTTGTTCAAGCAAAAGGAGTTGAATTTACGACAGCGGAGATGGTTAGAGTTGCTGAAGGACTATGATGGTACTATCCTATATTCCCCAGGTAAGGCCAATGTGGTGGCCGATGCATTCAGTAGAAAGTCTGCCAGCATGGGTAGTCTCGCATTCATTCCGGTCAGTCAGAGACCATTTGCTCTAGATGTCCAGGTCGTAGCCAACCAGTTCGTGAGACTAGATATTTCTGAGCCTAGTAGAGTGTTAGCCTGTACGGTCACTCGTTCATCTCTATTAGAGCGTATCCATGAGAGTCAATATGATGATCCTCATTTGCGTGACTTGAGAGATACTGTACAATGGGGAGGTGCCACGAAGGTAACTCTATATGATGACAGAGTATTGAGATCGCATGGTCGAGTTTGTGTGCCCAATGTTGAGGGGATTCGAGAGTTGATCTTAGGGGAGGCCCATAGTTCGCGGTATTCTATTCACCCGGGCGCCACGAAGATGTATCAGGATTTACGGCAGCACTATTGGTGGCGCAGGATGAAGAAGGACATCGTTGCATATGTCGCTCGGTGTCTAAATTGTCAGCATGTGAAATATGAGCACCAGAGGCCTGGTGGTGTATTCCAGAGAATCGAAATTCCCGTGTGAAAATGGGAGCGGATCACTATGGACTTCATTTCTGGACTTCCTTTAACTCAGAGGAAATTTGATGTTATTTGGGTCATTGTTGATAGGCTGACCAAGTCAGCACACTTCATTCCAGTATCTATCTCTTACTCATCGAAGAGGTTAGCAGAGATTTACATCAGGGAGATTGTTCATCTTCATGGGGTGCCGGTATCTATTATCTCAGATCGGGGTATGCAGTTTACCTCGCGGTTCTGGAGAGCGGTCCATCAGGAGTTAGGCACCCAGGTTCAACTGAGTACAGCTTTTCATCCTCAGACGCACGGTCGGTCCGAGAGGACTATTCAGATTCTAGAGGACATGCTTTGAGCCTGTGTTATTGATTTTAGAGGCTTGTGGGACCAGTTTCTGCCACTAGCAGAGTTCGCCTACAATAACAGCTACCAGTCTAGCATTCAAATGGCCACATATGAGGCATTGTATGTTAGGCGATGTCGATCTCCAGTCGGATGGTTTGAGTCGGGAGAGGCTCGGTTGTTGGGTACAAACTTAGTTCAGGAGGCCTTGGATAAGGTCAAGACTATCCAGGAGAGATTGCATTCGGCTCAGTCCAGACAGAAGACTTATGCGGATCATAAGGTTCGAGATGTAGATTTCATGGTTAGTGAACAGGTATTGCTCCAAGTGTCGCCCATGAAGGGCGTGATGAGGTTCGGGAAGAAGGGCAAATTCAGCTCTAGGTATATTGGTCCATTTGAGATTCTGGACCGAGTGGGAGGGGTGGCTTACAGACTAGCTCTGCAACCTAGCTTATCAGCCTGTACATCTAGTTTTTCGTGTATCTATGCTTCGGAGGTACCACGGCGATCCCACACATGTGTTAGACTTCAGTACTGTCCAATTGGATAATGATTTATCCTACGAGGAGGAGCCGGTGGCCATTCTAGACCAGCAGGTTTGACAGTTGAGGTCGAAGAGTTATCCTTCTGTGCGTGTTCAGTAGAGAGGTCAGCCTCCTGAGGTATCGACCTGGGAGTCCGAGTCTGATATGCGGAGCCGCTACCCATATTTGTTCCCCGACTCAGGTACATCCTTCTCTTGTTTGTTCGAGGACGAACGGTTGTTTTAGAGGTGGAGGATGTGACGACCCAAAGGGTCATCACCTGTTTTCCTCACTTGTCCTGCACTTCCGAGGCCTTGAAAACCTCATTTTATGTTGCCTCAATTTACGTGCATGATCTGGGCAGGTAGCCGGAAAGATTTTGTAATAGAATATGTGAATTCTATAAGAAATTTGAATAAAAATGATATTAATATTGATATAGTTGACTTCGGTCAACATTTTTGGTAAACGGACCCGGACCCGAGATCGGACGGTCCCGGAAGGTCCATAGGAAAATATGGGACTCGGGCATGTGTCCGGAGTCGAATTCTGAGGCCTAGAGCCTAAGTTATGGATTTTTCTGGTAAATTGTTTTTGCTGAAATTATTAAGGGAAAATGAATTAAATGACCTTGGTATCGGGCTCGTATTTTGGTTCCGACGCCCGGTACAAGTCTTAAATATTATATATGTGCTTTCTGCAAAGTTTGGTGACATTTGGATGTCGTTTGATGTGTTTTGAACCTTGAGTTCCAAAGTTGAAAGTTGTGAAACTAAAAGAATGATAATCATGAACTTGAGGCTTGATTTGATGAAAACGATGTTATATTGGTGATGTGATCGCACGAGCAAGTTTGTAATATGTTTTTGATGTTCTGTACATGTTTGGTTTGGAGCCCGGGGGCTCGTGTAAAGATTTGATAGGCCGTTGGAGCAATTTCTGAAAAATAACACAGCACGTTTTGACCCAGCTGGTATCTTCGCAAATGAGAAGATTTTATCTCAAATGCGAAGGTGACAGGCCAAGGCTGGGTTCGCAAATGCGAATCATTGATCACAAATGCGATGAGGTCCAGGAAATCCTTGGGTTCGCAAATGCGAACTAAACCTCGCAAATGCAAGGCCTTCCGAAATTAGTCCATGTTCGCAAATGCGAACATATTGTCGCAAATGCAAAAGCTTCATTGACCCAGCCCAGTTTACAAATGCGAAGCTTGTCTCGCAAATGCGAGAGCCACAGACCCCAGACCTGATGTGTTCGCAATTGCGAACAAATGTTCGCAATTGGGATATCCGCAGCTGTCCAAATTTATACTTAAACAAATTTTTAAGCTCTTTTATTCATTCTTTCAAAACCCAACACACCACACACGAACCCTTAAGAGCAAAATCACTCCAAAGCACTTTTAAGTCACTTTTTACTTAATTCTTTCAATTCCTAACATAATTAAACATGTTTTTCAAAAGAAATCAAAGGTTTTCATGGTAGAAATTCTTGTTTTTGGGTAGAACATAGGGTTTTCATGAATTTGGAATTTGACCTCGAATTGAGGTCCGATTTTGAAACAAACCATATATTTGAACTCGTTAGGGAATGGGTAACCAGATTTTGGTCTGAACCTCGAGTTCCGACCACGTGGGGCCACGGGTGTTTTGGGAAATTTTGGGGTTAGCTTTGAGAAAACCATTTTTAAGCATCCAAACTAAGTCTTATAGTATTTATTAATGTAATGGAATCAATGATGACTAGATTTGAGCAAGTTGAAAGCGGAAATTCGAGGTAAAGCTATAGTTGAAGGATAATTTGGGCTTCAAGGCTAGAGGTAAGTGTTTGATCTATCCTAGCTTGAGGGAATAGGATTTATGTGCTATTTTCTATGTGATCGAGTGCGGTGTATGGGCTGTGGTGACGAGCATCCATACACTGGCGTCTAGCATGACCGTTAGTCATTGTTTATATTCATTGTGAGATGTTTTAAAGATGAATTATTAAACCCTTGTCGGGTTGTGAAAGTGAAATATTGTTTTCCCTTGCTGGGACTTATTGTAAAGTGAAATATTGTTTTCCCTTGCCGGGACTTGTTGTAAAGTGGATTATTGCTTTCCCTTGCCGGGACCTTGTTGTGATGATTGTTGTGTCCCTTGCTGGGACGGTTCATGATTATTGTTTTCATTCTTTGCCCTTAACTGTGATTGTTATTTGGGTGAGGAAGAGTGATAATGCACGAAGGGTGATGCCGTGCCTTGTTTACTATTTTTGCATGAAGATTAATGCCGTGCCTTATATTATTGATTATGCACGAAGGGTAATGCCGTGCCTTGTTATTGATTATGCACGAAGGATCACGCCGTGCCTTGTGATATTGATTATGCACGAAGGGTAATGTCGTGCCTTGTAATTGAACCATGCACGAAGGATCATGTTGTGCCATGGATGTAAACATGAGAGTAAAAGCACGAAAGGTGATGCCGTGCACTTTTATTTGCTTATTTGGTGAGGATGGGAGTAAAAGCACGAAGGGTGATGTCGTGCAACTATTTGCTATTTCCTTGTTTTGATATTAACTGTTTCCATTATACTCTGATTTCCATTATTGATTTAATAATTGTTGCTAACTGTTGAGTTTCCCCTCTTATGATATTCTTGTTGAATTTGTTATTTGGTATTTCTTGTTATCTTGTGGTGTACATATATACATAGAAATGTACAGGTTTATGTGAGTGTCTGGTCCTAGGCTTTTCACTATTTCGCCGGGATAGGCCAGGCACTTACCAAGACATGGGGTCGGATTGTGCTGATACTACACTTCTGTGCATTTTTGCACAGGTCCAGGTTTTGAGCAGGAGCAGGAGCCATAGTACACTAGCGGGATTTGAGCATTCAGAGACTGAGGTAGCTTGCAGGCGTCCGCAGGCCCGACGTCTCTTCCACTTACTTATATTATTTGTTGTGGTCTCATTGCTCCGGGACAGACAGATATATGTTATTTTCTTTCAGACCTTTATGTGTAGTATTCAGTAGTAGTTCGTGAGCTGGTGACTCTACGTCTTGGGTAGAGGATTTCATTAGTGTTTTACCTTGGTATTATTTATCCTTATTTTGAAAGTCTTCCGCATTTATTAAATTAATATTATTTCTCTTATTGATAAATATGAGTAGAAAGTAATGATACAAATAGGATAATGTTGAATGTAGTGGCTTGCCTAGCTACCACGAGTAGGCGCCATCACGATCCCGATGTCGGGGGAAAATCCGGGTCGTGAAAAATTATGAGTGCACATTTATGTGACTCAAATTTCAAATCCCGATGAAGTTGAAAGGTATTAAAGTCACAGGCATGCTGGTTGCGATGTGACTTGAAATGCGTTTTCGCAATGTCACAAGTCGTTAAAAATAAGAAAAATGGGACATTCACATTTTGTAAAAGCATATAAAGAAATTAAATAAGTCAAAAACGACAGTTGAGCGACCGTGCTAAAACCACGGAATACGGGAGTGCCTTACACCTTCTCCCGGGTTAACAGAATTCCTTATCCAAATTTCTAATTTCGCAGACTGTTAAAACCTAAGTCAATTTCCTTGGATTCGGGATTAAACCGGTGACTTGGGACACCATTATCTTCACAAGTGGCGACTCTGAAATCTAAATAAATCTCGTTCCGATTATCTTTAAAGTGGAAAAAATCCTTCCCTATTGTTATTATTATATCCTATCCCAGGGTGTATTAGTAATTAACGGGGTATACTTTATTCTTCGGAAAAGGGGTAGTAAAAAGGGAGGTGTGATAGCTCTGGCGACTCTGCTGGGGATAAGCAACCCAGAACTTCGGTTCAGAGTTTAAGAATTCGAGCTCGATTAAATTGTCGTTCTTGATATTATTTGATTTCATTATATGTTTTGATCAATGTGCTACATGTTTACCGCTTTGATATTACATGGATTGTATATATAAAATTGTGCCGAAAACCCTTCTCTTTTTACCTTTGGGGATGTGCTTACTGGTTGAGACTCCCCTTTCTGTTAGTGTCATACACTAATAAGAAATAGAGGACGGATACATTACAAAGCCGGACGACCCCGCGGGTCCTCGGTACGTAGACCCCTCCTCGATCCGAGTTGTCTACTCGGGTACACGGTCTAGCACCATGAAAACCTCAGGATATTGAGCCTAGTATTAGGATGATTATTTGCATCATAACTGACTTAGTGGACTCAACACAGGGGTTGGGTCCGTCTAGGATAGGTGACCCGGTAATCAAAGACCGAGCATATTATATGTTGCATTTATTTGTCCTGGATTATTATGCGGACCGGCTAAATTCCTGAAAGATAGAGAGAATTTTTAGAATAGAAAAGTATCAAAATATTGACGAAACGCTATCGAAAATTTGAAAAGAAAAGCTGAAAAATAGTTGGAACAATGTTGTTGAAATAATTAGTCACAAAATAATCTGACCGAACTACGTCGGTTTGATTCTCGCCACTAGGTGATATACGTAGGCAACCCTTGACGGGTCCAACCACCCTTTTAGAAAATGACCAAAAAATGTTGAGTTTTAGTTTTTCAATAAATCAAAGTGATGCTATTTATGAAAATAGCCGAATGTTCCGAAAGGACGCTGGAAGACTGTTTTCGCAAAAAGTGGCCATTTTGAAGTCATGTCTTTTCCTTTTAAAATAATAGCCCGGAAAGGCTAAATCTTTCAAAATAATGAAAAATTGTCTTTCAAAAAATATTTATTCTTTTTCAAATAAAATCACCTTTAATAAATGTGCAGGATGAGCACAATACAAAATGAACCCTTTGCTTTAATGAACAAAATCCCTTTGGAGTTGCAGTTATGGTGGAACGATCTGGGCCAAGAGGGACAGGTTTGGGTCAATAGATACCTGAAAAATCTTACTGGGTTGATGAACATAATACCCCGGGGTGATATTATTCGGGCTCTCGTTGCTTGTTGGGATCCTGCGCATAATGTGCTACACTTCTCAGATTTTGAGCTCACTCCTGCATTAGAAGAAATTGCTTAATACATCGGGAGAGGCGAGGTTTCCCTAAAGGATAAATATCCGGTGGCTCCGAGGGCAATTACAGTGCACAGATTCCTTGATTCCCTGAAAATCGCCAGAAACGTTCATAATGAAGACTTGGCTCACGGGTTTTGTACTATGAGTTTCATCTACCGCAGATATGGTCATATTGGAGGATTTAACGACCCTACAAACAAACTCTGCAGTAAATCTAACTGAGTCAAGTGGGAGGAAAATAGGTGATTCACCTTTATGGTGGCATTTTTGGGATTGATTATATTCCCGAGGAAAGATGGAAATATTGATATAAGAGTCGCCGGGATTGCCAGTACTCTTCTTGAGCAAGATAATATGACACTGGCACCAATGATCGTAGCTGATATCTTCCGTGCCCTCACATCCTGTAAAGCAGGGCATGACTTCTTCGAGGGGTGCAATTTGCTTCTCTAGATATGGTTGATAGAACATTTGTGTCATCACCCTCAGTTCTCGAGTTACGGATCATCTGAAAAGACGTGCATTGAAGAGTTCTATATGAGAACCAAAGAAGTTAAGTTGCCAGAAGGATCAAAAGGTTGGATCACATACTTGCGATCGTTGACTGCTAGCCAAATTGATTGGGCATATGGATGGTTGCCCCTTAACGAGGTGATATACATGGCAATAGAATGATCGCATTTTTTGATAATCGGTCTTAAAAGCATTCAGCCCTATGCGCCGTACAGGGTATTATGGCAACTCGGGAGATATCAGGTCATAACAAAAGATGGGGACCTCAGCCTACAAGCCATAGAAATCAGTCCCGACGAACAATTCCCGCAAGCAAAGATTCGACAGATCTGGAATGAATGTCAATGCTTGAGAATAGACACTTGTGTGGGAAACCAAGCTCGAGGGGAAGTATCACCAGGGTATGCCGCATGGTATCGCCGGGATGTCGAGCATGATAGACCAATGAAAAGGCCTCACATTCAAGAGTTGGCCGAGCAGTCTAAGGAACAAAAAGATTGGGTGGCCAAAGAAAATGAGTACCGAGCCAGAATCAGCTCATTAGAGAAACAATTCCAAGACCTCAAATTCGAGAGTAGCTTACAAGCGGCATCCGAAGAGGGAGAAAAGAAACAGCTGAGAAAAGAGAACGAAATATTGAAGGCTCAAATTGCAAATATGAAAATAATAGCCGACACCCCAGTTCGACTTGCCCGAGATGAGAAATTAATTGAAAATCTTCGGCGCAAAGTGAATGACTATAGCTTTGATCTAGATAAAGCTGAAAAGAAATTAGTCGAGGGTTCGGAAACAATCGGCCAGGAATACTGAAGAAAGAGTTCGAATTGTTCAGCAGTTACAAGATGAACAAAATATTGAGGTAGCACGATTGAGAAAGAAGATCATTACAGCCGAAGTCAAAAGTAGCAAACAAACCAAAGAGTTTGAAGTAGAGAGAGAACATTGTTACATGGATATGGCTCGATTAGAATTGGAGCTACAACAACTACAAAAGAAGAACCAGCAAACCTTAGAGTCTCGTACCAAACAGATTGGTAGGTTGCTTCAGGAAAAAGGGGTCATCAGGGAAAGAATTGTCAACATTGCTCAGTACATCACAAGGAAATGCCAATTGTGTGAAGATATATCCCAGTAAACATTCACATCAATAGTAATGTTCTTTGTAAAGCAAGTAATGATTGACCTGGACAAACTCCAAAGTGGATTAGCATATAGGCCCGCGGCAAGACTGAACGATGTCTCGCGGGCACTAGGAGCTTTAATGTATTCATACGGCTTGCTTTTTGTATTTGTATTTTTCTCTTTGCATTTGTAGTACAACATCATTTGTAATCGATGTTTGAGTATCAATGAAAATTAAAAAAAAAGTTTCTATTATTTTCTTTCTTTTTATGCAAATTTCTTGGGCGATAGGCAAACATGTAGGAACGAAAAACAAAAATGAAAAAAAAAAGTGGAAAAGAAGAAAAAGAAATAAACAGAAAAGTAATGAAATGAAGAAAAACAATAGTGAAAAAGAAAGCTGGTGGTTCAAAGAGGAATAATGCCGGGATGATGCATAATGACTAGGCAAAAGTTGTGATTCTTAGAACTTATGATGTTTATCCCTTATGAGCTAACTATTAACGAGTTTTCTTGTTGATGAGTATCAGATTTTCAGTTGGCAACTGGCTTTCTGGCTCATCACAACTACAATACACGTTCAAAAGCCATGACCAAAGCAGTAACTCAGGAAATCGAGCCTACTATTATGGATCCGGTACACGAGGAAGAAGTTATGGATGTAGCTAGTATGAAAAAAGAGATGTACAAATTACAACAGCAGATGTCAGAGATGTACCAGGCATGGTCTAGGGGTCAAGCTTTGCCTTCCTATCCAGCCAACCCAGCATACATTCCTCCTACAAACCCAAATCCTGAACTACCCACTATGAATTCATCTTCCATATATCCAACTTACCCGCATTACTATGCTACAACCTCACAAGCACCTCCACCTTTGTCTAAACAAGCTCCACCACCACCACCTCAGGTCGCTCCAGTATACGTGGCACCGCCACCCTTTTCTTTACACAAATGTTCCAGAAAACCTGTGTTCCATGTCCAGGACACCCATTATTATTCGCCAGAACCCACTTTTAGGCAACACGATTCCTACACACCGCTCATTGACATGACAGAAGAGGAAAAGCCTATCAGAAATCTGGAACATGAAGAGATGGCCCGTAAGATGAAAAGTCTTGAGCAATCATTTCATAACATGCAAGGGTTGGGAGGCCAAGTGAGCGTTGCGTACAAAGATCTATGTTTGTTTCCGGAAGTACAGCTGCCGGCCGGGTTTAAGTTGCCCAAGTTTGATATGTATGACGGTCACAGAGATCCAGTAGCCCATCTGAGGGGTTACTGTAGTAAAATGCGCTGGGCAAGAGGAATGGACGAGTCACTCATGGCTTATTTTAGCCAAAGCTTAAGTGGTTCGGCGTTGGAATGGTATACTCGACAGGATCATACCAGATGGTTCATCTAGGATGACTTAGCTCAATCATTCGCAAACCATTTCCAATACAATCTAGAAATTCTCCCTGGCAGGTTGTCATTGACTATGTTGGGGAAGAAACCCGGAGAAAGTTTTCGGGAATATGGATTTGGGTGGAGGGAGCAGGCTGCACGTGTAGACCAGCCAATGAAAGAAGGAGAAATGGTGGATTACTTCTTACAGGCTTTGGAGCCAACATACTATGGTCACTTAGTATCGGCAATTGGAAAAACCTTTAACGAGGTAGTAAATATGGGAAGCTTTGTAGAAGAAGGGCTAAAGACAAATAAAATCATGAGCTACTCGGCCATCAAGGCCACAAACCAAGCAATACAGACTGGAACCGGAGGGTCGATTGGCAAGAAGAAGAAGGAGGAAGTTGTGGTCATTGAAGGTAGGTCATGGTCCTGGGGCCCCAACAAATATCATCATCAACCTCGCTCATACCAACCATATCCACCAGCACCATATAACCCGCCTCCACTATATTATCCTCCAACCAGTCCACATTTTTCTGTCCAACATGCTCAACCTTACCCAACGCCTTCACATGCATGGCGTACCCCAGCTCCACAAAATGTCTACCACGCACAATGCCTATCCGCCTTCCAAAACATACTAAAATCCAAATCGACCGAATTTTCGTCCAGATTCAGAAGTAAAAGGTGATAGAGCCGAAAGAAAGAGAACATTCACTCCATTGGGGGAGTCATATACCAGTCTTTTTCATCGTTTGAGAGAACTAGGGATGTTGAGCCCTATTGAAACAAAAATTCCCAACCCACCACCCAGAAATCTAGACCAATCAGTCCGTTGTGAGTATTATTCCGGGGCACCGGGACATGATACAGAAAAGTGTTGGCATTTAAAGTCTGCAATACAAGAACTTATTGATACCAGGAGGATTGAAGTGCAAGCTCTAGAAACTCCCAATATCACGCAGAATGCTCTGCCAGCACATAACGAGACACATATGATAGAGTTGGAGCAAGGGGAGAGCAGTAGAAAACCTTCTCAATCAGTGATGATGATTAAAGTGAACAACAAGGTGGAGAGGGAAGTTGAAAAGGAAAAAGTGCCAATTGAGTTGCCAACAAAGAAGTCATCAGTGACTGAGCCTGTGAAAGTAGTAGTACCGAGAGTGAAGCCTTTGTTGACCGTGAAGGAAGCTTATATGGAGCCGGTGGTTATCAAACCAGTGGTGCAGATGCCAGTCGTGAATACCAGGGCCATGCCATGGAAATATGATAAGGTTACAGTGATGTATAAAGGGAAGGAGGTTAAAGGAGAAATTAATGAACTCATGGTTTAACACGCTCCGGGCGATGCTTTGCCCCGGAAGAATTGAGAAAGACAAAAGTGGTAAAGGAAAACTCGGCTCATGTAAAGAAGGTAGTTACTGAAGAGGAAGCGAAAGAATTCTTGAAGAAGATGAAGGCTCAGGACTATTCTATAGTGGAGCAATTGAGAAAAACACCCCCGCAGATTTCGTTGTTATCATTGCTAATCCATTCTGAGGAACATAGAAAGGCGTTGATGAAAATTTTATATGAAGACCATGTGCGCGAGAAGATTTCAGTATGTCATCTAGAGAAAATCACGAACAAGATCTTTGAGACAAATAAGATAACATTTTCAGATAGTGAGTTGCCACTGGAAGGAACGGAGCATAATAAAGAACTATACTTCACAATCAAGTGTGAGAAATTTGTAGTAACCAATGTTCTAGTGGACAACGGGTCAAGTGCCAATATCTGCCCACTGTCGACCTTGGGGAAGTTGAAGGTCAATCATGAAAGAATTCATCGGAACACTGTATGTGTACGAGGTTTTAATGGAGGTGGCAAGAACACTGTAGGGGATATCATACTGGAGATTACTATCAGACCGGTGGATTTCACTATGGAATTTCAGGTGCTAGATGTCGCTGTATCATACAACCTTTTATTGGGACGTCCGTGGATCCACGCAGCGAAAGCTGTACTATCCTCTTTGCATCAGATGGTAAAATTTGAGTGGGAGCAATAGGAAATAATAGTGCACGGAGAAGATGATATTTGCAATGCTATTACACCATTTGAGGAAGCTGAATGAGATAAAGGTGCATGGGTGTACCAAGTCATGGACACCACGGTGGTGAACAAAATAACTGAGGGAGAAAACATGCCAGTACGCATTGTAGCCCCTGCAGTAGTGATGGTCGCTAAGGAGATGATAAAGAATGGGTTTTCTCCGAGAAAGGGCTTAGGGGTGACTTTGCAAGGTATAACACAGCCTATCCACCTTCTGGGCAGTACTGACACTTTTGGTATGGGTTTTGCGCCAACCGTTGTCGATATCCAGAGAGCCACAAAAATGAAGAAGAAAGGGTGATCCCTCCCAAAACCTGTCCCAAAACTATCCAACTCTTTTGTCAGGCCTGGCACACAGAGATGTCTGGCGACTGTTATGCCAAACCGTGTTGAGTTAAAACCGGATGAAGAACTTCTAGCGAGATTTGAAAGGCTATTTGAAGATGTGAATGTGTTGGAGACGGGTGAAGGAACAAGCAAAATGGATGTTCAATTTTTGGGACCCTACGCTATGCTAAATAACTGGGAAGCTACTCCTCTTCCGATCAGGAGGGAGTTGTCGTAGTTAGCTTTTAATATTTCATTCCCCAAAAGTTGTCTTGTTTTTAAAATGGTAATCCCACATCCCGTCAAATCAGATGTATCCAACTCTTGTTACCTTTTGAAAATTCAATGAAATGCAATTTCTTTTCTTCTTCCATTTTTGCCTTATTTTATTTTTCTTTTTTTTTTGTACAGTTCAATATTTGCTGATTCCAATGATATGTCATGCATGAAGGATTCCCGGTCCAGTCTTGATAATCGAATAGTTATACAGGAAATTGAAAGTGAACATGAAGTGGAATATGAGGATGAGGAAATATTTGAGGAAATTAGTAAAGATTTGAGTCATTATGAGGAAACACCCAAACCGAACCTAAATGAGACGGATTCCATTAATCTGGGAAGTGAGGAGAATGTCCGAGAAACAAAAATTAGTGTGCATTTAGAGGAATCCCTCAGAGAAGATTTAATCAAGTTGTTACATGAGTACAAGGACATATTTGCTTAGTCCTATGATGACATGCCCGGGTTTAGTACTGATTTGGTAGTACATAAATTGCCTACCTATTCAAAATGCCGGCCAGTAAAATAGAAGCTAAAGAAATTTAAAACGGACATCAGTGTGAAAATAAAAGAAGAAGTTAACAAGCAATTCGAGGCGAAGGTCATACAGGTCACTAAATATCCCACCTCGTTAGCTAATGTTGTGCCAGTTTCGAAGAAGGATGGAAAAACCAGGGTGTGTGTTGATTATTGGGACCTCAATAAAGCTAGTCCAAAGTGTGATTTTCCATTGCCAAATATCCATATATTGATCGACAATTGTGCCAAGCATGAAATTGGTTCTTTTGTGGATTGTTATGCGGGTTATCATCAGATCCTGATGGACAAAGAAGATACAGAAAAGACGGCCTTTATCACGCCTTGGGGAACATATTATTATAGGGTGATGCCGTTCAGGTTAAAGAATGCTGGGGCTACATATATGAGGGCAATGACCACTATGTTTCATGATATGATACATCGAGAGATTGAAGTATATATGGACGATTTCATCATTAAGTCAAAAACAATGTGACCATGTCAAGGATTTAAGAAAGTTTTTCCAGAGGCTCCGAAGATATAATCTCAAGCTCAATCCAGTAAAGTTATTGGGGTTTATAGTAAGCCGACATGGTATTGAATTGGATCTGTCAAAGATAAAAGCAATCCAAAATTTGCCTCCGCCGAGGAACAAGAAAGAAGTGATGAGTTTATTAGGCAGATTGAATTATGTCAGTAGATTTATTTCTCAGTTAACATCGACTTGTGAGCCCAATTTTAAATTGTTGAAAAAAGATGCTACGGTAAATTGGATTGATGAATGTGAAGAAGCATTTGACAAAATTAAGGAATATTTGGCTAATCCTCCAGTATTGGTTCCTCTAGAACCGAGAAGACCTCTGATCTTGTATTTGACTATATTGGATAATTCTTTTGGCTGCGTACTGGGTAGCATGACGAAACAGGAAAGAAAGAGCAAGCAATATATTACCTTAGTAAGAAGTTTACATCTTACGAGGTAAAATACACTCAGTTGGAGAGAACATGTTGTGCTTTAACGCGGGCTGCTCAGAAACTGAAACATTACTTATCTGCTTATACCACTTATTTGATATCCTGGTTGGATCCACTAAAGTATATATTCCAGAAGCCTATACCTACAGGAAGACTTGCTAAATGGCAAATTCTACTCACAGAGTTTGACATCATCTATGTAACTCGTACGGCAATGAATGCGCAAGCAGTTGCAGATCATTTAGCAGAAAACCCAGTTGATGATGAGTATGAATCGTTAAAGACATATTTTCCTGATGAGGAGACAATGAAGATTGAGGAAGTAGAGCAAGATGATTTGCCAGGCTGGAGAATGTACTTTGATGGGGCCGTCAATAGCAAGGGAGTCGGAATTGGAGCAGTGCTCATTTCAGAAATGGGTCAGCATTATCCCGTTACCGCTCAGCTTCAATTTTTCTGTACTAATAACATGGCTGAGTATGAAGCATGCATATTGGGATTGAGAATGGCAAGAGATATAGGTGTTCAAGAGATTTTTGTCATGGGTGACTCGGATCTCTTGATACATCAGATTCAAGGTGAATGGGAGACAAGAGATTTGAAGCTGATACCTTATCGACAATGTCTGCATGAATTGTCTCAGAGCTGTCAATCCATAGAATTCAAACACATCCCAAGAATGCACAACGAAGTAGCAGATGCTCTAGCCACATTATCCTCCATGTTGCACCATCGAGATAAAGCTTATGTGGATCCACTACAGATACAAGTTCGTGATCAAAATGCTTATTGTTTCGCTGTGGAAGAATAACTTGATGGTATCATGACATCAAAGAATATTTTAGGACAGAAGTGTACCCAGAACAAGCCACATGAGAACAGAAAAGGGCTATAAGGCGATTGGCAAATGGATTTTTCCTCAGTGGAGGAGTTGTATACAAAAGAACACCGGATTTGGGGCTATTGAGATGTATAGATGCACATCAAGCTAACATAATTATGGCTGAAGTACATGCAGGAGCTTGCGGGCCTTATTTGAGCGGATATATTTTAGCCAAGAAAATACCGAGAGCAGGATATTATTGGCTCACCATGGAGCGTGATTGCATTAGATATATGAGGAAATGCCATCAATGTCAAATACACAGAGATTTGATTCACTCCCCACCCTATGAGTTGCATACAATGTCAGCACCGTGGCCATTCGTCACATAGGGCATGGAAGTCATCGGACCAATAGAGCCCACAGCATCTAATGGGCACAAATTTATCTTGGTAGCAATTGATTGTTTCACTAAATGGGTGGAGGCGAAGACATTTAAAATAGTGACAAAGAAGACGGTAGTGGATTTCGTGCACACAAATATCATCTGTCGCTTTTGAATTCCTAAGGTGATTATCACAGACAATGGAGCAAATCTGAACAGTCACCTTATGGCAGAAGCATGTCAAAGGTTCAAAATCTTGCATCGTAACTCTACACCTTATAGGCCTAAAGCGAATGAAGCAGTGGAGGTTGGAAATAAAAATATTAAGAAGATTCTCAGGAAGATGGTGGAAGAGTTAAGGCAATGGCATGAAAACTACCATTTGCTCTCATGGGTTATCATACAACTGTACGTACTTCAATTGGTGCAACACCGTACTCATTGGTGCATGGAACAGAGGCAGTCATACCTGCAGAAATTGAAATACCTTCTCTTCGGATCATAGCTGAGGCTGAAATTGATGATGATGAATGGGTAAAAGCTCGGCTAGAGCAATTGAGCTTGATTGATGAGAAAAGGTTGGCGGCAGTTTTCCACGGACAGTTATATCAGCGGAGGATGGCCAGAGCATATAATAAGAAAGTACGTCCGCGGAAATTCGAAGTGGGATAGTTGGTTCTGATACATATTTTGCCTCATTAGGCCGAAGCAAAAGGAAAGTTTGCACCAAATTGGCAAGGGCCATTCATGGTGTCACGGGTATTGTCTAACAGAGCTTTATATTTGACGGATGTTAAAGGAAAATATGTAGAGACTGCTATCAACTCAGATGCAGTCAAGAGATATTATGTATGATTCCTTTTGCATATGAACAATTGTATTTGTCATAATTTTTAAATTGAAATGATGAAGCCATTTTATTCTCTATCCAAACACTCTATCCATTTGATATCCCTGTTGAGCCTTATTGCTTTATTCTTTCATATCACTCTCTTGGAATCAATTATGGACAAGAAAAAAAAATGATGAAAGAAAAGAAAAAGAAAAATAAAAAAATGAATGAAAATGATGAATACAAAGAGACAAAAAAATGCATACAAAAGAAAAAAAAATTGGGAAAAAAGTCAAGACGCAACAATGAAGTGAACGTATGTGTTGAACTACGTTTGACTTGATCCCGAAAGGGTACGTAGGCAGCATCAATGAGGTGCTGTCACGATAGAAATAAAATCCAAGATTCCCCAAATATTGAAACTGGGTCAGAAGTTATGTTTATGATTCCGAGTGTTGTAAATATTTTTGAACCCTCGTTAAATTTTGAGCCTTTATACCCTTCTTTCGGAACCCATCCAAAAGCCACATTACAGTCCAAAGAAAGACCTTCTGATTAATTTCAAGAAAATGATGATACAATGAGAATAAGGAGAAATATGGCATGGACAGTACCCGGAGGTTTGAAAACAAAAATAAAGAAAAATAAAAATGAGAGTCTTATTGGCGAAAACCCTAACGGGGCACGGTAAGGCGATTGTGAGATGAGAAAGAACAAATGAGAGAGTCTTATTGGTGAAAACCTTAACGGGCACCATAAGGCAAAAGCGAGGAATATTTTGTCGAAAGAAGAAAAACAAAAAAAAATAAGAGAGGTTTGGGTTGAAGGAAAAGATGAAGTTAAGACAGCAACAATTCGATTGGACGGACTGGGTCGGAATTTAAATACATGGCATGGTTAGAGGAATCAGCCGTCAAACACAGATAAGTTCTGTCTCTACTCCAGAATACCTTTACCACTTTCAAATTCATGTTTCTGTATTTCATTGATCCAAACCAGTTGACCGTTGAAAGCTAACTACCAGCTTCTCATGTTAAGAGGCGTAATAACACTGGGTCAAAAAGAAAATAAAAAGAAAGAGGATGGCAATTAAAGCCAAAGGAAAAATGAAAAGAAAAGAAACAAAAAAGGGGAAAGGCAAAAGAGGATTACAGGAGAAAATTGAATAAATCTGGCAATGAACCGCAAAGTGGGATGAAATAGAAGAGGCAGACGATGGAAGCAGGGCCAACAAGAATGCCAGTTGCTAACCATCATTTTATAACTAATAAGATTGTTCACTGATTTAGACAGTGACAAAAGATTCAGATTCTCACTAATCACTTTAAAGTGAATGTTAACAATGTGGAGGAAAAACACCAAAAAGAAATACAGCAATAAAGGAGGAATCTGCAAAGGAGGACTCACTCAAGTTAAAGGAGACCTACCCAAACATCAAGGGAGGTATTATCTTTTCAAAAACTCACACCCTAGTTATCAAACTAAGGGAATATTTTCTGCAATTTCATTTCATGCATCAGGCGCCCACCTGGATAATGAGGGAATATTTTTCTGCATTTTTCATTTCATGAATCAGGCGCCCACCTGGATAATGAGGGAATATTTTTCTGCATTTTCATTTCATGCATCAGGCACCCACCAGGATAATGAGGGAATATTTTTCTGCATTTTTCATGCATCAGGCCCACCTGGATAATGAGGGAATATTTTTCTGCATTTTCATTTCATGCATCATGAACCCACCTGTATAACAAGGGAATACTTTCAGCATTTTTATTTTTTGTTTAGGCCCCCACCTGTATAACAAGGGATTACTTTTAGCATTTTTAATTTCTGTTTAGGCGCCCACCGGTATAACAAGGGAATACATTTATGCATTTTTAATTTCTCTTCAGGCGCCCACCTGTATAACAAGGGAATACTTTTCTGCAATTTTAATTTTCTGCTCAAGCGCCCACCTGTATAACAAGAGAATACATTTCTGCTTTTTTAATTTCTGTTCAGGCGCCCACCTGTATAACAAGGGAATACATTTCTGCATTTTTAATTTCTGTTCAGGCGCCCACCTTTATAACAAGGGAATACATATCTGCATTTTAATTTCTGTTCAGGCGCCCACCTGTATAATAAGGGAATACATTTCCGCATTTTTAATTTCTGTTCAGGCGCCCACCTGTTTAACAAAGGGAATAATTTTCTACATTTTTAATTTTCTGTTCAGGCACCCACCTGTATAACAAGGGAATACATTTCTGCATTTTTAATTATTTTTCTAACATGAGTAACACCGTAACACATGGAAAACCCCACACTGGGGCAGAGGAAAAGTTTTCTTTGTTTTTGTTTCTAAACAGGTGTCAACCTGGAAGCAGGAAACACATTGGGAAGTCACATGAAAGGATGGAACCAGTATATCAGAAACAAGAAATAATAAAAAATACACAAAAAGAAGGATGCAAATAAAAGAGCAACATGTGATATGGAAAAGTAAGGAACAGCAAGAAGACAAGTCATAGATAGGATTTATTGTAATTCATAAGATCATAGCTTAGAATAGCTTCTTTATTTATCATTTTTATCCCGGTGTAACAAGGAGTTAGTCAGTGATTATAGCAACAATAGCAGCAACAACAAGTCTTGGTAGTTTCAAACTACCAGAGCTTCCCGAACTACACTGACCTGATTCTTGTTTATGTCACGACCCTAGTTCACCAATCGTGAACATGTCATGACGGCACCGAGCCTTCGCGACTAGGTAAGCCTAACACGATGCGGAATATACAATTTCATGAAATAAAAGATAAGGTAACAACAAAATAATGTAAATGAAATATAATAAGTGCCGCTCGGCACATGCACTTCGCCAAAACACACCAAGCAACATAATACCAAGACCTGGAAACCCACGGGCAACACAGACTAAGAAATAGTACAACTGTGGCTCTATACATCAGGAATGTCTATACAACGAGAGTAAGGGAAATAACTACTATCACTAGTAAGAATAGAAGAGGACTCCCCGGATCCGCGGACGTAGCAGATCATACCTCGAGTCTCCTGAAGAGCTGCTAGATCACCTAAAATGTGCCTGATCTGATATACCTGGATCTGCACAACAAAAGTGTGCAGAAAAGTAGCATGAGTACACCACAGCGGTACTTAGTAACTGCCAAGCCTAACCTCGATGGAGTAGTGACGAGGAAGGTTAGGGCCCTACCGAGAAAACAATAACATAATGATCAAAACAGTAATAAGCAGGAATAAGTAAGAATGAATCTGAAATAACAACAATGAAGTAATTACCGCAACCGACTACGATTAGCTAACTACAAGTAACCAACACAACATAAACTCAAATCAACAAGTCTGGGACCTATGGGAATTGAACCCACAGTCCCTCTCTATATCCAATAACTCAGGATCTTCGAGAATTTAACCCGCAGTCCCAATATCAGTATCTCTGGGTCTCCGGGAATCGAACCCGCAGCCCGTATATTAATATCTCAGGATCTTTGGGAATCGAACCCGCAGTCCTTATTTCAATAAATATATCAATAAACTTCGGGTCTTCGGGAATCGAACCCGTAGCCCTTGGATCTTCGGGAATCGAACCCGCAATCCGTATCTCAATAAATATATCAATAACTCCGGGTCTCCGGGAATCGAACCCGCAACCCTTGGATCTCCGGGAATCGAACCTGCAGTCCACAAACAATACCACTCCGGGTCTCTGGGAATCGAACCCACAACCCTAGGATCTCCGGGAATCGAACCCGCAACCCGTATCTTAATATCTCAGGATCTCTGGGAATCGAACCCGCAGTCCGTATCTCAATAAATATATCAATAAACTTCGGGTCTTCGGGAATCGAACCCGCAGCCCTTGGATCTTCGGGAATCGAACCCGCAGTCTGTATCTCAATAAATATATCAATAACTCCGGGTCTCCGGGAATCGAACCCGTAACCCTTGGATCTCCGGGAATCAAACCTGCAGTCCACAAACAATACCACTCCGGGTCTCTGGGAATCGAACCCACAGCCCTAGGATCTCCGGGAATCGAACCCGCAGTCCACCAACACAAACAATAAAAGAAATGCACAGAGAAAATATAATATGCTTAACTACAACTTCACCAAAACTAGTACAAACAATTATCAAGAAGTTCAGGTGAGACAATTAGGCAATTAGACAGATAAATCCTATCAAATCATGCTTTCCTAACGAATATCAGGTAAATGCCATAACTTAATCAACTAAGAATAGGAATATCACGAAATGGACAATTCAAGTGAAAATGAGTTCCAACAATCTGCGCATGTACACGCCTGTCACCTCGCGTACAAGGCATTTAAATTAAGACATTATAGCCTAGGGGTGAAGGTTCCCCCACACGAGGTTAGACAAGCCACTTACCTCGACTCTGGTACAAAACCGCTAAGAGACAACTCTCTTGCCGTGAATGTCGGCCTCCACAGGTATAGTATATGATAAAAATCAATAGAATCACATCAAAATAGGCCAACTGGGCATTACCCAATCGAAATATTCAAAATACACCAAAACCCACAAGTTGCCAAAACCCGACTTTTGGTACGCTTCTCAAAAAATTATGAAGGTTACATTTTCGGATTCCTTATCTCAACACGAGTCTAACCATACCAAGAACACCCAAATCGGACCACAAATGGCCCATCAAATCCTTGATTCTATCCAAGAGGGTTTTCTACCTTTTCAACAAAAATTCTCAAATTAGAGACTAAATCTTGCAATAGATTCGAGTTATACAACCAAAATTGAGTTAAGGGTACTTACCCTTTTGATCTCTCCAAAAATCTCCCGAAAAATCGCCTTACCCGAGCTCCAAATCGTCAACAATGGCAAATGGGACGATGTTTGGACTTTATTCTGCTGCCCAGGTATTTGTTCTTCGCGTTCGCGGTCCTCCTCTCGCGTTCGCGAAGAACAATCTCCCAAAAATACATTTTCCAACTTTGCTCGGACAGCCTCTATTGCAATGGTCATAACATTTTACACACAACTCCAAATCACTATTATAATATGTTTTTGGAAACTAGATGCAAAGAGCGACAACGTTATATTTTAAATCACCTCAAAATTCCTTGTAGATAAAAAGATATGAGCTTCCGCAGTAGGACCTTTGCGACAGAAAAATCCTTGTTCGCGAACACGAGGCACTGTCCGCGAACGCGAAGAACAAAGTCTCTGATGGAAAATCCTTCTTCGCGAATGCGATACCTTCATCGCAAACGCGAAGAACAAAGTCCCAGAGGCCAAATTCTTCTTTGTGAACACGATAGGACCCTCGCGAACGCGAAGAACAATACCAGATGCCAGAACAGCAGTCCAAAAACTTCCAAAAATGACCCGTTGGGCATCTAAAATCATCCCGAGGCCCCTGGGACCTCAACGAAAAACACCAAGCTACTCCAAAACATAATACGAACTTGTTCCCATCATAAAAACACATCCATAAACACAAAAATCACCAAATCAAAGTGAATTCAAGACTAAGTTTCATCCAAAACATCCGAAATCAACATTCAATCAAAAACCCGACCAAACGACGTCCGATTGACCTGAAAATTTGCGGACAAAATCACATAACGAAGCTACAGAAATTGACTGACCTTGAATTGGCCAAAAAGCTTTCTATTTGAACGTAATTCCACAATTGCAGGAATTCCATTCAGACCCCCGGATCAAAATCTCACCTATCGTTCGGATTCGCCAAAATTTCAAACTTCGGCATTTCAAGCCTAATTGAGCTATAGACCTCCAAAATACATTCTGAACGCGCGCCCAACCCCGAAATCACCTAACGTAGCTAATTGAACCATTAGATTTGCATTCCGAGGTCGTCTTAACACTGTTCCGACTACGGGCACTTTTCCAACTATAAAGCTCTCATTTAGGGGCTAAGTGTCCCAAAACACTCCAAATTCTAGAACCGACCCTCCCGGCAAACCGCAATAGCAGAAATGAACTTAGGGGAACAGTTAAATTGGGGATCGGGGCGTAAATTTCAAAAATGACCGGCCGGGTTGTTACATCTTCCCGAACATAAAAGATTAGTTCATCCTCGAATGAGCATAGAGAACATACTGGGAGTGGTGAAGAGATGAGGGTACTGGTTGCGCATATCCTGCTCGGTCTCCCCTGTCGCCTCCTCGGCCGGCTGACCCCGCCACTGGACCTTCACTGAAGCAATGTTCCTTGACCTTAGCTTCCTGATTTGCCTGTCCAGGATGGCCACTGGCTCCTTAACATAAGGCAGATCCTCGACTAGCTGAACAGAAGTGAAACCCAACACGTGCGACGGGTTACCATGGTATCACTGGAGCATAGAGTCACGAAATACGGGATAGAACTCGGCTAGGCTGGGGGTAAGGCCAGCTCATAAGCAACCTCCCCCAACACGCCTCAAAATCTTAAAAGGGCCAATAAATCTCGGACTCAGCTGAGCACATTAGCCTGATATAATCTGAAGATATTCCCTTTTCTTCAAACAAATAAGTCTTAGAGCCAAATTCCAACATTCGGAATTCTATATCAGGCCTGTTTTCATCAAGAGATGACTCAATTATTCCTCACACGCCGTCCTCAAAGATGACTGAATAACTTTGCTGGATTCTTACCTTGCAACACAAAATCCACAGGACCACGATAATATTTTATGATCAAATTAGCTAAAAATTCAATGAATTAGATGCTCCCGTTGCACCTCATGGTCTACATAGGTCTTGTTCTAACTTTTACAATACTGACACGATGGAAGAGATGTGCCGATATTCATAACCAACTACTGAATCAACAATTCATTGGGTCTATACTCCTGACAAGATCCATTACCTTGTCCTAAACCGGAGAATGATCTTTTTCTCTATAATATACTTCATATAATCAGTTTGCACTGACCCCAAATCCCATAACCTCATCTCACCCAGTACGAACTGCTCATTCGATAAGCCACCTCAGACATAATCAAAAGTCCTACAAGATGACGCAATGTGTCAGTAGGCCACTAATTCGTACGTGATACAAAAGGAAGGCGAACACTAGAGAGAACAATTCAACTCTCACACTAGCATGGACTTCCTCGGAAAAATAGGAAACAGAACACATAACAGCAAATATGGACACTGAAATAAACATCACACTGTTGCGGCGTGCAACCCGATCCCAACAATATACCCATGGCGGCGTGCCACCCGATCCAAACAATATAACCATGGCGGCGTGCCACCCGATCCAAACAATATAAAACTCATACAAGGAGTCATATGTCGAGCTGAATAGCTCATCACATCAAAATACTGAATATCGAGCATAAGCACACTAAGGTGCATGATATTAGTCACAAGGAAACATATAGCGCTATAGGCTACAAAATCAAGCACAACTGAGGTGCGATATATGATCCGAGTCTCAAGAGCCATCATGCTCATATAACATCACCGCTGAGCGGAACCTCAACACATAAGGAATTTACCAAGCCGTCTCACAACTCATACGGCGCAATATATCTTTACATGAATTAACTAACCGTGAAATAAGATGGCGACTATCCCCCCATAAAGGGCGCATTGCGGAAAAAAAACACATCTGGCACACAAGGCTCACTTCCACATTTAAGTCTAACCACCGACCTTAAGTCTATCCTGGTCGTGCCAAGTTAAGTCAATAATATATCACAGGCCTATAACCCAATAAGCAGAGTGCCCTCCAGGCATAAATTCTCAAATGGATGATATCACCAAAATCCTCATACTTGGTTTAAATTTCTGACCAATCAAGTGACTACATGTCAGACCTATACAATCTTCTTGTGGGACAAGCTCCCACCATCTTTCGAATAATTAAACGGGCCTGCACATTCAAAACACCGGCTGCACTAACACTAAAAAGAGATCAGGAGTCCCTAACCGGGATGCAAAGCCTTTCTCACAGAACACTGATCTCAAGTGATACTGACGTTAAAACCCATCTTACTCAAACATTGAAACTCCTTTCCTGCTCATCAGAGCTCTTTATATCACATTCATTGACCAAACTACGACCTTGGTCCTTACTTCAAATTCCATACCACTCGCTGCACCTCACGTGCCGATATACGATAGACATGATTTCCATCACAACTCTAGAACTGACGATAGGCTAATACTTCATCACATAAGACTTTCCATTTAACTCACTTCAGGAGAACTATAGCAACATACATGCGAGTTCTCATAACCATTGAATATGCCAATCTCTAAGTAGTGGTCCAAGACACCATAACCCTTTCCGAGGTCCGCCTACTCACAACAGGCCCTAACAGAAGAATACTTTAGAATACCATCATTCATTGCGGCCGACAAGCCTCAAATGCACCGCCACAAATCACCTGCATAACTCGATCACGCTGCATGAACCGATCACTAACACCAATATGCCAACTCAACTATGGCTAATCTATCTACTTCCTTCCAGTTTATCCTTGATTGCCTTAGAAATGTTAATATCTCCCTTAAATACCTAACTTATTCCAACCACACTCACGCCGAGTGACCTTAAATCATGAGGCCATGATATCTCAAAATGACGACCATTTCATGTCTCTCAAATGCTACACCACAAGTCAAAACATCATAGAACATTTTGTGCCTTTCTTCATAAGTTGCTTGAAAAGCTTGACTCTCAACTGTACTTATAGACTCAGAATTATCAGGCACCACACTTTACCTCTTGAATTCACTAGGACCGCTATTGAGAGCCATCCGGCTCTGACTTGTCCCAGTATGCAACCAACTCTACTGAATTTTATAACATAAGAATACCCTCTCGATAAAGCACCCAGCGGGATCACTTCCCTCGAAGCCTGCACCTATACGAGGCATAATTCATGAATCTTCCCTCAAGTTTGAAAATTAGCTAGTAAGGCTAACCATAATATGCATTCAACAATTCATATACTCAAATTACCACTCATGGTCCTTTTCCGTGGCTGCAATAACCCATTAATACGCTAGTATCCAGAATTCACGCAGGTAATTAACCATGCGACCCAATCGTAAGCGGTGGGACTCTCCCACTTAGCTCAAGGCCACTATTACACAACTCTCGAACACATTAGAACCATTCTCTCAAGTCATTTACTCTTATTCAACTGCAATTCACTTGATCCAACGAATATATCCACCTGTTCTCTATTAGCACTCTGACACCATAAGGTATGACCTCATCCCAATACAACCAAACATCTTCCCGCTCCATGCATCGAGCATTCTTTACCGCGACAGCTTAAGATATACTGTGATTCTCACACCTACGAAGCACCATGTAGCCTTCGCCGAAATCTTCCCTGCTGATAATGAAAGGTAGAATTTATTAGGGACATAAGAACATCAAAAGTCCCAACATCATACCATACGAGCCTCAACTCTTGCCCATCCGCAAGTTTTCAAGAACTTTTTGAATAGCACCTAAATACATCGCAGGCCAAATCTGATATGACACATGACCCATAATTTGATCGTTGATAGTGAAATCCTTTCACTTGGCACGAAGCCTTAAGATGCATTTTGCTAATCCATGACAATATCCTTTATCATTTGTACGTCTTCATCATAAGACAGCCCAAGACATTCGTTTGGTACATGTCCTTCTTGAGACAGTTAAACGCATTTCCCCTAGTATCTCTGCTGGCTGAATTCTTCGCTAAATAGATATCCCATATGAACCATATAGTCTTTATTACCATCAACTATCTATAGATCTACATCCACCTTGCGATTCAACCATTATTGTGACGATTAGGCAGTTAAGTAAACCTTCTCGAGACCGTACTTATCAACCGAAATGTTAGAACCTAGTGTGCCCCCCATGTGCACAATTGAAGATCTCTCGATTCTCTTGCATTATCGATGTGGATGACACGCGGTAACAATGGTTGAGTAAATTCTTGACTCCCTTGAAATCCCTCTGCAGCGTTACGAGCCGTCAGCGCACACTTGATACCGAGTGCGCAATTTCAATACACGAGTGGATGCAAAAGAACATATGACATAGGCTCCAACTAAATAAATGGCGCACGATAAGGAATTCAAAGAATTGAAGAGTTTCCTAAACAGTTACATAGCCCCTCGTAGATAAATACAGACGTCTCCGTATCGATCAGCGAGAATCTAAGTAACCGTCTGTGTCCCGTGACTCATATGAACCTAGAGCTCTGAAACCAACTTGTCACGACCGTAGTTCACCAATCGCGAACCTGTCATGACGGCACCCAACCTTCACGACTAGGTAAGCCTAACACCATGCGGAATATACAATTTCATGAAATAAAAGATAAGGTAACAACAGAATAATGTAAATGAAATGTAATAAGTGTCGTTCGGCACGTACACTTCGCCAAAACACACTAAGCAACATACTACCAAGACCCGGAAACCCAGGGGAACACAGACTAAGAAAGAGTACAACTGTGGCTCTATACATCAGGAATGTCTATACAACAAGAGTAAGGGAAATAACTACTATCACTAGTAAGAATAGAAGGGGACTCCCCGGATCCGAGGACGTAGCAGATCATACCTCGAGTCTCCTGAAGAGCTGCTAGATCACCTGAAATGCCTGTCCTGATATACCTGGATCTGCACAACAAAAGTGTGCAAAAGAGTAGCATGAGTACACCACGACGGTACTCGGTAAGTGCCAAGCCTAACCTCGATGGAGTAGTGACGAGGAAGGTCATGGCCCTACTGAGAGAACAATAAAATAATGATGATAAACAGTAATAAGCAGGAATAAGTAAGAATGAATCTGAAATAACAACAATGAAGTAATTACTGCAACCGACTACGATTAGCTAACTACAAGTAACCAACACAACATAAACTCAAATCAACAAGTCCAGGACCTATGGGAATTGAACCTACAGTCCCTCTCTATATCCAACAACACAGGATCTCCAGGAATTTAACCTGCAGTGCCAATATCAGTATCTCTAGGTCTCCGGGAATCAAACCCGCATCCCGTATCTTAATATCTCAGGATCTCCAGGGATCGAACCCGCAGTCCGTATGTCAATAAATATATCAATAAACTCTGGGTCTTCTGTACCTCAATATCTCAGGTCCTCCAGGAATCGAACCCGCAGTTCGTATCTTAATATATATCAATAAACCTCGGGTCTCCGGGAATCGAACCCGCAGCCCTTGGATCTCCTGGAATTGAACCCGCAGTCCATAAACACGACAACTCCGGGTCTCCGGGAATCGCCACAGCCCTGGGATCTCCGGGAATCGAACCCGCAGTCCACCAACACAAACAATAAAAGAAACGCACAGAGAAAATATAATATGCTTAACTATAACTTCACCAAAACTAGTACTAACAATTATCAAGAAGTTCAGGTAAGACAATTAGGCAATTAGATAGATAAATCCTATCAAATCATGCTTTCCTAACGAATATCAGGTAAATGCCACAACTTAATCAACTAAGAACAGGAATATCACGAAATGGACAATTCAAGTAAAAATGAGTTCCAACAATCTGTGCATGTACACGCCTGTCACCTCGCGTACAAGGCATTTAAACTATCACATAATATCCTAGGGGTAAAGGTTCCCCCACACGAGGTTAGACAAGCCACTTACCTCGACTCCGGTACAAAACCGCTAAGAGACAACTCTCTTGCCGCGAATGTCGGCCTCCACAAGTGTAGTATCTGATAAAAATCAATAGAATCACATCAAAATAGGCCAATTGGGCATTACCCAATCGAAACAATTCAAAATACAGCAAAACCCACAAGTTGCCAAAACCCGACTTTTGGTACACTTCTCGAAAAATTACGAAAGTTAGATTTTCGGATTCCTTATCTCAACACGAGTCTAACCATACCAAGAACACCCAAATCGGACCACAAATGGCCCATCAAATCCTTGATTCTATCCAATAGGGTTTTCTACCCTTTTCAACAAAAATTCTCAAATTAAAGACTAAAACTTGCAATAGATTCGAGTTATACAACCAAAATTGAGTTAAGAGTACTTACCCTTTTGATCTCTCCAAAAATCTCCAGAAAAATTGCCTTACCCGAGCTCCAAATCATCAAAAATGGCAAATGGGACGAAGTTTGGACTTTATTCTGCTGCCCAGGTATTTGTTCTTCACGTTCGCGGTCCTTCTCTCGCGTTCGCGAAGAACAATTTCCCAAAAATACATTTTCCAACTTTGCTCGGACAACCTCTATTGCAATGGTCAAAACTTTTAACACACAACTCCAAATGACTATTATAATATGTTTCTTGAAACTAAATTCAATGTGCTACAACTTTCGTTTTTGAATTACCTCACAATTCCTTGTAGATAAAACGATATGAGCTTCCGAAGTAGGACCTGTGCGACAGAAAAATCCTTCTTCGCGAACGCGAGGCACTGTTCGCGAACGCGAAGAACAAAGTCCCTGATGGAAAATCCTTCTTCGCGAACGCGTTACCTTCATCGCGAACGCGAAGAACAAAGTCTCAGAGGCCAAATTCCTTTTCGCGAACGCGATAGGACCCTCGCGAACGCGAAGAACAATACAAGATACCAGAACAACAGTCCAAAACTTCCAAAAATGACCCGTTGGGCATCCGAAATCATCCCGAGGCCCCCGAGACCTCAACGATAAAAACACATCCATAAACATGAAAATCACCAAATCAAAGCAAATTCAAGCCAAAGTTTCATCTAAACTTCCGAAATCAACATTCAATCAAAAACCCGACCAAACGACGTCCGATTGACCTGAAAATTTGCGGACATATCCAAAATCACATAACGAAGCTACAGAAATTGTCGGAATTCCATTCCGACCCCCGGATCAAAATCTCACCTATCGTTCGGATTCGCTAAAATTTCAAACTTCGGCATTTCAAGCCTAATTGAGCTATAGACCTCCAAAATACATTCTGAGCGCGCTGCCAACCCCGAAATCACCTAACAAAGCTAATGGAACCATCGGATTTCCGTTCCGAGGTCGTCTTAATACTGTTCCAACTACGGTCCCTTTTCCAACTATAAAGCTCTCATTTAGGGGCTAAGTGTCCCAAAACACTCCAAATTTTAGAATCGACCCTCCCGGCAAACCGCAATAGCAGAAATGAACTTAGGGGAACAGTTAAATTGGGGATCGGGGCGTAAATTTCCCGAACTACACTGGCCTGATTCCTGTTTAGCCCAGGATATGTAGGCAACCTCTGAGGCAAGGTGCGGTCAATAGGTTTTCAAAATGCTTCTTACGGAATATGCTAGTGGGCAAAAATCTCTCATTACTGCTCACTTATCTTTGTACTCGTGTTCCCGAGCAAAGAGGGGCAGCTGTGAGCACGTGATTTTTGCCCTAAGCAAACAAATTACAATATAAAAATAAAATAAGATTTTTGATGTGCAATTGTGAAATAATTGTGTGTTTGAAATTAAAAATACAAAAAAGAATTAATTAGAAAATATCACAAAAATGTGGCAAATTATAAAAATTCACAAAAATACAAAAATACCGGGAAAATAAAAGAACATGGCAAAAAATATCATAAAAATACTAGAAAAATCAGGAAAAATAGGAAAATAAAAGAAATATAACAATTGGAAATAAATACAATAAGAGAAAATGAAATACAAAAGAAAAAATACAAACAAAATAATTAAAATACAAAAATACAATAAATCTCGGCTGGAATACAAAAATACATGCCCAAATGTACACAGCCCAATGAAATGGCCGTCTAGTCTAAGCTTAAAGCCATACCACGTCGTGTAAGGCTAATTAATCTCAACCGTTGATAATAATAATCCAACGGATCTCATGAGGCGGTTTAATAAAAAACTAAACAACGCCGTGTAGGAAAGTTAATCCTGGCTGTTAAAAGGAATAATCAAACAGATGTTGATGAGTCTCATAAAGAACTAAACGACACAGTATAACAAATTAATCCTGGCCATCCATGTTTTAAGATCTAACAGGTGCCAGGCTATCTTTCATTAAATGGAATGACAATGTTTTTAGGAGATAAATCCTGGCCATTGATCACAGTTGATCCAAGGGCCAGGATCGTGCAAGATCAAAGGGGCATATAAGTCTTCGTATCCCCGTTCATTACACTCATTACATACACATTACACATTATACACACAGACCTCAAACCCTAGCTGCCCCTTTCTTCACCTCTTCGTCTTCAACCTCTCTTCTCTCACGGAGACTGGCCTGAAACCTTGGCCGTCTCCGGCCAAAACCACCATCAAACTTCTCATCCCTAACCTCCACACACCACAACCACCCTGAAAACCCAGAAAAAACCAAAAGCCCTTCTTTCTTGAAAGTTCGGTCGCCGGAACCCTAACCTACAACCTTTAAACTTATGAACCAGGCTCCCATATTTACACCCTATGACCACATTAAAGAGGTCTTTCACCTAGTCTAGGTGGTTAACCTCGAATCAACCCAGAACTATTCGAATATAGAAAAGAAGTTCGCCGGAACCTTACTCCGGCGAACACCCAAAACATAACCCACCCCAATACATCTCAAATAACACCCAGAACACCTCTTACCCACTTCCCCGATTTTGAAGTTACGCTCTATGATATTCTGGTCATGAAGCCGCTTCATCCCTTCTTTGTATAGTCTTGTTCTTTCGAAGGACAAATACCAAAATTCTTCCATCTCATGCAACCCGGTGACTCTAGATTTTCCCGCTTCATCCCAGCTGAGATTTAATTGTTTTAGTGCCCACCATGCTTTGTGCTCTTGTTCCACAAGTAGATGAGAAGCTTTCCCAAACACCAGTTTGTATGGTGACATGCCGATTGGTGTCTTGAATGCTGTCTTATGTGCCCATAATGCATCATCGAGCTTCCTGGACCAGTCGGTCCTCGTGGCGTTCACTAGTTTTTTCAACACACTCTTTATCTCCTTGGAGACCTCAACTTGCCCGCTGGTCTGCGGGTGATATGAAGTAGCCACTCTGTGTTTCACATCATATTTGGCCAACAATATCTCGAATGCCCGGTTGTAAAAATGTGTATCCCCATCACTAATGATTACCCTTGGAGTCCAAAAACGGGTGAAAATGTTCTTCTTCAGAAATCCGACCACCACCTTATCATTATTGGTGGGTAATGCTACCGCTTCCACCTATTTGGATACATAGTCTACCGCAACAACGATGTACTTATTGACGTATGAGCTGACAAAAGGACCTATGAAGTCTATTCCCTAGACATCAAATACTTCCACTTATTGAATTGGGATCATTGGCATCTCATGACACCGAGAAATGTTCCCGGTGCGTTGACACTCGTTGCATCCTTTCACCCACAAGTGTGCGTCTTTAAACACCGTTGGCCAGTAAAAATCGGCCTCAAGCAGCTTTGTTCTCACCCCTCTAAAGTGGCCACCATATGTGGAAGCATGACACGCCTGCAAAACAGAAGATTGTTCGATCTCGGGGACGCATCTCCGGATCATGTTATCGAGGCATATCCTAAACAAATAGGGTTCATCCCAATAACAAAGCTGGTTTTCACGAAAAAATCTTTTCCTCTGGATCAATGATAGGTCATGAGGAACAATACCACTGGCCAGGTAATTAGCATAATCTGAATACCATGGCGCTTCAAGAAGAGTGGTAGTGAGCAGCTGCTCGTCTGGAAAGGTTTCCAGAATTTCTCCACTCTCATTGATAATTTCAGCTCCTTCAAGTCGTGACAAATGATTAGCGACTTAATTTTCGATGCCCTTCCGGTCACGGATTTCAACGTCAAACTCTTGTAGAAGCAGCACCCAATAAATTAGGCGCAACTTAGTGTCATTTTTATCAATTAAGTACCTTAATGTTGCATGGTCAATGTATACTATTACCTTAGATCCTATGAGATAGGACCTAAATTTGTCCAACGCGAACACTACCGCTAGCATCTCCTTTTCCGTCACTGTGTAGTTCAGCTATGCTCCACTCAATGTTCTACTAGCATAGTATATTGGATGCATCAGCTTGTCTTTCCTTTTGCCAAGCACTGCCCCCAGTGCGTAATCAGTTGCATCGCACATCAACTCAAAAGGTTGCTCCCAATTGGGGGCAATAATGATGGGTGATGTGACCAACCTCTTCTTCAGCTCCTCAAATGCAATCCTGCACTCATCAGAAAATAAAAAGGGGTGATCTTTTTCAAGTAACTTACAGAGAGGGTTTGAGATTTTGGAGAAGTCTTTAATGAACCTCCGATAAAAACCGGCATGTCCAAGAAAGCTTCTAATGGCCTTGACGGATGTTGGTGGAGGCAACTTTGCAATGACATCCACTTTAGCTCGGTCTACCTCAATACCTTTGCTCGAAACCCGGTGCCCCAAAACTATACCTTCTTGTACCATAAAATGGCACTTCTTCCAGTTTAGCACTAGGTTTGTCTCCATGCGCCGCTTCAGCACTCTTGTCAGATTGACAAGGCATTCAACGAATGAATTCCCTACCACTGAGAAATCATCCATGAACACCTCCATAATATCTTCCACCATGTCAGAGAATATATCCACCATGCCTCTTTGGAATGTGGCAGGTGCATTGCATAGTCTAAATGACATCCTCTTAAAGGCAAAAATGCCATATGGGCATGTGAAGGAGGTCTTCTCTCTATCCTCGGGGGTTATGGAAATTTGATTGTACTCCGAGTACCCATCCAGGAAGCAAAAGTGTGACCTCCCTGCCAACCTGTCAAGCATCTGATCAATGAAGGAAAGTGGGAAGTGGTCCTTGCGGGTGGCTAGATTCAGCTTCCTATAGTCCATGCATATTCTCCACCCGGTGACGGTTCTTGTTGAGATCAATTCGTTGTTCTCCTTTTTCACCACCGCCATGCTACCTTTCTTTGGCACACATTGAACTTGGCTAACCTAGCAACTATCAGAGATTGGGAAAATAATTCCCGCATCCAGCCACTTTATTACCTCTTTCTTCACCACTTCCTTCATTTTTGGGTTCAGCCTTCTTTGATGTTCCCTGGAAGGTTTGTGCCCTTCTTCCAGGAGAATCTTGTGCATGCAGTACGCGAGGCTGATCCCCTTTTTGTCTGCCATGGTCCACCCAATGGCAGTTTTGCATTCTTTAAGTACCTCTATAAGCTTTTGAGCGTGCACATCTAGCAAACCAGATGAGATAATAACAGGTAAAGTGGAGTTAGGTCCTAGAAATTCATACCTGAGATGAGATGGTAGTGGTTTAAGCTCCAGCTTTGGTGGCTCTTCTATGGATGGTTTTGCTGGAGGGGTCTCTCTCTTCTCTAAATGTAGAGGTTCAAACACCAACTCTCTATCCCAAAACCCCTTACCTTCCAGAGATAGCACCCACTCTGCCAGGCTTTCACCATTTACCTCTTCTAAGTTTATCAGGCATGCCTGAAGTGGATCTTCAATAGTCAATTCTACATCATCTGTCTCCACTATCACATCTACCGCATCAATGAGAGAGCAATTCGCGAACTCACTAGGGCGCCTCATGTATTTTGGCACATTGAATATGATCTCCTTATCATTAAACCTCATCTTGAGTTCCCCAGTCTCATAATCAATCAATGCTCTCCCTGTGGCTAGGAATGGTCTTCCTAAGATTATAGGAATTTCCTCATCCACCTTGCAGTCAAGAATAACAAAATCGGCGGAAAACACAAACTTCCCCACCTGGATGAGCACATCATCCAATATACCAAATTGACACTTAACTGTCCTGTCAGCAAGCTGTAATAACATGCAAGTAGGCCTGGCTCTCCCGATGCCCAGCCTATTATAAATCACCAAGGGCATAAGATTTATGCTTGCCCCCAAATCACACAATATCTTCGCAAAGGCAAAGTTTCTTATAGTGCATGGAATGGTGAAGCTACCTGGGTCAGATAGCTTCTCAGCAATGGGTCTAGAAACCACTGCGCTACAAGTCTGAGTAAGAGTCACGGTGGCCAAGTCTTGCAAATCAAATTTCCGTGACATCAGATCTTTCATCATCTTAGCATACCCATGCATTTCTTTCAAGGCTTCAATTAAAGGAATGTTTACCTGGATTTGCTCGAGCATATCAAAGAACCTTTTGTATTGCTCCTCTTTCTGGTGCTTGGCCAACCTTTGGGGGAATGGGACTGGAGGCCTCTTCTTCCCAATCACTTGGGACTTTTCTTTCTCTATCACCGGTTCCACAATAGGCTGCTCTACAGGTTCAGCTACTTTCTCCGTTCCCTGCTGCACATCATTATTTTCAGCTACTGGCTGGAATGTAACTTCTGTCAACCCGATGGACTCCTCCAGTTCAATGGGCACTGGAGTGAGTGTCTCAGCCTGTAAATTGCCTCTATCTCTTTCCTGCTCAGCATCAAGATCTCTTCCACTTCTCAGATTAACTGCCATCAGCTACTTTGGGATTTGATCCTTTGGGTTTGTTTGTGTATCTGCAGGCAATGTCCCTTGAGGATGATTGTGTATCTCAGATTAACGCTCTTTCTTTTTGTTTTGTTTTTGTTTTTTTACTTTCTCAATTTTTTGCCGAGTGTCGAGTGGAAAAAACTTCTCTGCCCTATCGGGTAGGGGTAAGGCCTGCGTACATATTACCCTCCCCAGACCCTACCCTGTGGGACTATACTGGGTAGTGTTGTTATTGTTGTTGTTGTTGTTCAGCCATACGTTTGAAAAGACGTTCTGTGATAGTTCTGTTGGCTTTCAGTTATAGGTTTGAAATGGCGTTCATCAGTAATTCTGTTGTTAACATCTAGTCTTTGTTCTCATTGTTCTTAACATAATGGATTGCTAATCAAAGCATAATAGTGTGGGTGGTGCTGATGTATCTATTTCTGATTGATATCCTGATAGTTTCAAAGAGGAAGCAAACAAGTTTCCCTCCAGCATTTCTTGATCAGCTGACTCTCGATGCAATGATTCAAATGGCTTGTTAATAGATAACTTACTTTTTACCAGAACCCTTATAACCTTATTTAGTGTCTTTTGTTTGGTGAACACATATACAGTCATATGAATCAAGCATTTCTTTTCTTCTCTACTTTCATCTCTACCATATGCTCTCTATGTTCCAGAGAGATTGCTACTGTAAGACGACTATTTTACTTTTGGTGACTTTATTTTAGTAGCTCTGCAGCCACTACCTTGGTTGGTAGCAATGCAGAAATTACGTATTACCAAAGACTTTCTCTTGGTTGATTAGACTAAATATATCCCTTAATAAGTTTTGTTATTAAAGAATGAAGGCTGAGGGTTCTTTATCTTGCTTGCAGACAAAGGCACTAATTTCAAAGCTGACAGAAGAGAAAATTTCTGTTATACAGCAAAATAACAAGCTTCAGCAAGAATTGGTAAGGGCTCTAATGTATAAATATTGTTTTTAGATGGAAATATATAAATATATTTTATGACTTGCTTTCTCCCTTTCTTAAAAAATTGTGTTACTTCTCAAATTTGACTTACGTATTCGGAGTAATAGTTAAAGATGCGAACAACTTAGCAAGTTTAATTTTTAATGCTAAATTATATTCTTGACGTGTACCTTGTAAAATTACTAAATAAAGGGATCCGAAAGTCTATATATTGGATCAGGAGGGCTACACTTTTACTTCTTATACATATTAGAGCTAACAATAGTTAGAAGTGATGTAAAATAAGTGAATTAACATTATTATTGAAGTATTAATTTATTGCTTCAAACAGGTGATTAAGCTCATTGGCTTAGTAAAAAGGAGATAACATCATCACATAAAGCCATCAGTAAGTTTCCAAACTTGAATTAAATAATAGGATAATAATGAATCCTATATACATCTTCCTTCAGTTAAAATACATATGAGATTGAAAGGCTTTGGTTAGCCTGATATGCTTTGGTAGCATGAAAAAAAAAGAGATAATTAGTGATGTACTACATTGCTGTTTGCGTGAGTAAAATGAACTCATTGATGGACGCGTCTTCGCACTTAGGTGGCACTTCAATGTTGGCACCAAAGCACTAACAAGTGCATAGTAGTGTCCATGGGTTCTGAGGAGTGCAACAATAGTGTAGCTGACAATAATTGTTACTTAATTGATTCTGTTCAAATACTTCTTAGCTCTCACGTGTATCTAATTTTGAACAGACGAAAACTGATCACCAATCAGGAAGGTCGCTCAAGTAAAAATAAAAAATTAACAAAATGCATTGCGAAACCTAAAAGTTTCATCATTGAAAACAAAAAGAGTTATTAAAGCTCCAAGGTCACTACCTCTGCATTCTACTTCTACACCAGCACAAACAGTACATGAGCAAGTGCAACAAATGCCACTGAACTCTACATCTTGTGCATTACAAGCAGGGCATGAACAACTACAACATTCTACTTCTGCAGGTGGATCGCTGCCTCTACATTCTACTGTTGTACCAGCACAAATAGTACATGAGCAAGTGCAACAAATTCCACTGAACTCTACCTTTCTTGTATCACAAGCAGCACATAAACAATTACAATAACTACCACTGGATTCCACCCCTCGTACTTCACAAACGGTACATGAACAAGTTGAGGATTCTTCCAATCATTGAACAAACAAGCAATCCGAGGAACAAGGCAAGAACTTATAGATTTCAATCAAATTCAATAACGTAATGACTTTTGGTGATTATTCTTACTTCATATTTATGTAGGTCTGTAACGACCCGACCGGTCGTTTTAGAAAATTACGCCCCAATCCCTAATTTAACTGTTCCCCCAAGTTCATTTCTGCTATTGTGGTTTGCCGGGAGAGTCGATTCTAAAAATTTGAGCATTTTGGGACACTTAGTCCCTAAATAAGAGCTTTGAAGCTAGAAAATGGCCCGAAGCCAGAACAGTGTTAAGACGATCTCGGAACGGAAATCCGATGGTTCCATTAGCTCCGTTAGGTGATTTCGGGGTTGGGAGCGCGTTCAAAATGTATTTTGGAGGTTCGTAGCTCAATTAGGCTTGAAATGCCGAAGGTTGAAATTTTGGTGAATCCGAACGATAGGTGAGATTTTGATCCGGGGTCGGAATGGAATTCCGACAATTTCTGTAGCTTCGTTATGTGAATTTGGATATGTCCGCAAAGTTTCGGGTCATTCGGACGTCGTTTGGTCGGGTTTTTGATCGAATATGCAATTCGGAAAGTTTTAAGAAATTTAGGCTTGAATTCGATATGAATTATGGGTTTTGATGTTGTTAGACGTGTTTTGATGATTAGAATAAGTTCGTATCATATTTTGGAATAGGCTGGTGGTTTTCGTTGGGATCCCGGGGGTCTCGGGATGAATCCGGGGGTCCAATCGGGCTATTTCATGCATTTTGGAAATGCTGTTAACTGTTGGTGTGTGCTGCAGACGAATGCTCTATGCGATTGCAATGGGCTAATGCGATCGCATAGAAGGTTTTGGAGAGGCCAAGTATTTGTTCTATGTGATCGCGGGCATGGATATGCGATCGCATAGTTCTGGAAAGTTGTGCTCTGCGATCGCGTACAGTCCTATGCGATCGCATAGTGTATAGAGAAGAGGGGTCCCAGGTCCAGCTTTTGTCCTATGCGATCGCGGAGCAGGGTATGCGATCGCATAGGCATATTTTGGTGAGCATTGCGATCGCATTGAGGACTATGCGATCGCATAGAGTAGTTTGGCGAGGGTCAAAAATTTGTTCTATGCGATCGCAACAGGGATCATGCGATCGCATAGAGTAAAAATGTCTGGCAGTGACTTAAGTCCAGAAACATTTTAGCCGCGACCCATAAATCAAAAACGCCATTGTTGAGCTCCAAGAGAGGATTTTGAAGGGGAAACGCTGGGATATCATCGGGAAATCATCGGGGGTAAGTTTCTTGACCTTAATTCGTTGGTTTATCATGAAATCCGTGATTTATTTCACTGAAATTGGGAGATTAAAGGTGGGTTTGAGCCCTAGGCCTAAATGTTAGAAAATCTCTGATTTGAGTTGGCAAATGGAGTCCGATTTTGGTAAATTTTATATGCCTAGACTCGTATTGAGATAAGGAACCCGAATATATAATTTTCGTGATTTTTCGATAAGCGTACCGAAAGTCGGGTTTTGGCAACTTGTGGGTTTTGGTGTATTTTGAGTTATTTTGATTGGGTAATGCCCAATTAGCCTATTTTGATGTGATTCTATTGATTTTTATCAGATTCTACACTTGTGGAGGCCGACATTCGCGGCAAGAGAGTTGTTTCATAGCGGTTTTGTACCGGAGTCGAGGTAAGTGGCTTGTCTAACCTCGTGTGGGGGAATTCTCACTCCTAGGATATTATGTGATAGTTTAAATGCCTTGTATGCGAGGTGACGGGCGTGTACATGCGCTGGTTGTTGAAAACACACTTTAATTAAAATGTTCTATGAGCGATATTCCTGTCTTTGGCTGTTAATTTGATATTTTTACCCGGTAGTGGTTAGGAAAGCATGATTAGGTAGTACTTAACTGTTTAGTTGCCTAATTGCCTTGTTTGAACTCCTTGATAATTATTGGCACTATTTTTCGGTGAAGTTATATTTAAGCATAATTATTCTCTCTGTGGATTCCTTTATTGGCTGTGCTTGTGGACTGCGGGTTCGATTCCCGGAGACCCGGGGCTGTGGGTTCGATTCCCAGAGACCCGGCGTGATATTGGTAGGGACTACGGGTTCGATTCCCGAGATCCTGAGTTATTGGTAGGGACTACGGGTTCGATTCCCGAGATCCCGAGTTATTGGTAGGGACTACGGGTTCGATTCCCGAGATCCTGAGTTATTGGTAGGGACTACGGGTTCGATTCCTGAGATCCTGAGTTATTGGTAGGGACTGCGGGTTCGATTCCCGGAGATCCCGAGTTATTGATTATTTATTGAGACATGGGCTGTGGGTTCGATTCCCGGAGACCCAGAGGTACTGTCAATGGGACTGTGGGTTCGATTCCCACAGGTCCTGGACTGGTTTTATTGAGTTGACTATTTGTTGTTAGCTTAATTGTAGACGATTGTAGTAATCATTTATTGTTGTTAATTTCGGAAGTTATTATCATTTAAACTGCTTATTATTGTTATTATCATTATATTATTTGTTTCTCAGTAGGGCCCTGACCTTCCTCGTCACTACTCCATCGAGGTTAGGCTTGGCACTTACCGAGTACCGCCGTGGTGTACTCATGCTACTCTTCTGCACACTTTTGTTGTGCAGATCCAGGTACATCAGGACAGGCTCATATCAGGTGATTCAGCAGCGCTTGGGGAGACCTCGAGGTATGATCTGCTACGTCCGCGGATCTGGAGGCCTTCCTTCTATTCTAGTGCTAGTAGATGTCTTTCCTTCATTTCGTTGTTAGATACTCCTTTTACATAGAGCTACAATTGTATAATCTCTTTTAGTCTGTGTTACCCGTGGGATTCCGGGTCTTGGTAGTGTTTTAAAACAGTGTATTTGACTGGTGTATGTGCCAAGCGGCACGGATTGCATTCCTTTCATCTTATTTTCCGCTAATTCTTATTAAATATTCATAAATTGGTATATTCCGCAACGTGTTAGGCTTACCTAGTCGTGGGGATTGGGTGCCATCACGACATGATCACGATTGGTGAACTAGGGTCGTGACAAGTTGGTATCAGAGCACTAGGTTCATAGGAGTCACGGGACACAGACCGGTTACTTAGAGTCTCGCTGATCGATACGGAGACGTCTGTATTTATCTACGAGGGGCTATGTAACTGTTTAGGAAACTCTTCATTTCTTTGGATTCCTTGTCGTGCGACATTTTGGCATCAAAATCTAAACTATTGATTTCTATTCTCTCACAGATGGTGAGGACACGAGCTACTCGCGACGATCAGGTACCCGCGCCCCCTGTTGCCGCCGTCAGAGGCCGGCGCCGAGGTAGAGGACGAGGACGCGCCCGAGGTGCAGCCACAGCACCCGCGCGTGCTGCCGCTGAGGTGCCACAGGTAGACCAGGTTGGAGCGCAGGCACCTGGTACACCGACTATAGCTGCTACTACTCCAGCACTACAGGAGACTCTGGCTCAGTTCATGATTATGTATACCACTTTAGCCCAGGCAGGACTGCTTCCTCTTGTTGCAGCTACATCTCGGGCCGGGGGAGGGGCCCAGACTCCCGCAGCCGTTACACCGGAGCAGCGTGTGCCAGTGGGACAGGTTCTAGATATTTTGGTTATGCCTCCTGCTGCTCTAGCACAGCCCGGAGGTGGACCAGCTGCCTCTGAGGACGAGCAGCGTAGATTGGAGAGGTTCAAGAAATATGACCCTCCAGTGTTTAGTGGTTTGGCTTGAGATGATGCATTGGGTTTTCTAGAGGAGTGTCATCGTATTCTTCGTACTATGGGGATTGTGGAGACCAGCGGGGTTTCCTTCACTGCTTTTCAGTTTCGTGGGGCCGCTTATGATTGGTGGCACACGTATGAGTTGGATAGTCCAGAGGAGTCTACTTCATTGACTTGGACGCATTTTTCAGATCTGTTTTTGAGGGAGTTTGTTCCACAGAGCCTTAGGGATTCTTGGCGCTCGGAGTTTGAGCGGTTGCGACAGGGCTCCGTGTCAGTATCGGAGTATGCTATCAGTTTAACCCGTCTAGCCAGGCATGCACCGGCTTTGGTAGCCACGGTCCGGGAGAGAGTGCGGAGATTTATTGAGGGCCTGATTCCACCGATCCGGTCCAGCATGGCCAGAGAGTTAGAGACAGATATATCTTATCAGCAGGCAGTTAGCATTGCCAGGAGGATCGAGAGTATGCTCCCTAGAGAGCGGGGAGATAGAGAGGCCAAGAGGTCTCGTGAGTCGGGCCATTTCTCTGGTGCCCGCACTTCAGCAACCGGTCGTTTTGGCAGGGGTTATTCCGGCCGACCAGTTCACTCAGTATTGCCCGCAGCCGGTAGTACTCCAGCTCTTCCAGCACCTAAGGAGCCTTATTATGCTCCCCCAGTTTCCAGTGCACCTCCTGCGCGGGGTCCTTCCAGGGGTCAGACTAGTGGGGGTGAGGCCGGTCAGTCACAGTCACCGCGTCCTCCCAGGGCTTGTTTTGAGTGCGGGGATACTCGCCACCTGGTTAGGGAGTGCCCCAGGCACAGGAGAGGAGCACCTCATCAGTCAGCACAGCATCCGCGTGGTTCTCGGGGCCAGCAGGCTATCATTCCAGCCGCAGCTGCCACTCTACCTGCCCAGCCAGCCAGGGGCGGTGGTCAGGGTTCCAGAGGCCGCCATCGAGAGGGGGGACAGGCTAGATTCTATGCTATTCCTGATCGGGCTGTGGCTGTTGCATCTGACTCTGTTATCACAGGTATTATTCTGGTTAGTCACAGGGAGGCATCGGTTCTATTCGACCCTGGTTCCACTTTTTCATATGTGTCTTCTTACTTTGCTTCTCATCTGGGTGTGCCTCGGGATTCTTTGAGTGCCCCCATTTATGTTTCCACTCCGGTGGGTGATTCTTTGGCCGTGGACCGCGTATATCGGTCGTGTTTGATTACCATTTGTGATTTTGAGACCAGAGCAGATCTATTGCTGCTTGGGATGGTCGATTTTGATATTATTCTGGGCATGCACTGGTTGTCGCCCCATTATGCTATTTTTGATTGTCACGCCAAGACCGTGACGCTGGCTATGCCAGGCATTCCACGTATTGAGTGGAGTGGTACTCTAGATCATACCCCTAGCCGTGTTATTTCTTTTCTCAAAGCTCAGCGTATGGTTGAGAAGGGGTGTGCTGCTTATCTAGCCTATGTGCGGGACGTCAGTATTGACCCTCCCTCTATTGATTCTGTTCATGTGGTACGTGACTTTGTTGATGTATTTCCAGCTGATCTTCGGGCATGCCGCCCGACAGAGATATTAACTTTGCTATTGACTTGTTGCCGGGCACTCAGCCCATTTCTATTCCACCGTACCGTATGGCTCCTCCTGAGTTGAAGGAGTTGAAGGATCAGTTACAGGAGTTATTGGGCAAGGGTTTTATTCGACCCAGTGTTTCGCCTTGGGGTGCTCCTGTATTGTTTGTGAAGAAAAAGGACGGTTCTATGCGTATGTGTATTGACTATCATTAGCTGAACAAGGTTACAGTGAAGAACCGGTATCCTTTGCCCGTATTGATGATTTATTTGACCAGCTACAGGGCGCGCAGGTGTTTTCTAAGATTGATTTGCGCTATGGGTATCACCAGCTGAAGATTCGGGAGCCAGATATCCCGTAGACTGCCTTCAGGACTCGGTATGGTCACTATGAGTTCCTCGTGATGTCTTTTGGGCTGACTAATGCCCCAGCAGCCTTTATGCATTTGATGCATAGTGTGTTCAGGCCTTATCTGGACTCGTTCGTGATTGTTTTCATTGATGATATTCTAGTATATTCCGGAGCCGGGAAGAGCACGAGCAACATTTGAGGATAGTGCTTCAGATCCTGAGGGAGAAGCAGCTTTATGCCAAGTTCTCTAAATGTGAATTCTGGTTGAGTTCAGTGGTATTTTTGGGCCACGTGGGGTCGAGTGATGGTATTCGAGTAGATCCGAGGAAGGTGGAGGCCATGCAGAGTTGGCCCAGACCCTCCTCCGCTACTGAGATTCGCAGTTTCCTTGGTTTGGCGGGCTATTACCGTCGTTTCGTAGAGGGGTTCTCTTCGATTGCAGCACCTATGACTAGATTGACCCAAAAGGGTGCCCCTTTTCAGTGGACAGACGAGTGTGAGGCGAGCTTTCAGAAGCTCAAGACAGCTTTGACTTCGGCCCCTATATTGATGTTGCCTACAGGTTCGGGGTCCTATACCGTATATTGTGATGCCTCACGAGTTGGACTCGGTGCGGTATTGATGCAGGACGGTAGGGTGATTGCCTACGCGTCGAGACAGTTGAAGGTGCATGAGAAGAATTACCCTGTTCATGATTTGGAGCTAGCTGCCATTGTTTACGCCTTGAAAATTTGGCGTCATTATTTATATGGGGTTCCTTGTGAGATCTACACTAATCACCGGAGCTTGCAGCACTTGCTTAAGCAGAAGGACCTGAATATGCGTCAGAGGAGATGGTTGGAACTACTGAAGGACTATGATATTACTATTCTCTATCATTCGGGCAAGGCTAATGTGGTTGCCGATGCCTTGAGTCATCGGGCAGAGAGTTTGGGGAGTTTAGCATATCTACCAGCTTCGGAGAGGCCTATGGCGATGGATGTTCAGGCTTTGGCCAGGCAGTTTGTTAGACTGGATCTTTCGGAGCCCATCCGGGTTCTAGCTTGTGTGGTTTCTCGGTCTTCTCTATTTGACCGCATCAGGGAGCGTCAGTTCGACAACCCTCATTTGCTTGTCCTTCAGGATAGAGTTCGGCGTGGTGATACTCGAGATGTTACCATCGGGGATGATGGAGTCATGAGGATGCAGGGGCGTATCTGTGTGCCCAATGTAGATGATCTTCGAGAGCCGATTCTAGCAGAGGCCCATAGTTCGCGGTATTCCATCCATCCGGGAGCCGCAAAGATGTATCAGGACTTGAAACAACATTACTGGTGGAGGCGGATGAAGAGGGATATAGTTGATTATGTTTCTAGATGCCTCAACTGCCAGCAAGTGAAGTATGAGCATCAGCGTCCGGGTGGATTGATGCAGCAGATTGAGATTCCCGAGTGGAAATGGGAGCGCATTACCATGGACTTTGTATCCGGACTTCCACGGACGGTTAGGAAGTTTGATTCTATTTGGGTCATTGTGGATCGGCTGACCAAGTCCGCCCATTTTATACCGGTGAGCACTACATATTCATCGGAGCGACTGGCGGAGATCTATATCAGGGAGATAGTTCGGCTGCATGGTATTCCAGTTTCCATCATTTCAGATAGAGGCACTCAGTTCACTTCACGGTTCTGGAGAGCTGTACAGCGAGAGTTAGGTACTCGGGTGGAGTTGAGCACAGCATTTCACCCCCAGACTGATGGGCAGTCCGAGCGCACTATTCAGATTTTGGAGGATATGCTCCGTGCGTGCGTGATTGAGTTTGGAGGTTCATGGGATCACTTCTTGCCGCTGGCGGAGTTTGCTTATAACAACAGCTACCAGTCTAGTATTCGGATGGCACCGTATGAGGCCCTATATGGTAGGAGGTGCAGGTCTCCCGTGGGTTGGTTTGAGCCGGGCGAGGCCAAGTTGCTAGGTACTGATATGGTTCAGGAGGCTATGGACAAGGTCAAGGTGATTCAGGACAGACTTCGTGCGGCCCAGTCTAGACCGAAGAGTTATGCGGACAAGAAGGTTCGCGATGTGGCTTTTATGGTTGGCGAGCGGGTTCCGCTTCGAGTCTCGCCCATGAAGGGTGTTATGAGGTTTGGGAAGAAAGGAAAGCCGAGTCCTAGATTTATTGGCCCTTTGAGATTTTGAGGCGTGTTGGGGAGGTTGCTTATGAGTTGGCCTTACCTCCCGGCCTAGCCGGAGTTCACCCCATATTTCATGTCTCCATGTTCCGGAGATACCATGGTGACCCGTCGCATGTGTTGGATTTCACATCCGTTCAGCTAGACAAGGATCCGTCTTATGTTGAGGAGCCGGTAGCCATTCTAGACAGGCAGGTCGAAAGCTAAGGTCAAAGAACATCGCTTCGGTAAAAGTTCGGTGGCGGGGCCAGCCGATCGAAGAGGCGACTTGGGAGACCGAGCAGGATATGCGCAACCAGTACCCTCATCTTTTCACTACTCCGGGTATGTTTTCTATGCTCGTTCGAGGACGAACGAATCTTTAAGTGTGGGAAGATGTAACGACCCGACCGGTCGTTTTAGAAAATTACGCCCCAATCCCTAATTTAACTGTTCCCCCAAGTTCATTTCTGCTATTGTGGTTTGCCGGGAGAGTCGATTCTAAAAATTTGAGCATTTTGGGACACTTAGTCCCTAAATAAGAGCTTTGAAGCTAGAAAATGGCCCGAAGCCAGAACAGTGTTAAGACGATCTCGGAACGGAAATCCGATGGTTCCATTAGCTCCGTTAGGTGATTTTGGGGTTGGGAGCGCGTTCGAAATGTATTTTGGAGGTCCGTAGCTCAATTAGGCTTGAAATGCCGAAGGTTGAAATTTTGGCGAATCCGAACGATAGGTGAGATTTTGATCCGGGGTCGGAATGGAATTCCGACAATTTATGTAGCTTCGTTACGTGAATTTGGATATGTCCGCAAAGTTTCAGGTCATTCGGACGTCGTTTGGTCGGGTTTTTGATCGAATATGCAATTCGGAAAGTTTTAAGAAATTTAGGCTTGAATTCGATATGAATTATGGGTTTTGATGTTGTTAGACGTGTTTTGATGATTAGAATAAGTTCGTATCATGTTTTGGAATAGGTTGGTGGTTTTCGTTGGGATCCCGGGGTCTCGGGATGAATCCGGGGGTCCAATCGGGCTATTTCATGCATTTTGGAAATGCTGTTAACTGCTGGTGTGTGCTGCAGACGAATGCTCCTATGCGATCGCAATGGGCTAATGCGATCGCATAGAAGGTTTTGGAGAGGCCAAGTATTTGTTCTATGCGATCGCGGGCATGGATATGCGATCGCATAGTTCTGGAAAGTTGTGCTCGCGATCGCGTACAGTCCTATGCGATCGCATAGTGTATAGAGAAGAGGGGTCCCAGGTCCAGCTTTTGTCCTATGCGATCGCGGAGCAGGGTATGCGATCGCATAGGCATATTTTGGTGAGCATTGCGATCGCATTGAGGACTATGCGATCGCATAGAGTAGTTTGGCAAGGGTCAAAAATTTGTTCTATGCGATCGCAACAGGGATCATGCGATCGCATAGAGTAAAAATGTCTGGCAGTGACTTAAGTCCAGAAACATTTCAGCCGCGACCCATAAATCAAAAACGCCATTATTGAGCTCCAAGAGAGGATTTTGAAGGGGAAACGCTGGGATATCATCGGGAAATCATCGGGGGTAAGTTTCTTGACCTTAATTCGTTGGTTTATCATGAAATCCGTGATTTATTTCACTGAAATTGGGAGATTAAAGGTGGGTTTGAGCCCTAGGCCTAAATGTTAGAAAATCTCCGATTTGAGTGGGCAAATGGAGTCCGATTTTGGTAAATTTTATATGCCTAGACTCGTATTGAGATAAGGAACCCGAATATATAATTTTCGTGATTTTTCGATAAGCGTACCGAAAGTCGGGTTTTGGCAACTTGTGGGTTTTGGTGTATTTTGAGTTATTTTGATTGGGTAATGCCCAATTAGCCTATTTTGGTGTGATTCTATTGATTTTTATCAGATTCTACACTTGTGGAGGCCGACATTCGCGGCAAGAGAGTTAATTCATAGCGGTTTTGTACCGGAGTCGAGGTAAGTGGCTTGTCTAACCTCATGTGGGGGAATTCTCACCCCTAGGATATTATGTGATAGTTTAAATACCTTGTACGCGAGGTGACGGGCGTGTACATGTGCTGGTTGTTGAAAACGCACTTTAATTAAAATGTTCTATGAGCGATATTCCTGTCTTTGGCTGTTAATTTGATATTTTTACCCGGTAGTGGTTAGGAAAGCATGATTAGGTAGTACTTAACCGTTTAGTTGCCTAATTGCCTTGTTTGAACTCCTTGATAATTATTGGCACTATTTTTCGGTGAAGTTATATTTAAGCATAATTATTCTCTCTGTGGATTCCTTTATTGGCTGTGCTAGGGACTACAGGTTCGATTCCCGAGATCCTCAGTTTATTGGTAGGGACTCCCAGAGACCCGGCGTGATATTGGTAGGGACTACGGGTTCGATTCCCGAGATCCTGAGTTATTGGTAGGGACTACGGGTTCGATTCCCGAGATCCCGAGTTATTGGTAGGGACTACGGGTTCGATTCCCGAGATCCTGAGTTATTGGTAGGGACTGCGGGTTCGATTCCCGAGATCCTGAGTTATTTGTAGGGACTGCGGGTTCGATTCCCGGAGATCTTGAGTTATTGATTATTTATTGAGACATGGGCTGCGGGTTCGATTCCCGGAGACCCAGAGGTATTGTCAATGGGACTGTGGGTTCGATTCCCACAGGTCCTGCACTGGTTTTATTGAGTTGACTATTTGTTGTTAGCTTAATTGTAGACGATTGCAGTAATCATTTATTGTTGTTAATTTCGGAAATTATTATCATTTAAACTGCTTATTATTGTTATTATCATTATATTATTGTTTCTTAGTAGGGCCCTGACCTTCCTCGTCACTACTCCATCGAGGTTAGGCTTGGCACTTACTGAGTACCGCCGTGGTGTACTCATGCTACTCTTCTGCACACTTTTGTTGTGCGGATCCAGGTACATCAGGACAGGCTCACACCAGGTGATTCAGCAGCGCTTTGGGAGACCTCGAGGTATGATCTGCTACGTCCGCGGATCCGGAGGCCTTCCTTCTATTCTAGTGCTAGTAGATGTCTTTCCTTCATTCCGTTGTTAGATACTCCTTTACATAGAGCTACAATTGTATGATCTCTTTTAGTCTGTGTTACCCGTGGGATTCCGGGTCTTGGTAGTGTTTTAAAACAGTGTATTTGACTGGTGTATGTGCCAAGCGGCACGGATTGCATTCCTTTCATCTTATTTCCGCTAATTCTTATTAAATATTCATAAATTGGTATATTCCGCAACGTGTTAGGCTTACCTAGTCGTGGGGACTGGGTGCCATCACGACATGTTCACGATTGGTGAACTAGGGTCGTGACAAGGTCCTTCTTTCGAAAAACGAAAAAGAGAAAAACTCAGATGCAAAGTATTCATGATAGGAAAGAGTGCAAGTGAATTGTGCTAAATGAGAACCATCAACCCAGAGGTCCTACTGATGCTCATGTAACATTGGAAAGGAATGCGACCTTTTGTCCTCTTAATGTGTTTGATTGGAGGAAACTTGAGACAAAAAAAGATATGTGAAGGTTTGAAATTGGCAATATTCAATAGGTGTGTTTGTGGATATTTCATATTGTTTACACCAACCTAACTGCTCTAAATTTGTAGGGAAAATATGATATTCATGAAGGTGAAAAAATGTGGGTTTTTCACTCAATTTCAAATGCTTGGAGAAAGTACAAAAATCAGTTATATAAAGACCATTTTGAACCCTATGAGAATGACGAGCTTTTAAATGTAGAATAGGCCGGTTGATGTTTCGGATTTTGTTAACTTCTTAGATATTGGAACTCTGGTACCTACAAGATAAAACAAAATATTGTTCCATGATTTGCTTAAAATGTCTAATTTTGTTTATTTGGAAACATGTATGTTAAGTATGAGGATTCTCTAAACTTCAAACATTTCTCATGTTCTTCCTGTTAAAGGTCGATATTACTGGGATCAGTATGCAACCTCTAATGCACATGCTTCAAATCTAGTATATAAACTTAAGATATTTGCTCAATATTGCTGAGATGTTGTCTGTTAAGCTCCTTAAGATTCCTATTAAGTAGTTTCAGTTTTTTAACAACCTGAAACATTTTACATCCTTCAATATGCGTTCCCTACGGATTTAATACTATTTGGTTGAACTGAGAATGTTTTGCCCGAGTATTGCAATATTTGAATGACCTGCTAGCATCATTATTATAAGCTTTCCTTACCCAAAATAATCTTCAGTAGAGAGGGTTTGTTCTGTATAGCAAATGTATTCATTGTCAATGTTTCTTTTTTTATTGCGGAAAATGAAAGAAACAAACACCGTGAATAGCAAAAAGTTGAGATGTCCACACACTGTGTAAAAAATATTTTGCTACAATATGCAAGGTTTGCTATGTTGTATCTTATTATTCTTTTAAATATGAACTTGCTAGGCATAATTTGAACTATTTTATACCACTTTTTATGTAACCAGGAAAAAAAGAAAGTAACTTCTGAACCTCTATCAAGTAAGGATATATTTGTGGCTACAAGAAAAAGAAGGCCCGATCGAGTATACAAGTCCTCGTATACGGATAATCTTAATAAAATTGTACGAGTTACTAATTTAAAGTTTGTTGACTCGTATACAGATACTTTCTAATCTGAAATTGACTCAATTTAGTCTTGTAGGCTGAAATGGATAGAATACAATCAACACAAGAAACTTAAGATGGCAGTCAATCAGTTGACGCGTATGCGTCCGTCATGGGACCTGAGCATCCAGGACGCCTAAGATTCTACGGACGTGGGGTTACCAAGACTTCCTTAAAAAGAAAAGTGGGAGATATTGGAACCTCTTTATGTTCTACTGATGAGACGCTGCAACAAAAAATGGTGGAAATGGAAGAAAGGACGCAACAAAGAATGCAAGAAAAGTTCAATGCAATAAATGATGCCATGGAATTACAAGTTGCAGTTAATATTGTGAACACCTAACTTTTGACCACACCGTAAGTCCTAAACTACTTTAGTGTAAATATTTCGTTTTGTTCTAATTTTAATATTTTAAATTTTTATCTTACTTTTAATAAGTTTTATTTTAATTAAATAAATTAATTAAAAGAACTACAAAAATATTCACATTCTTAGAGTATAGATTTATTTCTATTTACAAGAGAAAAGAATTTTTTTTTTTAAAAAGTATTTGGTTTCTTTTAATTTGAATTTAAATAAGTAAGCTATGGTATCTTTTCTTAATAGTATTTATATTACATGTAAATATTTTATTTATTTTCTAATATTTTTTCTTAGTTTGTAAGAAGTAGGTTTTATATTTTTATTATGTATTTTACTTTTTTTTTTATAGTTTTTTATATATAGTAAAAGAAGTAAATAAAACAACATAAACAAAAAAAAAAAAAAAAGATTTGAGCTAAAACCTACAACCCTTACCCTCTAAAGACTTATTTTCCCACTATCTGGTCCTTTCCCTAACTTCCCACTCCCATTCATGTCTCAAATTGGTTTATGAACCTTAATCCCACATTTCACTTAACTCCTTGGGACAAGACTTAATAAATACCATGGTTCTTTTTAGAGAAGGGGGAACAAGAAGAGAGAGAACAAAAAGGCGTGCTTCTGCTCTTAAAAATTTCCACAGCAAAAATTCATAGATTTCAGCCATGAGAACATTTTTGTTTCTCACACCAAAACTAGTTCTTTTTCCCTTTTAAAACATTCCCAAATCCCATGAAAACACAGCCATTGAAGAACTGTCAATCTTCACATTTACCAGCCCAGCTTCCACCATTAAACTCACCTAAGACCAGCTTAAAATATCTACATGTCAAAGATCGGATCTAAGACGTACCTGGTGGAGAGAGTTTCGTTTCAAAATTTCTTCGATAGTGCGAAGACTCTATGTGTATCCACACCGAGACCGATCCTTGCTATCAACTCTTTGATCAATGAAACTCGCGAACAAATTTGACGAAATATTGTGTTGAAATCTTTCTCAAAAATCTCAACTCAAATATAGAAGAACAAGAAACACTTTTCTTGCAATTGTATTTTCTCTCTTGGCTTTGTATTGTATTCTCACTTTCACAAAGTGATATTCTTGTTGCTCATCTGAAATATTTTTACTTCCTCACGTTATTTGCTGAACGTGAGAATTAGTGCAACATGTTGGACTTCTTATAATTTTACATTATAAGTACAAATCCTATTCACAATAGGACAAATTAGCCAACAAATCCTTTTACACTTAAATTACTTTAAGAATACTTTTTCCAATTGAATGAGGAAAAGTCAAAGGCAGTATCCTTTTCCAAGTCTAATGCCTAACAATATTTTCCAATTGAAATTGGAATCCAACTTGGGCAATTGTTTGCCGACAAGTCCTTTTTGGACTCTTACGCCACTTAATCCAATTCAAAGTTGGATTACAAGCATAATTAATATTATATATACAACTTTTTGTGCAATATCAATTATATTATATATATTTCAATCAAGAGATAGAGTTTAATTTTCTATTTCAAATAGAAAACTTTAATTTGTTCACAATATTAATTATATCCTCTGTGCTAGCAAAGAATATAATAATATTTCATTTGGACTAATAACAATATTTATTTGACTAATTAAATTCTTTAATTTAATTATCAAATGATAAAGTAATTAATCCTTTAGCAAAGATCAGAACACTCGTTAGTGTGCGACCTCATAGGTTCAATACTAAGCCGGTAGTAAGTTAATCACATTAATATACTAATCAAGGGTGGCGTCTAGCAACACTCCTTAACGACCGGATAGCACGAAGTATACAATTTACTCTCAAGAACCAGTAGAAGAATAATGTTGCAATTTCTTCTGTCCTTATAGCTCTGGATCACCCTAGGATATGGTTCAACTGTCAAATCCTAATAGGCGACCAACTATGTATTCATGTGAAATATAATCGACCATTGAATGGCCTAAGAAACCCTTTTCTTCTTTCATTCAATTGCCCTAGCCAAGGTCTTAGTTTGGTCGTTTATAATTCATGGCAACATGGAGCTTAAACTCATTACCAAGAGTTGACAGATTCCATCTTGATCAATCACTAATTCTACAAGTATTTAATCGTACCCAATATCCTTTCAACTATTGCCCTAAGGCAATAGGTGTCTGGTATCAAAGCACAATAAATAACTTGTCAATTACTATGACGATCTCAGGTCAAAGGAAAACGTTACATCACATTCTTCAAGAGAATATCCTATTGACAGTTTATGGTAATTCTAACCATTAGGAATTATCCAATGAGTCGGTTCAATGATCATATCTCTATATGCATCATCTATCTATGTGATTTAGTTAATGAGATCAACTAATCTTTATCCCATAAATACGATCACATAAATATTGATCTAACCGGATTACTAATGTCCAAATTAATAATCCTACGATCAAGAACGAATTTAGATTAAATTGTAAGAGACTTTGCTCTCATTATCATGATCTCTATCACGATGACAAATCTCAAAGTTTAATCAAGGACCTTATCAAATTATTCAAGCAATTAATAACAATGATAAAATAATATCAAATGCCATATAAATTTTATATCAAATAATGTACGCAAAAATATGTTCAAATCATCAAATATGATATTGGATCTAGGGCATATCTATTATATTCCTAACAATCTCCCACTTGCACTAGAGCCAATCGCTCTTGTACTTCATTCCCAATTTCCACTTGTGCTTGTCAAACTCCTTTGCGCCAAGAGCTTTAGTGAATGGGTCTGCAACATTTTCCTTTCCATCGACCTTTTGAATCTCGACGTCTCCACGTTCAATGATCTCTCTTATCAAGTGATACCTTCGCAGAACGTGTTTGGATTTTTGGTGTGATCTTGGTTCTTTTGCTTGAGCAATTGCTCCAGTGTTGTCACACAACAGTGGAACCGCACCTTCTATTGAAGGAACCACACCAAGTTCTGTTAAGAACTTTTTCATCCATACTGCTTCCTTAGCAGCTTCACTAGCTGCTATATATTCTGCTTCAGTCACTGAATCAGCTACTGTAGCTTGTTTGGAACTTTTCCAACTCACTGCACCACCATTTAAAGTGAATACATAACCAGAAATAGATTTGCTATCATCTCTATCTGAAGAGAAACTTGCATCAGTATAACCTTCTAGTTTCAACTCAGAATCTCCATAGATGAGGAATTGGTCTTTAGTCCTTCTTAAGTACTTAAGAATGATCTTCACCACCTTCCAATGTTCCTCACCGGGATTTGCCTGATATCGGCTAGTCACTCCAAGTGCATAAGCCACATCAGGACGTGTACATGTCATGGTATACATGATAGCTCCCACTGCACTAGCGTATGGGATCCTACTCATGCGTTCTCTCTCTTCGGGTGTTTTAGGACAATCCTCCCTACTGAGAGTAATTCCAGTGCCTATTGGTAGATAGCCTCTTTTGGAATTATCCATGTTATACCTCTTTAAGATGGTATCAATGTACAAAGACTGGAAAAGTCCAAGCAGCTTCCTAGATCTATCTCTATAGATCTTTATTCCTAATATATAAGCTGCTTCTCCCAAGTCTTTCATGGAGAACTGTTCAGATAGCCAAATCTTGGTACTTTGCAATGCCGGTATGTCATTCCCTATGAGTAATATATCATCAACATACAATACTAGGAATATAATTGTGCTCCCACTAACCTTTTTGTATACACAAGGTTCTTCTTCGCATCTAACAAAATTGAACTTTTCAATTGTCTTGTTAAATCGAATATTCCAACTTCGAGAAGCTTGCTTCAGTCCATAAATGGATCTTTGTAGCTTACAAATTTTATTATGATCAGACGAAGATGTGAAACCTTTAGGTTGTGTCATGTACACATCCTATTCTAGCTCACCATTTAGGAAAGTTGTTTTCACATCCATTTGCCATATTTCATAATCATAGTATGCTACTCTAGCAAGCAAAATCCGAATTGATTTGAGCATTGCCACGGGAGAGAAAGTCTCGTCATAGTCGACTCCTTCTTTCTGACGATATCCCTTGGCAACAAGACGGGCTTTGTAGGTCTCCACCTTTCCGTCTGCTCCAATCTTTTTCTTAAAAACCCATTTACAACCTATAGGTTTTATATCCTTTGAAGGTTCAACTAAAGTCCATACTTTATTTTCCTTCATGGATTCCATTTCGGATTCCATGGCCTTTTGCCACTTCTCATAATCGGAACTTTGAATAGCCTCTTCGTAGGTCTTAGGGTCATCATCATTATGATCAACCTCGTTTGATACATCATCTTGTACCAATAAATTTAATCTAGTTGGTACATGACGTTCTCGTGTAGACCTTCTAAGAGGTACTTGTACAACGTGTTCACCTTGTGTTGGATTTGGTTGTTATTCAATTTGGTTTGGAACTGGTTCATTAACCTGTTCTTGAACTTCATTTAGTTCTTGAACTTCAACCGTTGAAGATGGCAACTTCCTTGGCAACTTCAAAATATCCAATAAAGGTTCTTCAACTTGGGTCTCATGATCATTATTTTGTGTTGGTTCATTAGTTTCTTGAACTTCATCAAGTTCTATTTCTCCATCATAATTTCCTTCTAAAAGAAATTCCCTTTCCAAAAAGGTTGCTCCTCTGGCCACAAACACTTTATGGTCAGAAGGGTGATAGAAATAATATCCCATTGTTTCCTTGGGATACCCAATGAACCTACACTTATCAGATCTTGAGTCAAGTTTATCGGACTGTAGTCTCTTAACATAAGCTGGACAACCCCAAACTTTAATATGTTTAAGGTTAGGCTTACATCCTTTCCATATCTCATATGGTGTTGTAGAGACTGACTTAGTGGGAACTTTATTAAGTAAGTATGTTGCTGCTTCTAAAGCATATCCCCATAAATTTATTGGAAGATCAGTGAACCCCATCATAGATCTCACCATATCTAATAAGGTTCGATTTCTCCTTTCAGACACACCATTGTGTTGTGGTGTTCCTGGAGGTGTCCACTGTGAGAGAATTCCATTCTCTTTTAGATATCTAGTAAAATCTTCACTAAGATATTCTCCACCTCTATCAAACCTTAGTATTTTGATACTTTTACCTGTCTGCTTCTCAACTTCACTACGGAACCTTTTGAACATTTCAAAAGATTCAGACTTATGTTTCATAAGATACACAAATCCATATCTTGACATATCATCAGTGAAGGTGATGAAGTAAGAATATCCACCTCTAGCTTGAATTTTCATGGGCCCACAAACATCTGTATGAATTAGTCCCAATAATTCAGAAGCTCTTTCTCCACTTCCAATAAATGGAGATTTGGTCATTTTTCCTTTGAGACAGGATTCACAAGTTGGATATGATTCAAAATCATACTTGTCAAGGTACCCTTCCTTGTACAACTTGTTAATTCTTTTCTCTCCAATATGACCAAGCCTACAATGCCAAAGGTATGTTTGATTTACATGATCATCTCTTTTCCTCTTAAGACTTGAAACATGCATAATCGAATTAGCATTCACATTAGGTAAGACGTAAACATCATGTTGGAGATAGCCATTCACATATAAATTATCACTATAATAAATAGAGCAAATACCATTGCCTATATTAATGCGAAAACCACGTTTGTCTAACATAGAAGCTGAAATTATGTTCGAAACAAATTTAGGAACGTAATAACAATCATCCAACATAAGTACTTTGCCCGTAGGCATTATTAAAGAAATTGATCCTACAGCTACGGCTGCAACTTTTGCACCATTTCCTACTTGTAGATTAACTTCTCCTTTCTTCAACCTTCTACTTATCTGGAACCCCTGCAACATATTGCGGATGTTATAACCACTGCCAGTATCTAATACCCACAATGAAGAATTAGTAGTAGTTAAAGAAACCTTGAAAACATTTTTCATTAAAGTCTTACCTTGTTTCTTGTCCTTTAAGGTTGCAAGATACTCCGGGCAGTTTCTCTTCCAATGTCCTATTTTCTTACAATGGAAACATGCAGCATCAGATTGGTCAGCTTTGCCTTCTTTGCCTTTGGGTTTGGTCACACCACCCTTGGGCGCAGTAGGCTTTTTCTTGGGTTTACTTTTACCCTTACCCTTCTTCTTAGAAGAGTTTCCAACCAACATGATAGTTCCTTTCTTCTTCTCGGATGCAAGCTGATTCTCATAATCAATTAGCATGTTAAGCATCTCATGAAGATCACAATCCATTTTATTCATATTGAAATTAATAACAAATTGTGAAAAGGATTCTGATAGTGACTGCAAGATCAAATCTTGAGAAAGCTCTTTACCCAGTTTGTACCCCAACTTCTTAAGTTCTTCAATAAGATCAATCATATGATTGACATAGGGTCCAACTGGAGAGTTTCCGGTCAATTTGGATCCAAATAAAGCCTTAGATAGCTGGTATCTAGTTGTCCTGCTTTGTGTACCAAACATCTTCTTAAGATGTTCAATGATTGCAGTTGGATCCATATCCTGATGTTTCCTCTGTAGTTCAGAATTCATAGAAGCGAGAATGATGCATTTGGTAGTAAGACATTCTTCCAAGTATTTCTGATAAATCTTGGTAGCATCCTCATCATTCTCATCTGGGACTTCCTTGGCAGGCTTATCGATCACATCAATAAGTTTTTCATGCATGAGAACAATTCTCAAATTTCTGTACCAATCATCAAAGTTTGGTCCTACCAACTTGTTGGTCTCAAGTATTCCACGTAGTGATATAACAGACATATTGAGAATCTAAAACATAGAAAAGAAAAGGCAATAATATAAGAACATATTTGCATATATCATAAAGACATGGACTTTTATCTAAATGATATTTTCACTAATTATTTTAAACTATTTACCCTCATTATAGTTTACGAAATCTTTATTTCTTTTAGTGGAGTAAAGGAATCCTTTAACAATATGTATGAGCCCCTTGGAAGTCAAGTCGTTTCTCACATATATTTTAAAGGTAGGTACTCTTACCAATTGTATCCCCATACAATTTCCTTAAATAGCTCTATGTCAAATAGTCCCCTGGTAGTCAGGTCGATCCTATTGGCATAGTTGAGTTCAACCATCATGATAGCAAAGAACTTATTAAATTTTTATACTCCCCCGGGTAGTCCAGGCGTCTAGTGTAAAATTGAATAATTCTTTCAATCCATGCATCTAATGCAATAAATAATTTTAACATATTCTCGAACTACAAGTCTCCTGGTAGTCAGGCCGCTCCTTATAAACGAGAAATAAGTAAAATTGTTTACCTTGATGGATAGCTCTATAATAAAATATCTTATATTTTATGATTTAAGAACTCAAAATTTAGTAAGAGGGAATTGTTACTAAAACAATTTTTAATAACATAAAGATCAAATCTTTTTCTAGCATGTGAACTTAGTTCAAGTTGTCTACATGCTTAGTCCTAAATTAACTTACATCACATGTAATAAATAATTCAAAATTATGTGACGAACAAGCACATGACATAGAAACGAAATTCAACATCCTCTAACATGTTTATCTTATATATCACATAAAAAGAATTCATGCTAGAATATTATTATTAATTAACATCTCATGAACTAATAACAATTAAAAATAACAATAGAATCATGTAACATATTATAGATTCCCATTGTATCTAATACAAAATTTTAAATTCAGGTTATGAACTATCTCAATAGTTATATGAATGCATATTTTATCCATAATAAAATAATATCAATATTCAAACGATTTGACTATTCCACAAGACGTATAATGGTTTGAACTCTTCAAATATGATATTAAAATATTATCGTAAATAAATTTTAGACACAATAAACCTGTGCTCTGATACCACTGATGGATTGCGTATAGGTGTTCGTAACACGCAGCGGAAGACAATAACAATCCTAGGTAGATTTTTTCGTGTTTAAAATTTATTTACATGTCAAAGATCGGATCTAAGACGTACCTGGTGGAGAGAGTTTCGTTTCAAAATTTCTTCGATAGTGCGAAGACTCTATGTGTATCCACACCGAGACCGATCCTTGCTATCAACTCTTTGATCAATGAAACTCGCGAACAAATTTGACGAAATATTGTGTTGAAATCTTTCTCAAAAATCTCAACTCAAATATAGAAGAACAAGAAACACTTTTCTTGCAATTGTATTTTCTCTCTTGGCTTTGTATTGTATTCTCACTTTCACAAAGTGATATTCTTGCTGCTCATCTGAAATATTTTTACTTCCTCACGTTATTTGCTGAACGTGAGAATTAGTGCAACATGTTGGACTTCTTATAATTTTACATTATAAGTACAAATCCTATTCACAATAGGACAAATTAGCCAACAAATCCTTTTACACTTAAATTACTTTAAGAATACTTTTTCCAATTGAATGAGGAAAAGTCAAAGGCAGTATCCTTTTCCAAGTCTAATGCCTAACAATATTTTCCAATTGAAATTGGAATCCAACTTGGGCAATTGTTTGCCGACAAGTCCTTTTTGGACTCTTACGCCACTTAATCCAATTCAAAGTTGGATTACAAGCATAATTAATATTATATATACAACTTTTGTGCAATATCAATTATATTATATATATTTCAATCAAGAGATAGAGTTTAATTTTCTATTTCAAATAGAAAACTTTAATTTGTTCACAATATTAATTATATCCTCTGTGCTAGCAAAGAATATAATAATATTTCATTTGGACTAATAACAATATTTATTTGACTAATTAAATTCTTTAATTTAATTATCAAATGATAAAGTAATTAATCCTTTAGCAAAGATCAGAACACTCGTTAGTGTGCGACCTCATAGGTTCAATACTAAGCCGGTAGTAAGTTAATCACATTAATATACTAATCAAGGGTGGCGTCTAGCAACACTCCTTAACGACCGGATAGCACGAAGTATACAATTTACTCTCAAGAACCAGTAGAAGAATAATGTTGTAATTCCTTCTGTCCTTATAGCTCTGGATCACCCTAGGATATGGTTCAACTGTCAAATCCTAATAGGCGACCAACTATGTATTCATGTGAAATATAATCGACCATTGAATGGCCTAAGAAACCCTTTTCTTCTTTCATTCAATTGCCCTGGCCAAGGTCATAGTTTGGTCGTTTATAATTCATGGCAACATGGAGCTTAAACTCATTACCAGGAATTGACAGATTCCATCTTGATCAATCACTAATTCTACAAGTATTTAATCGTACCCAATATCCTTTCAACTATCGCCCTAAGACCATAGGTGTCTGGTATCAAAGCACAATAAATAAGTTGTCAATTACTATAACGATCTCAAGTCAAAGGAAATTGTTACATCACATTCTTCAAGAGAATATCCTATTGACAATTTATGGTAATTCTAACCATTAGGAATTATCCAATGAGTCGGTTCAATGATCATATCTCTATATGCATCATCTATCTATGTGATTTAGTTAATGAGATCAACTAATCTTTATCCCATAAATACGATCACATAAATATTGATCTAACCGGATTACTAATGTCCAAATTAATAATCCTACGATCAAGAACGAATTTAGATTAAATTGTAAGAGACTTTGCTCTCATTATCATGATCTCTATCACGATGACAAATCTCAAAGTTTAATCAAGGACCTTATCAAATTATTCAAGCAATTAATAACAATGATAAAATAATATCAAATGCCATATAAATTTTATATCAAATAATGTACGCAAAAATATGTTCAAATCATCAAATATGATATTGGATCTAGGGCATATCTATTATATCCCTGAAAACACAGCCATTGAAGAACTGTCAATCTTCACATTTACCAGCCCAGCTTCCACCATTAAACTCACCTAAGACCAGCTTAAAATATCCAATGATCTCACCCAAAAATCACTGGAATACCATGAAGTTTGTCCAAGGTTCAGTTGGTTGAGTTCGATCGGTTCCGAGGTCGTCGACGCGGTTCATAAGTTTGATCAAAATCTTGTTGTGTTTTGTGCAAAAAAAAAAGAAATCGTTTGGAGCATTTTTTTATAAAGTCAGAAAGTTTTCACGTCATTTAAGAAGCCGTCAAATGTCAAGTTCATGGTTGTTGTTGTTAATTTGATTATTTCAAAAAGCCTGCTAAATTCAATTCTTTTTCGGCATTAGGTATGTTATCTATGAACCATCTCAGATTTGCTTTGCCTTGAAATTGTAATCAATGTTAAGTTTTGTCTGATTTTGTTATAAATTGTGTTGATGTTCTCTGGTTTCTAGAGTAAAAGTTAGAAGGAGACAAGTAATTTATAAGAAAAGCTTAAAATAGATCCTTTGTCTGCGTATAAAATATTTACTATATAAAACCAGGATAAGTAGTAATCTTTGTGGATTAAGATCTAACAAAAGAAACTAAATCTTTTGGTAGTAACTGTTAATGAAGTCCATGTGAGTTAACAATTTGGACATTGACTACTATCACTTGTATATAGCGACAGTAAGAATCTTTAAAATCCCGTGATCAAAAAGGCAATCTGTTGTCGAATTTGTAGTGTGTGGAATTTTGCTCTGTTTTAATCATCTAAGGATTAATTATTAGAGTGCAAGTATGTTTCTGTGTGGTTAATGGCCTATTAATTCCATGTCAAAATACAAGAATTTAAATGTCATTAGCCCTTTTTTTTTTAGTAATTTACTCGTTTCTTGCGGTGACATTTTAGTAGAAATGCTATCCATTTTTGGTATCATATATGGACATGCATACACTTGTTTAATGATGATGACATTCATTGTACATTAAAAGTTTCTCTTGCAACAGGCATTCTATTACATAAGAATCAGATAATTTATATTTAATTTATCGTTTGGTTCTAAAGAAACGGGGCTTTGGCAGCAATTGAAATTGCTTTTAATTTAACGCTAACATTAGCTCTTCATTTATGGTTGGAATCCTCTAGTTTAGTTGCTGTTTGGTCTCCATAGAATTTGTAAAAGAAAGCAGATATAAGATTTTTTATTTTTATTTTTTTTGTTAAAAAGGAGCAAAGGCGAAACTATTTCTCAAACCGAACCCACCCGTAATTTTACGCTTTAGCATTATGCGCAATAAATAAACAATTGTGATTATGGGTACGGTTCCCGTGACATAGTTACGAGGCCTAATTTAAAAATTCAGGGGTAAATTTCATGTAATCCGATTATAACTACTTGAATAATAAAATATGTTAAACTAATTTGAGGTGTGTCATGCCAAATAAAATTCCTAAGCCCATGGCCCTCACAAAACTAACTAGCTCTTATAGAAAAGGTTTGAGGTGCGCCATAAATAAATTAAATCATTCATGGCCCTCACAAATTTTGCTTTTAAGAATTAAATAATCTTAGTTTTCTTCAGGCCCGATTTAGATTAGTATTGCGGTTATGTATACGTTCACGTAACATAATTGCAAATTAATCCTTAAAGACTCGAGGTATGCGTTCGCCCAACATCAACAAATTTTTTTAATAAATAAATAAAGTATTATTAATCGTGGACACCTTCGCATGACATAGTTTTTGACGCACAAAAGGAAATATACGTACGCGTAACTCAATTCTTTAATTACGAATAATCAAGTGATATAAAATCGGTAAAAAGATACTTACATATAGGTCTTAAAATTGAGTAGTTAAATAATTAAGCCAATTATAAATCGCTAAGCGACCGTGCTAGAACCACGGAATTCGGGGATGCTTAACACCTTCCCCCGAGTTAACAGAATTCCTTATTCAGAATTTCAGGTTCGCAAATACTTTATAAATAAAATTTTCCTCGATTTGGGATTTAAGATAAACCGGTGACTTGGGACACCATAAATATTCCAAGTGGCGACTCTGAAAAATTTGAATTAAATAATCTCATCTCGAATAATATCACTTTAATTAGAAAAACTCTCTTATATACCTTTCTCGGGGTATGTGTAAAAAAGGAGGTGTGACAAATATCATTTCACAATTTCAGCGTCTGATTCCAGACTTACGGATTGATCCCAACATGCTAGCTTTTAATGCTCATTCACCTGGAGATGCTTCCTCACCACAACAAGTTGTTGTGTAACTAATCAATCATCTATCTACTAGGAGTAATAATCAAGGTTAGTACATACTCTTCTCCTTCTCCTCCTCCTCCTCCTCCTCCTCCTCATCCTCCCCCTCCCCTTCATCTTCTTCTTCTCCTTCTGTTGCTTCTCTGCTATTGCTCTCTCTGATATAATATTATCCAATGATTTAATTTTGGTGTGATCTCAATTTGATAAGATCCCTGGGGGTAATCAACTAATATGGATTTGGATTTCGGGCTTGGCTAACAGAACGTTGAATAAAACTTGTTCTTTTTGAATTGTAATGGGATGTTTTGTTATCATCTTTGTGCCTAAAGAGTGCTAAAATTTTGAATCTGTTTGTTGTTAAAATCGACTTTTTTGATTAATTCTTTTGATAAGGATAGAGTATTAGTATGAGATGAAACCCTATATGTTCTGAGCAGATGAAGTGGTTTCCCCTTTCTTAGTTTCACATTTATGTAAGAAATCTGGTCTAAGATGGTATTATAGCATGTTTGCTTTCCTAGAGAAGCATGTTCCATCTCGTTTGGCTGGTAGATCTGGGTTAAATTGCATGTAGTTATGTATAAGCTATGGACTGCTGCTTTTATTTGTTTTCTTCTTCTGCCGGCCACATGAATGGTTGATTAACAACGTTGTTTTCAACTCGATGTCTCTAAAATGCTAGGTTGGTGTCCGTGTTGTGGTGATACTATCTCTATTTCTTATTCCATCCTTTAACATGATTGAAACTGGAATTAACATAGCCAGAAAGTTTTAAATGGATAACATCTTAGAATATCGGAAGTTCCAGTATATTAGCTAATAAAATGACTAGTTGACAACTCGACACATGGCATAATTCTTTCGCTGGCTTGATGATTGGTTGGTTACACAATATTGTCGGCTTGTAATCGTATTTGAGCTAACATTGTTTCCATCGGCTAATGTATTTATCATGTTTATGCTTCTGCATCTAAAATCAATGCTTGTTTGGTTCTATTTTACTAAATTGTTAAGCTTGAATTGATTCTCGCTTGATCTAGAAGACTAAATCGTTCGTTGGCAGGTAACTTTTTAAGAGTGTTTCATGTGAGTTTTGCATGTTTCTAGTTGCGTCATAGTTGATGTACTTAAATCCAGATTGTTTCTTTTTTTCAAATGTCCATGATATTACTTCAATATGTTTAAGATGCTGGAGTGTGGTGAATGATATGTGAATATGCTCTCAGACATGAAGTGTAGGTTCGAATGTTTTCAATTCATGTTGGTGTGTCTGCTAGTGTGTTAATTTTGAGGGACTAAAATCAATGTTATTGTTATTTGCTTCTTTAAGAGTCAAGAGACAAGATAGTTCTCCGACTAGGAGAGCAATTATCTGAATCCAACTTCGAGGGATACTTGCATGTTGGCACATATCCTTTGTGTGTGTACCTGCCCTAGTAGAACCTGATGCAAACTACTGCTTGACGTGGTTCTTAGAGAATGAAGCTTCTACTTTGTTCTAATCTATATTATTCGAGTTACTGTTAAAGATCTAATTCATGTACAGACATATTTGCATGTACTTCCCAAAAGTCAGCATTGGCCTTGGCAGTAGGATTTTTCATTTACCCCCTATCTCTCAATTTTTCGTCGTTTGCTCTTTCCTTTATATTTGGCATTTCATAAAAGCCAATACTAGAATGGTTAAAAGTTATACAATTAGAAAAATGGATGGAAAGATGCAATCAACCCATTCTCTACTTACAAAGTTACAATTCGAGAAAATTCTGCTATTTCTATTCTGATTTAATGACTTTATTTATTCTCTTTTGTAGGTGGAGCAACTGAAGAAAGGAAAGATGGATAAGGTGGAGCAACTGAAGAAAGGGAAGATGGAGATAGTGAAGATCTAGACCTTACTTAAGAAGAACTTTGAGATATTGTCCATATTCTTGGAGTCTTATAGCATTTGAAACTTTAACTTTTGAAGTGTTGAACTGTAAAACTTTGTATTGGGTTAAAATATTTTGCTATTATCGTTATTCTTAGCTTATGGATATGAAAGATTTTGAAGTGTTTTATCTTTTTATTTATATAATTTCCAGGTTATAATTACAAATATTTCCAAGTGGTAATGTCAATTAAATATTTAATATGGCCTAATAGAACCGTTGTAATAAGCACAAATGTCGTTGCAATAGACATTCTGTATCATTCCGATAAGTCTTGCAAATCGTTCCATAAAGTGTGACAAACAGATGCAATAGAAACAAAACCATTACGGTAGCGCAATAAAACTGTTGCAATAGCTTTAAATAAACGATGCAATAGCATACATCACTGTTGCAATAACATACATAACCGTTGCAAAAAACTATATTGTAACAGTTTCCAACCATTGTAGTAAATAATATGGAAACAATTTACAACCGTTACATAAACTATACAGTAATGATTTTTAACCATTGCAATTGAAATAAATACTCGTTGCTTCCGACAGAGGAAAAACCATCGCAAGGATCTATAGCAACGGTGCTGTCAATCGTTGCTAAAACTGTTGTTGTAGATCTATTGGCATGCGAATGGATGTCATGATCGCTGAATTGTTCCAATACATCTATGGAAACAGTTGGCCTATCAATTGCAACGGTTTACCTGATGTTGCTACAGTCCTATTTCCCGTTAGTGGAATGCTCGGCTAGTTTCCTATGATATTTCAAAACTTGTAGCTATATTTTGTCGGGGTCTTGGGGGCCTCAGGTTGATTTCGGATAGTTAATGGATGGAACTGGAATTGGAAGATTTTCTTAAATACTGTTGTTCTGGTGTATCGCACATACGGTAGAGTTGGCCACATGTGCGGACTCACAGTAATGAGAATATGTTCATATGAGCAAGGCTAACTTGGCCTAGCTGAGGTTGCAGGTGCGAAGGGAGAGTCGCATCTTCATATCCGCAGATGCAGATATGGACCGCAGAAGCGGATGAGGTCGACCAGGGTCAAGGTCACAAAAATGAAAGGTTCTCCGTAGAAGCGGGCTCGCATGTGCTAGCTCTGGTCTGCAAAGCAGAAACAATGGCCATAAGTGGAATTCACACATGCGATAGTTTTTTCACAGGTACGACGGTGGAGGTACGATTGGAGCCCACATGTGCGAGGTCGCCGGGCAGAAACGACTAAGTTTGAGGGTTTGATTTTGTTATGCATTGTTGAACCTAGAGAGCTCGGATTGAGACGAGAATTTGAGGGATTATTAGAGGAAACATTTGGGTAAGGATTCTTGACTCCTTTTTGGTTATATTTCACTAATTTATCGTTAATTTCTTGATTTAATTAAGGATTTGGGTTATAAAATTGGTGGGAAAGCTGTGAGGCTCTTACAATATTTTTTGAGGTTTTGATCGAGATTTTTGTATTGGATTTGAGAAATTTTGGTATGGATGAACTTGTGGTTGAATAAGTGTTCGGATTTTGTAACTTTTACTCGATTCAAAGATGTGGGCCCGGGTTGAGTTTTTGGGGTGAATTTCAAATTTCTTGTTAAAGTCTTGATTTCGTAAATTAGATTAGTTCCTTATAGTTATATTTATACTATGAAATATATTTTGGCTAGATTTGGGTCATTTGGAGTAAAAAAGTCAATGGAAAGGTATTCTTATCGACTTATTGAGCTTGGTTTGAGGTAAGTGACTTGTCTAACCTTCTGTGGGGGGATTCCCCTTAGGATTTGGTACTGTTGTAAAAATTTATGATATGTAAGTGCCGTGTATGCAAGGTGACGAGTGCTCACACGGGCTAAATGTTAAAAATTCGGTCTGTGCTAAGTAGTATCATGTTTATATCTTAAATGAGTTATTCCAGCATGTATAGTCTTCATGTTTAGAATTATCTCACATGTCTACGTCTTTCATCACTCTGCTGCTGTTTGTACAACATGCTTAGTTGAATTACTCGATCTTCTTTAATTTTGTATATAGTCTTTAACTATAAGATTCTTTATTGTGAATACATTGTTCCATCGGTTATGAGTTGGGTATTTACTTTTGGGATTACGAGGTTTGATGTTGTAAACGTCAATACCACATAAAAGGGGAGGGGGTGATTTGTGTGGCACCTAATTTTTGCACCGGAAGAACTCGGTTTTTCTAGGTGTACTTACTATTACTGTTTGCAGAATTATGAGTGCATAAAATAAATTACACGGAGATTTTTACGTGGAAAGCACCTGGCTCAAAAGGTGAAAATCCCGACCTACTACTCAGTATGGTTTTCCCAAACTTCTATAAAATCACTGAGCCAAAAGAGCATTTACAAATCTCATTTAAACCTAAGGATTAAACTCTAATCGCAGTGTGGCACACAACCTCAATTGTTGCAATACCTTCAAGTTAACTCTAACTTGAGTATTCCGACTTCCAAAACTATTGCTTCTACGAAAGCTGGAAAAGTACAACTTTAAAACACCTACTACAATTGAACTAAAATAAGAATAAACACAATAGAATTGGTTCTTCTATCTTGTCCAAGTGTCACGACCCGAATTTTCCCCCAACATCGGGATCATGATGGCGCCTACTCGTGGTAGCTAGGCAAGCCACTGTATTCATACTATCCTATTTTTAACACAATTGTAATTAAATAAATGCGAAATACTTTATCGAAATAGAAATAACTAAATACAAAGTGAAAATCATACCGAAATCCTCTACCCAAGACGTGGAGTCACCAACTCACGAACTACTATGGAATACTACACATAAAAGTCTGAAGGAAATATAACATAATTCTGTTTGTCTCGGAACAAAGAGACTACAGCTAATAACATAAATAAAGAGAGAGACGCCGGGCTTGCGGACGTCTGCAAGCTACCTCGGTCTCAAATGTGATCAACTCCCACGCAATCGATTTACTGCTGCTGCTCCTGATCGTAACCTGGACCTGTGCAAAAACGCACAGAAGTGTAGTATCAGCACAACCGACCCCATGTGCTGGTAAGTGCCTGGCCTATCCCGGCGAAGTAGTGACAAGTCTAGGACCAGACACCCACATAAACCTATGCAATTCAATATATATATATATATGCGTATAACACAAAATAACAAGAAATAACCAAGTATTAACACAATAAAGAATATCTCGAAGAATTCAACAATTAACCACAGTTAATAAATTCACAAGGAAAAACGAAGTATAAGGTAAACACAAGTAATATCAATTCAAGAAATAGCAAGCAATTGCACGGCATCACCCTTCGTGTTTTTACTCTCATCCTCACCAAATAAACAAATAAAGTACACGGCATCACCCTTCGTGCTTTTACTCTCATCCTCACATCCATAGTACGGCATGATCCTTCGTACATGGTTCAATAACAGGGCACGGCATGATCCTTCGTGCATAATCAATAAATAAACATGGCACGGCATTAACCTTCGTGCGTAAATAAATAAACATGGCACGGCATCACCCTTCGTGCATTATCACTCTTCCTCACCCAAATAACAATCACAGTTAAGGGCAAAGAAAGAAACAGTAATTCATAAACCGTCCCATCAAGGGCAACCAATAATTATCTTCACAACAAGTCCCAACAAGGGAAAACAATAACATCTCATCTGTAATATATCTCAAAATAATCATTTTTCAACGACTCACGGTCATACTAGACGCCGGTGTATGGATGCTCGTCACCACAGCCCATACACCGCACTCGATCACATAACACATAACACATAATCCTATTCCCTCAAGCTAGGATAGAACAAACACTTACCTCGAGTGTTTATGAACAATTCAATCCGTGGAAATGTCTTTTTCTTTCAACTTTGGCTCCAATCCAATTGTATCTATACACAATTGATTTAATATCATCAATACTACTCAACAAACTAATTCTTAAGACCAAATACATCTTTTACAACATTCTGCCCGAAATAGTGAATTTCAACCCCGGGCCCACATGGTCGGAACTCGGGGTTAGGACTAAAATCCGGTTACCCATCCCCCCACGAGTTCATGTATATGATTTGTTTCAAAATCGGACCTCAATTCGAGGTCAAATTCCCCAATTTACGAAAAACACTATTTTCTAACAAAAACAAGAATTCTACCATGAAAATCTTTGATTTCTTATGAAAAACATGTTTAATGATGTTAGGAATTGAAAGAATTAAGCAAAAAGTGACTTACAATCGTTTTGATGAAGAAGAAATCCGTGAAGAATCGCAAATGGGTGTTTTTGTTTTGTAAAAAGTGAAGAAATGAACTTAAAATCGTGTTTTACAGGTCTCTGTGTTCGCATTTGCGAAGTATTTCTCGCAATTGCGAAGGGGGCAGTTGCGAACCCCGACCAATTTATGGAGTTTGAAAAATAAGCTAAGGCTGGGAAGTTCGCATTTGCGAACATTTGTTCGCATTTGCGAACACTGGTAGACAAAGGGACTGTTCGCAATTGCGAACTAAGTTCGCATTTGCGAACATAGGTTGTTTAAGGCAGTGTTCGCATTTGCGAACAATGCTTCGCATTTGCGAACCAAGGCACTATAGGGAATGTTCGCATTTGCGAACTTTTGTTCGCATTTCCGAACATAGGTAGGCACTGGGGACCTTCGCAAATGCGAACAATTGTTCGCATTTGTGAACAAGGCTGGGTTAATGGGGTTTCGCATTTGCGATCAGGGTTCGCATTTGCGAGCCCTGCCTTGTACTGCCCCTTCGCAATTGCGAGAAATACTTCGCAATTGCGAAGCCAACAGCTGGGTGAAAAACCAGCAGTGCAAAAATTCAGAATTTCATCCAACGGCCTATCAAATCTTTACCCGAGCCCCCCGGGCTCCAAACCAAACATGTACACAACCTCAAAAACACATTATGAACTTGTTCGTGCGATCACATCGCCAATATCACCTCGTTTTCATCAAATCAAGCCTCAAATTCATGATTTTCATACCTTTGGTTTTCAAAACTTTCAAACTTGGGACTCAAGGTCCAAAACATCTCAAACGACATCCAAATGTCACCAAACTTTACAGAAATCACATATATAATATTTAAGACTTGTACCGGGCGTCGGAACCAAAATACGAGCCCGATACCAAGGTCAATTAATTCATTTCCTTTAACAATTACATCAAAAACAATTTCATAGAAAAATTCATAACCTGGGCTCTAGGCCTCCGAATTCGACTCCGGACGCATGTCCAAGTCCCATATTTTCCTACGGACCTCTCGGGACCATCCAATCTCGGGTCCGGATCCGTTTACCAAAAATGTTGACCGAAGTCAACCATATCAATATTAATATCATTTTTATCCAAATTTCTCATAGAATTCATATTTTCTATCACAAAATCTTTCCGGCTACATGCTCGGATTGGGCACGTAAATCGAGGCAACATAGAATGAGGTTTCCAAGGCCTCGAAGCTCGAAATGATTAATTAAATAAGTGATGACCCTTTGGGTCGTCACAATCTCCACCTCTAAAACAACCGTTCATCCTCGAACGGACAAAAGAAAAAAAAAGTACCCGAGTCGGGAAACAAGTGTGGGTAGCGGCTCCGCATATCGGACTCGGACTCCCGTGTCGATGCCTCGGGAGGCCGACCTCTCCACCGAACACGAACGGAATGATAACTCTTCGACCTCAACCGTCGAACCTCGCCGGTCTAGAATAGCCACCGGCTCCTCCTCGTAAGATAGATCATTGTCCAATTGGACAATAGTACTGAAGTCTAAAACATGTGTGGGATCGCCGTGGTATCTCCGAAGCATAGATACATGAAAAACCGGATGCACGGCCGATAAGCTAGGTGGAAAGAGCTAGTCTGTAAGCCACCCCTCCCACTCGTCTAGAATCTCAAATGGACCAATATACCTAGGGCCGAGCTTGCCCTTCTTCCCGAACCTCATCACGCCTTTCATAGGCGACACTCGGAGCAATACTCGTTCGCCAACCATAAAATCTACATCTCGAACCTTACGATCCGCATAAGTCTTCTGCCTCTGGACTGAGCTGAACGCAATCTCTCCTGAATAATCTTGACCTTATCCAAGGCCTCCTGAACTAAGTCTGTACCTAACAACCGAGCCTCTCCCGGTTCAAACCACCCAACCGGTGATCGACATCGCCTACCATACAACGACCCATACGGAGCCATCCGGATGCTAGATTGGTAACTCGTTATTGTAGGCGAACTCTGCTAATGGCGAGAACCGGTCCCACGAGCCTCCGAAATCAATAACACAGGGCTCGAAGCATGTCCTCGAGAATCCGAATAGTCCTCTCCGACCGGCCATCCGTCCGAGGATGAAATGCTGTACTCAACCGAACCTCGGGTGCCTAACTCCCGCCGGACCGCTCTCCGGAACCGCGAGGTAAACCGCGTTCCCCGATCGGAGATAATAGATACCGGCACCCCATGGAGACGAACAATCTCCCTAATGTAAACCTCTGCTAACCTCTCCGACGAGTAGGAGACAGATACTGGAATAAAGTGTGCTGACTTGGTCAGCCTATCAACAAGGACCCAAATAGCATCAAATTTCCTCCGAGTCAAAGAAAGTCCAGTAACGAAGTCCATAGTGATCCGCTCCCATTTCCACTCGGGAATTTCAATCCTCTGGAATACACCACCAGGTCTCTGGTGCTCATATTTCACCTGCTGACAATTTAGACACCGAGCGACATACGCAACGATATCTTTCTTCATTCTACGCCACCAATAGTGCTGCCGTAAGTCCTGGTACATCTTCGCGGCGCCTGGGTGAATAGAATACCGCGAACTGTGGGCCTCCGCTAAGATTAACTCTCGAATCCCTTCGACATTGGGCACACAAACTCGACCCTACAATTTCAATACCCCATCATCATCTAGATTTACCTGTGTGGCACCTCCCCGTTGTACTGTATCTCTCAACTCACGCAAATGAGGATCATCCAATTGCCTCTCACGGATACGCTCTAATAACGAAGAACGAGCGCCGTGCAGGCTAACACCCTGCTAGGCTCAGAAATGTCTAATCTCACGAACCGGTTGGCTAAGGCCTGGACATCTAGAGCTAATGGTCTCTGACTGACCGGAATGTATGCAAGACTACCCATGCCGGCATACTTTCTACTCAAAGCATCGGCCACCACATTGGCCTTACCTGGATGATATAAGATAGTAACATCATAGTCTTTTTAGCAACTCTAACCATCTCCGCTGTCGTAGATTCAACTCCTTCTGTTTGAACAAGTACCGTAGGCTTTTGTGATCGGTGTACACCTCACATGTCACACCATATAGATAATGCCTCCAGATCTTTAAGGCATGAACCACTGCTGCTAACTCAAGATCATGAACTGGATAATTCTTCTCATGTATCTTTAACTGCCTCGAAGCATAAGCGATAACCTTACCATCCTGCATCAATACCGCTCCAAGCCCTGTACGAGATGCGTCACAATAAACTGTATAAGGCCCTGCACCTATAGGTAGTATCAACACTGGTGCGGTGGTCAAGGCTGTCTTGAGCTTCTGAAAGCTCGCCTCACACTCCTCCGACCACCGAAACTGAACACCCTTCTGGGTCAACCTGGTCATCGGGGCTGCAATAGAAGAAAACCCTCTACAAATCGACGGTAGTAACCTGCTAATCCCAAGAAACTCCGGATCTCAGTCACTGAAGCTGGTCGAGGCCAATTCTGGACTGCCTCAATCTTCTTTGGGTCTACCCGAATACCTTCCACCGATACAATGTGACCCAGAAATGCTACCGAACTCAGCTAGAACTCACATTTAGAAAATTTGGCATATAGCTGGTTATCTTTCAGAGTCTGAAGAACCACTTTGAGGTGCTGCTCGTGCTCTTCCTGGCTGCGGGAGTATACCAGGATGTCATCTATGAAGACTATCACGAACAGATCTAAGTAAGGCCTGAATACCCGATTCATCAACTCCATGAATGCTGCTGGGGCATTGGACAACCCGAAGGACATGACCAAGAACTCATAATGCCCATATCTAGAGCGAAAGGTCGTCTTAGGAATGTCAGCCGCCCTGATCTTCAGCTGATGGTAGCCTGACCTCAAGTCTATCTTAGAAAATACCCTCGCTCCCTGGAGCTGGTCAAACAAATCATCAATCCTCGGCAGTGGATATTTATTTTTGATAGTCACTTTGTTTAACTGCCGGTAATCAATACACATCCGCATCGAGCCATCCTTCTTCTTTACAAATAATACAGGTGCTCCCCAGGGGGAAACACTGGGCCTGATAAAGCCCTTCTCAAGAATGTCCTGCAACTGATCCTTCAACTCTTTTAACTCCGGCGGGGCCATACGATAGGGTGGAATAGAGATGGGCTGAGTGCCCGGTGCCAGATCAATACAGAAATCAATATCCCTGTCGGGTGGCATGCCCGGCAGGTCTGAAGGAAAAACCTCCGGAAACTCCCGTGCAATAGGGACCGACTCAATGGAAGGAACTTCTGCGCTGGAATCACGAACATAAGCCAGATAAGCTAGACACCCCTTCTCGACCATACGTCGAGCCTTAACATAGGAAATAACAGTGCGAACGGAGTGGCTTGAGGTACCCTTCCACTCTAATCGGGGTGATTCTGGCAAGGCTAAGGTCACGGTCTTAGCATGGCAATCAAGAATAGCATGGTATGGGGACAACCAGTCCATCCCCAATATGACATCAAAATCTACCATATCCAAAAGCAACAGATCAACACGGGTCTCAAGACCCCCAAATATAACTACGCACGAACGATGCACCCGATCGACTACAATGGAGTCGCCCACTGGTGTAGCCACATAAACTGGAATATCCAGAGCATAGCTGGGCATAGCCAAATACGGTGCGAAGTAGGAAGACACATAGGAATATGTAGATCCAGGGTCAAATAATACTGAAGCACCTCTGCCACACACAAGAATAGTACCTGTAATCACGGCATCTGATGCCTCTGCCTCTGGCCTGGCCGGTAAAGCATAGAATCGGGGATCTGCACCTCCCCTCTGAGCTGCGTCTCTAGGACGACCATCAACTGGCTGACCTCTACCTCTCGCCGGACGGTCTCCACCTCTACGGTCTCGACCTCCACCTCTATAATCTCTACCCCCGCCTCTGGCTGGCTGGGCAGGCTGAGGGTCAGCTGGGGCCTGAATCATAGGACGAGGACCCCGCTGCTGAGAGTTGCCCGCTGCTAGAGGGCAATTCCTGATAAAATGACCCGGGTCACCACAACCGTAGCAACTCTTAGACTGATGGGGACGCTGGCCCTAACGACCCGAATGGCCTCCACGAACACTCGAAGAGGCCGAGCATTAATAGGAGGTTGGTCCGAATAATGCCCACGAAAACCGCGATCACCTCGGTCCACCCCGTGAAGCTTGAAAAGCGGAATGAAAAGGCCCGGAGGACCGGCCTCTATCAAAGGATTCTCTCGCCACCGGAGGAAGAACCACCAAACCTCGCTCGAATGACGAGGCCTCTTATCCGAAGAATAACCGCCTCCCCTAGCAAGAGCCATCTCAACTCGCGTGCCGCATTGGCTGCCTCCTGAAATTATATGTCACTCCCCACGCCCATAGCCATCCGGAGTCTAATCGGCCGATTAAGCCCATCTATAAACCTCGCGGACCCTCTCCCGCTCCGTGGGAAGTATCACCACCGCATGACGAGCCAAATCGACAAATCTCGTCTCATACCGTGTAACTGTCATAGTGCCCTCTGATGGAAGCGCTCAAACTGCCTCCGAAGTACATCCCACCGAGTAGCAGGGAGAAACTTCTCCATAAATAGTTCCGCAAACCGATCCCATGATAAAGCTGGGGACCCTGCTGGTCGAGTCAAGCAATAATCTCTCCACCAAGTCTTGGCGGATCCTGCAAGTCTGAAGGTACAGAAGTCAACTCCGTTTGTCTCCACGATCCCCATTGTCTTGAGAATCTCATGGCAACTGAATAAAAAGTCCCTGAGGATCCTCTGATGCGGCTCCACCGAATGTAGTGGTAAATAGCTTGGAGAACCGATCAAGCCTACATAACGAATCGTAAGTCATGGCCGCTCCATCACCGCATGAGCCGTGGTACCCGACTGAGTGGCCACAGCTGGCTGAACCACTGGTGCCTGAGGCTGAGGAGCTACTGGCTCCGGAGTACGAGCAATAGGAGTCCGGGCCCCTCCTCCAGCCTGAGAAGCGGCTGGTGCAACTGATAATAAACCCGCTCTGGCAATGCTGTCCATAAATCCCGCTATTCTGACCAAAGCATCCCGAAGATCCGGGGTAAATAAAGCCTCTCCTGGGACCTGAGCTGGGCCCACTGGAGCTGCTGGAACTGGAACCTCCTCGTCAATCTCAATATGAGGCTCCACCTCTGGAGTAGCTGCCTGGGGCTAAGCTCTACCCCTACCACGGCCTCTGATACGGCCTTGGCCCCTGCCCCTCACGGGAGCTGCCTGGGGCTCGGGCTGCTGGTCAGCGGATGAAGAAGCGCGTGTCCTCACCATCCGCGAAAGGACAGAATAGAAATTCAATCAGTAATTGAGGAACAAGTCGCACGACAAGAAAGAACAAATGAGAGACTCTTTCCTAACTCAATAGACTTTGGAGGACAAGTACGGACGTCTCCGTACCTACCTCTCAAACTCTACTAAGCTTGTTCGTGAGTGGTGAGACCTATGTAACCTAGAGCTCTGATACCAACTTGTCACAACCCGGATTTTCCCCCAACATCGGGATCGTGATGGCGCCGACTCGTGGTAGCTAGGCAAGCCACTGTATTCATACTATCCTGTTTTTAACACAATTGTAATTAAATAAATGCGGAATACTTTATCGAAATAGAAATAACTAAATACAAAGTGAAAATCATACCGAAATCCTCTACCCAAGACGTGGAGTCACCAACTCACGAACTACTATCTGAATACTACACATAAGAGTTTGAAAGAAATACAACATAATCCTATTTGTCTCGGAACAAAGAGACTACAGCTAGTAATACAAATAAAGAGAGAGACGCCGGGCCTGCGAACGTCTACAAGCTACCTCGGTCTCAAATGTGATCAACTCCCACGCAATCGATTTACTGCTGCTATTCCTGATCGTAACCTGGACCTGTGCAAAAACGCACAGAAGTGTAGTATCAGCACAACCGACCCCATGTGCTGGTAAGTGCCTGGCCTATCCCGGCGAAGTAGTGACAAGTCTAGGACCAGACACCCACATAAACCTGTGCAATTCAATATATATATATATGCGTATAACACAAAATAACAAGAAATAACCAAGTATTAACACAATAAAGAATATCTCGAAGAATTCAACAATTAACCACAGTTAATAAATTCACAAGGAAAAACGAAGTATAAGGTAAACACAAGTAATATCAATTCAAGAAATAGCAAGCAATTGCACGGCATCACCCTTCGTGCTTTTACTCTCATCCTCACCAAATAAACAAATAAAGTACACGGCATCACCCTTCGTGCTTTTACTCTCATCCTCACATCCATAGTACGGCATGATCCTTCGTACATGGTTCAATAACGGGGCACGGCATGATCCTTCGTGCATAATCAATAAATAAACATGGCACGGCATTAACCTTCGTGCATAAATAAATAAACATGGCACGGCATCACCCTTCGTGCATTATCACTCTTCTTCACCCAAATAACAATCACAGTTAAGGGCAAAGAAAGAAACAAGTAATTCATAAACCGTCCCATCAAGGGCAACCAATAATTATCTTCACAACAAGTCCCAACAAGGGAAAACAATAACATCTCATCTGTAATATATCTCAAAATAATCATTTTTCAACGACTCACGGTCATACTAGACGCCAGTGTATGGATGCTCGTCACCACGACCCATACACCGCACTCGATCACATAACACATAACACATAATCCTATTCCCTCAAGCTAGGATAGAACAAACACTTACCTCGAGTGTTTATGAACAATTCAATCCGTAGAAATGTCTTTTTCTTTCAACTTTGGCTCCAATCCAATTGTATCTATACACAATTAATTTAATATCATCAATACTACTCAACAAACTAATTCTTAAGACCAAATACATCTTTTACAACATTCTGCCCGAAATAGTGAATTTCAAGCCCGGGCCCACATGGTCGGAACTCGGGGTTAGGACCAAAATCCGGTTACCCATCCCCCCACGAGTTCATGTATATGATTTGTTTCAAAATCGGACCTCAATTCGAGGTCAAATTCCCCAATTTATGAAAAACCCTATTTTCTAACAAAAACAAGAATTCTACCATGAAAATCTTTGATTTCTTATGAAAAACATGTTTAATGATGTTAGAAATTGAAAGAATTAAGTAAAAATTGACTTACAATCGTTTTGATGAAGAAGAAATCCGTGAAGAATCGCAAATGGGTGTTTTTGTTTTATAAAAAGTGAAGAAATGAACTTAAAATCGTGTTTTACAGGTCTCTGTGTTAGCATTTGCGAACATGGGTTCGCAATTGCGAACCCCGACCAATTTCTGGAGTTTGAAAAATAAGCTAAGGCTGGGAAGTTCGCATTTGCGAACACTGGTAGACAAAGGGACTGTTCACAATTGCGAACTAAGTTCGCATTTGCGAACATAGGCTGTTTAAGGCAGTGTTCGCATTTGCGAACAATGCTTCGCATTTGCGAACCAAGGCAGTATAGGGAATGTTCGCATTTGCGAACTTTTGTTCGCATTTGCGAACATAGGTAGGCACTGGGGACCTTCGCAAATTGCGAACAATTGTTCGCATTTGCGAACAAGGTTGGGTCATGAGGCTTTCGCATTTGCGATCAGGGTTCGCATTTGCGAGCCCTGCCTTGTACTGCCCCTTCGCAATTGCGAGAAATACTTCGCAATTGCGAAGCCAACAGCTGGGTGAAAAACCAGCAGTGCAACATTTCAGAATTTAATCCAACGGCCTATCAAATCTTTACCCGAGTCCCCCGGCTCCAAACCAAACATGTACACAACCTCAAAAACACATTATGAACTTGTTCGTGCGATCACATCGCCAATATCACCTCGTTTTCATCAAATCAAGCCTCAAATTCATGATTTTCATACCTTTGGTTTTCAAAACTTTCAAACTTGGGACTCAAGGTCCAAAACATCTCAAACGACATCCAAATGTCACCAAACTTTACAGAAATCACATATATAATATTTAAGACTTGTACCGGGCATCGGAACCAAAATACGAGCCCGATACCAAGGTCAATTAATTCATTTCCTTTAACAATTACATCAAAAACAATTTCATAGAAAAATTCATAACTTGGGCTCTAGGCCTCGAATTCGACTCCGGATGCATGTCCAAGTCCCATATTTTCCTACGGACCTCTCGGGACCACCCAATCTCGGGTCCGGATCCGTTTACCAAAAATGTTGACCGAAGTCAACCATATCAATATTAATATCATTTTTATCCAAATTTCTCATAGAATTCATATTTTCTATCACAAAATCTTTCCGGCTACATGCTCGGAGATTGGGCACGTAAATCGAGGCAACATAGAATGAGGTTTCCAAGGCCTCAGAAGCTCGAAATGATTAATTAAATAAGTGATGACCCTTTGGGTCGTCACACCAAGTAGCTTCAGGAATGCAAACTTAAATGTCACATAAATTGATTATAAAATTGCCTCGCTCTTTTGCTCTTAATTTATTTTAACTTCTGCGTTTGTGCAATCCCTATAAAAGAGAACAATCATTGTTGTTTATTGAGTCAGTAATCAGAGTTTGGTTGAAACTCAATTGCTAATCTTCTATCGAAGTTGGGTCCTTAAACAATACAAACTCCAAACCTATCCTTGATCCGGATTGTGTTCTCTTCACATAAAGAGAATTCCTCTCCTTATCCAATTATGTAACCTTTTCGATCAGTTCAGGAGATATTGCTGCTTGATCCTTGAGACTTATCTCTTTCACGTGCATCTCACATGTATAGGTTGATGAATACCGTGTCTCACATGATGGACATGTTCCATGATATAATGCATTTTCCATTCTTCAAAACTTCACATGAACTTGGGCCAACAAATTCCCCCTTTTTGATGACGACAAACTCTGTGCTTTTACTGAGTAGAGAACTTGTCAAAACATAGCTTAATCATCAACACTCTAACTTAGAAATTTTAACTTATCATCAAGGATGAGGTTTAATCAAGTTATAAGTATCACAATATTCAGAATAACAAGGAAAGCACAATATCTTCCCCTTTTTGGCGTCATCGAAAAGTTGAATATATTGTGAGTCCTAGATTTTAATAATTACTCGTAGCCACTGGGGCAATTAAAAGTGAAAACATGCTTCAATTAATCAATAACCAACAAACAAAATTAACTATTAAGATCAGAATCTTCATAGAACAGGAGAAAAAGCAAATTGTCATTGATTAAGATTTATTTTCCCAAACAGACCACAAAAAGAGATAAGAACATCCAAACATGAGCAATAAAAGCATTCACTTTTATTTTCAGTATTAATATACTTAATGTATAACTTGACGGCTATTTTAATACTATTGTGCTTCCTTTCAGCAAAATAATATTTGAGCTAATATATTCTTTTTAATGCTACAGAAAGAAGAGTCGGAATTTTACCAGAAGATGATATTGAGTAGAAAAATAAAGAATTTACCTTTTTGGTGAAAATTGATAAAAGACCTCAAGGCAACGGAGTTAAAAAATGCTTAATTGCTAAAGAGATGCATGAAGTTGAAATTATTGTTGCCCCTGAAATTGAGGAAGACGTGATAGAGTTGGACCAAAGAATCAAGAAGACAAGAAATTGCAGAGACAAATAAGATTAGGAATTTATCAATCTTATGTCATTCCAGTAGATTTTCATTACAATATCTTAATTTTGGGTGGATTTCCATTATTCTCCAATATGTTCTATTTCAACTTTATTTTGGACCTACATGTTAGTAACTTGACAAATTCGATCTATTTTTACTTATATTTGTGTGCTGGTCTAAAATTTGCTACTTCATTGCGTATTATCCCTCTGTAAAATTTGAGTGCTGGATCTATTTATAAATGCTAGCAAAAAATGTTCATTTTTGTTACATCCTCTCGCTCCCTCATATAGATGCAAGAAAATAAGGGGAAAGACAGCTTTTCACCACTATCACGTTTCCTCTCGTCGCTTCTTAAACCAAAGTTCAATACGGTATTATTCAGGCTACTTGTAGGTCATTAATATTTTTCGGACAACACTGAAATTCTAATTCTTTAACAGAGTAAAATGCCTCTCCTGCAATATGGTATTCACATCATGCGTATCAAACAAAATGTACAACAATTTGTTCCATTTTCCTATTTTACCCTTGAGAACATGAATCCAGGATCTTTAAATAACGGGTTTACATATGATGCTAATAACATTTCTTGTCATTTTAAATTATGTCGCCATTACATATGTGTGATGACCCGACAGGTCGTTTGGAGCTCTAGCGCGTCATTCACCAGTTTGAGGCCATGAGCAGCTCTACTTCAGGTACTGTGACATGTAAGCATGGTTAGAATAATATTCCGAGGAGTTTAGAGTTTATTTGGAAAAAGAATTCTCATTTCAGAAACTTTAAGTTGGAGAAACTGACCAATATTAAATTTTTGAGCAAAAACGACCTCAAATTCGGAATTCGAAGGTTTCAGCAGGTTTGTATGATGATTTTCGACTTGGACGTATGTCCGGATTGGGTTTGGAGCCAGAGAATATTTCGGCACCTATTGTAGAAGTTAACATTTTTGAAAGAATTTCATAAGTTTGGGTTGAAGTGCATATCAGTGTTATCAATGTTCGCTAGGATTCTGAGCCTTGGAATAGCTTCGTTTGGTGGTTCTTATGTTGGAAGAGTGATCAAAAGTGAATTCGGAGGTCCGCATGTCTTTTTGGGGTCATTTGGCTAAAGATATAAATTTCAAGGTTTTTGAGAAGTTTGACCGGAAGTGGTGTCACGACCCATTTCCATACTAGATCATGATGGTGCCCGACACCATTCTCAGGCAAGCCAGCGTGGAAACATAATTATGTTTTCATTTTACTTTTACCAAAATAGATGTAGTAGATTCTCAAATGTAAGTTAATACCAAAAACGATCAATAATGTATCAAAATGATTTTACAATCCAAAAATAAATGTCTATTAAAGTGTGTACGAAGACCTAGTGTCACAAGTAATAGGCAATTAGTAGAATGTACAAAAGAATAACTCTATCCTACTGTTTGAGATAGAATAGACAATAAAAGTAAGAAAAGACTCCACCCGGTTGCTGAACGGCATAGGAAGGGAGTAGCTCACCGTGGAAGTTTCGGTCTACGTATCAGGGGCGTGCACCAGACTGATAACCAGATGTACTGGCCTCAGACCTGTATAATTAAGTACAAGAGTGTAGTATGAGTACATAAACCATATGTACCCAGTGAATATCTCGTCTAATCTCGAAGAAGTAGAGACGAGAGGTCGAGTTGATACTTACTTGGGTCAAATAATATAATAAAGTGTTATGCTAAGCATGGGGATCACCAACAATCTATAGCAAGAGGTACAAGTCATGTTCTTAACAATATTTTAGTTAGCTATTTACATTTCAAAATACGTAGCAAAACAAGTCATATATAAGATTTCACATAGATATTATGTGTATATTATGTTGAGGTTGACGGTCAGATCCAACAAAAAATAAAGTCTACACTGTGAGAGGATCGAATGGTGTGCACCATAGATGCATATATTTATACCGAGGCGATCGTCCCGATCTAGAAATATTAAGAACACACACAAAGGCACATTTATATTCAAATAAATTCATATAAGGGTTCAACAAGTATACATTTTCACTTTTTATTCCTTTCCAAGTCTCTACCATTTCCTAAGTGATCACATTAGCAAGACAAATATAGAGATATTCACAAATATGGCATGATGTGGGTCCTAAACTACCTAGACAATTAACATAATAGTAGCTACGCACGGACTCTCTCACCTAGTGCATACGTAGCCCCCGCATTTAGTTGCATTTTATTCAATTATTATACCTATAGGGATAATTCCCTCTTACAAGGTTAGAAAAGAGACTTACCTTGCTCCAAAATACTTCCAATGCCAAGAACGAACCCAAACCCTCAATTCTGAGCTAAAAGATCCCAAACTAGTTAAATGAAGTAGGAACTACTCAATAAAGATTCCCAAGATCAAATTCTAGCTATTTAAGAAATTTCCCAACCCTTAACACGAGTTCCCTAAAATTCGACCCCAGACCCAATTTAAGGAAGTTGTTCTCTACAATCTGAGGATCAATAATATATGATTTCTAATCAATTTCATAACAATTTTCGGAGGTAAATTCAACTGATATTATAACCCTAGGTCTTGCTCTAATCCCTTGATTTTTCCTAATTTCTAGCGTTTGATCTACCTAATATGCAAGTATTAAACTAAGGATGGGTGGGATATACTTACCTCACAATGCTAAGTGGAAGTCTACTCTCCAAAGCTCCCAAAATCGCCAAAAGAAGAGTGTATATATGATAAAAATGGCTTAGAACCCAAATTAAATAAACCTTACTGGCTCAGCGATTTCCGCATATGCGGTCCCGTCTCTGTGGTTAGGGGACCGCATCTGTAAAACAATGACCGCATCTAAAAAATAGGGAGAGAAGGCTGGGACCGCTTATGCGGTTTGGAGACCGCATTTGCGGACCCGCATCTCCGGCTTGGGAGGCGCTACTGCGGTTCCTGGCATGGATCGCCTAGGCCGCTTTTGCGATACAAGGACCGCATCTAAAGTCTCGCACCTGCGGTCCACCAACCGTAGGTTCGGTTATGATAGAAGCAACAACCTTCGGCACTTCTCCAATTTTTCAACTTCATTCGAGCCACATCCAATTGATGCTCGGGGCTCCCGAGCCCCTCCCGAGCATAGCGACAAGTCTAAAATCACCAACCAGACCTACTCGATCCTTTAGAACACCCTAAACAATGTTAAATCTAAGAATAACCACCTAAATCCAATTGAATCAAACCTTTGAACTTCAAGTTCTTAATTGTCCTCTAACGGGCCAGAACGCCCTTAAACTACTTGGATCGACACAAAAGTTTACGGACAACTCTTAAATGCTATCTTGGACCTGTACTAGGCTTCAGAACCAACATACAATCCTGATACCCATGAATCAAGCATTACTTAGTTTCATTAAATCCTTAAAACTTTAAAATTAATAATTTCTAATAAAAATTCATTACTTGGGCTAGGGACCTTGAAATTTGATTCCGGGCATACGCCCATGTCCCATATTTTTCAACGGACCCTCCGGGACAGTCAAGTCACGAATTCTGATTCGTTTGCTCAAAATGTTTACCAAAGTCAATCTTAGTCTTTTAGGAAAATCCTAAGGGATCAAATGGGCATATTTCACTCAAAACTCTTCAAAATCCCGAACCAACCATCCCCACAAATCATAAATCAGCCAAAGCAATCACGAAAAAAATTTGTTTAAGGGAACAGAGTCACAAATGTAAAACGACCAGTCAAGTCGTTACTTTCTCCACCTCTTAAACAAATATTCGTCATCGAGCGAAGATAGAAATGTACCTGAGCTGTTGAGTAAATGCGGATATCTGCTATGTATGTCCTCCTCGGACTCTCAAGTCGTCTCCTCTGTTGGTTTGCCCCTCCACTGGACCCTCACAGCAAAAATCCTCTTGGACATCAACTGGTGGTCCTGTCTATCAATAATGGCAACTGTCTCCTCCTCATAACCCAAACTCTTATCCAGATGAATAGTATTGAAGTTTAACACATGGGACGGGTAGGAATGATACTTCCGAAGCATCGATACAAGAAAAACTGAATGAACTCACGATAAGTTGGGGGTTAAGGAAAACTCATAAGCAACCTCCCATACTCGCCTCAACACCTCAAAGGGACAAATAAAACTTAGGATCAACTTGCCCTTCTTTTCGAACCTCATATTGCCCTTCATTGGCGAGACCTTCAAGAGAACCTTCTGACCAACCATGAATGATACATTACACGCCTTCTGATCCGCGTAACTCTTCTGTCTGATCTGAGTGGTGCAAAGCCTCTCCTGAATCAAACTTACCTTATCCAAGGCATCCTGTATGAAATATGTACCATATAACGTAGCCTCAACAGGATCAAACCACCCTATAGGAGAAAGACACCGTCAACCATATACCACATCGAATGGAGCTATTACTATTTTGGTCTAATAGATGTTGTATGCAAACTCCGCCAAGGGAAAGAACTGATCCCACTGCCCTCCAAAGTCAATCACACATGCTCTAAGCATATCGTCTCAAATCTAAATTGTCCGCTCCGACTGCCCATCGGTCTGAGGATAGAATGTCGTGCTATGCTCTATGTGGATCCCCAACTCACTCTAAACGACTCTCAAAAAATGATAAGCCAACTTAGGGCCTCTGTCTGATATGATAGAACCAGGCACACCGTGCAATCGTACTATCTCCCAAATGTAGATCTGAGCATACTTCTCCACTGTATAGGTAGTCCGCACCGGAATGAACTGATTCGACTTATTCAGCTTATCTACAGTGACCCATACTGAATCAAACTTCTGCAAGGTCCTCGACACCCCACCTACGAAATCCATGGTGATGAGCTCCCACTTCCACTCTTGTATAGGCATCTGCTGAAGTAGGCCACCCTACCTCTGGTGTTCATACTTGACCTGCTGGCAATTCAAACACCAGGCCATATACTCCACTATGTCTTCATTCATCCTCCGCCACCAATAATGCTGCCTCAAGTCACAATACATCTTCGTAGCACCCGGATGAATGGACTATCGCAAACTGTGAGCCTCCTATAGAATCCTATCCCTTAGACCATCAACATTAAGAACACATGTATGACCCTAGAGTCGCAAAATACCATCCTCACTAATAGAAACCTCCTTGGCAAAGTACTGTCTCTCTAAGAACTGCCAAATATGGATCATCAAACTGTCGGGCCTTGTTCTTCCCCAATAATGAAGACTAAGCAACCACACACGCAAGAACTTAGCTGGGCTCTGAAATGTCTAACCTCACATATCTGTTACCCAAGGACTGAATGACCAAAGTTAGTGGCCTTTCTTTTCCTGGAATGAATGCAAAACTACCCATACTCTCTACCTTTTTGCTTAAGGCATCCATGACCATAATTGCCTTGCCCGGATAATAAAGAATGGTGATGTCATAATCCTTTAGTAACTCAAGCCATATGCGCTACATCAAATCAAGATCCCTCTGTTTGATCATATGCTGCAAGCTGCAAGGATCGGTATAAAACTCACATGAAGCTCCGTACAGGTAGTGCCTTTATATCTTAAAAGCATGAACAATAACCGCCAACTTTAGATCATGCACATGATAATTTTACTCATGAATATTCAGCTGACGGGAGGCATATGCAATAACTCGCCCCTCCTGCATCAATACACAACGCAAGCTAATGCGCGGAGCATCATAATACATCATATACATCGCTGAACCAGAAGGCAACACAAGACCCGATGTTGTAGTCAAGGCTTTCTTGAGCTTTTAGAATCTCACCTCGCAATTATTGGACCAATGCAAATGAGCACCCTTCTAGGTCAATCTGGTCAAAGGTGATACAATAGACCTTAGTAACAAACTATATGTAACAACTTTCTAACCCCAGGAAACTCCTGATCTCAGTCACCGAGGTAGGGTATGGTCAACTCCGAAATGCCTCAATATTCTCGGGAGCTACCTTAATACCCTCTCCTGACAAAATATGTCCCAAGAATGCCACTGACTCTAGCCAAAACTCACACTTGGAGAACTTAGCATATATTTTCTACTCTCGCAAGGTCTGGATCACTACTCTCAGATGTTGGTCGTGCTCACCCAGGCTACGTGAGTATATCAAGATGTCATTAACGAAGATGATGATGAAGGAATCAATAGAAGCCTTGAAAACCTTGTTTATTAAATCCATAAATGTTGCACGGGCATTAGTTAAGCCAAAGGACATCACCAAAACTCATAATGGTCATATCTAGTCCGCAGTGCAGTCTTTGGAATATTCGAGTCCTAAATCTTCAGCTGATGGTAACCTGACCTCAAGTCTATCTTACAAAAGACCCTCGTACCCTGCAACTAGTCAAACAAGTTCGATATGAGGTGGAGGATACTTGTTCTTGATGGTGACTTTGTTCAACTTGCGGTAATAAATGCGCATCTGCATAGTCCCATCCTTCTTCTTCACAAATAACACTAGGGCACACAAGGTGATACACTGGGCCTAACACACCCCCTTTCTAACAACTCCTCAAGCTTTTCCATCAACTCTTTAGGAGTCATACGGTATAGTGGAATAGATATAGGTTGGGTGCCTAGAGCCAAATTGATACAAAAATAAATCTCATGATCTGGTGGCATGCTAGGAAGATTAGAAGGAAACGCTCTGCGAACTCTCAGACTACGAAAAGTGAATTTATCGTTGGAGACTCTGCGATGGTGTCTCGAACATAAGCTAGGTAAGCCAAGAACCCCTTCTCGCCATACACCAAGCCTTCAAGAAAGAAATAACCTGACTAGGGGTATCAACTATGTAACCCTTCCACTCTAATCTCGGCAACCCTGCATCACTAGTGAAACAGTATTGACATGGCAATTTAGGATGGCGTGATATGGAGATAACCAATCAATGCCTAGGATGACCTCAAAATCGATCATATCCAATAACAGGAGATCTACTTTAGTCTCAAAACTACAGAATGTAACCACACATGATGGGTAGACCCGGTCAAAACCATAAAACGGCCCATAAAAGTGGATATATGAATAGGAGTGCCCAAATGTACAACAGGAATAACCAGGAATCGAGCAAACAATGATGATACATAGGAATAGGTGGACCCTAGATCATATAATACTGCAGCATCTCTACCGCAGACGAAAATACTTGTGATGACGGTATCTGAGGCTAATGCATCTGGCTTGGGTGGAAGATCATAGAACCTAGATGGAGCATCGACTGGCTGGCCTTAGCTTGATTGAGCATTAGCTGGCTGAACTCTCCCTAACTGACCTCCACCTCTAGGACGGCCCCTACCAGCATGCCCTCTACCTCTTGGTGGCGGGGCAACTGGTGCTGAAATAGTAGGCAGCTAGCCTTGTTGTACTGCCTTGCCCCGAGGCCTGGGGCAGTATCTTCTCATGCTATCAGGGTTTCCCCACTCAAAATAACTACACAGTGCGGTCACATGCTACCTTGATGGCTGACTCTGATAACTTATAGATCCATTGGAAGAAGCCTGGATCACTGGTGGATGATATAAACTCTCCAGCATACACTAAAATAGGAGTCAAAAGAACCCTGGGGACCTGAATACCTACTGGAGGAAACCTGAATAGCTGTTGGGTGATAGGAACTCTCCAGTATGACGCTCAAATAGGGGCGCACTCGAGCACTCGAGCAGGCGGTGGTGCTAAAAATGGGGGCCTGCTGGGCAGACCTTTCCCAAACCAACCTCTACCCCTATCTTGGGTACCTCGAAACTCTTCGGAGAATCTAGCCCTCTTATCCCGTTGCATCTGCTCTCTACCCCTCTGGAGATATCCCTCAATCATGCGAGAAATATCAACCACTAGGTGATACACTATACCTATCTTTATCTCTCGGGCTATGCCAGATCAAATACCGGAGTGCAACCCCGCAACGAACCTCTACACTCTCTATGTATCTATAGGAAGTATCATGAATGCACGGCGAGATAACTCAGAAAAACTTGCCTCATAATCGGTCACAAACATCTGACCCTGCTCAAGATGCTCAAACTGATATTGTAGATCCTCGCTCTCAGAAGGCGCAATGTACCTATCTAAGAACAACTATGCAAACTAACCCCAAGTGATGGGAGGAGAACATGTTGGCCTGCCACGAACATAGGACTACCACCATCTCTAGGCCCTGCCCTCCAGCTAAAATGTAGTAAAGTCAACTCTATGTGACTTCAATATCATCATGTTATGCAGTATTTCATTGGACCTGTCTATGAAGTCCTGAGCATCCTCAAGACGCTCACCCACGAAGACTGGAGGGTGAAGTCTAGTCCATCTATCCAATAGCTTCTGTGGGTCACCAATCGCAGCTGGTCTGGGCTGGGGCGCCACTACGACAACTAGCTGGGTCGTATCTACGGGTAGTGCACCTAGATTTTGATAAACTACAGTTGGATGACCAGGAGCCTGAGAAGTAGGGGTCTCTGCTCCTCCTCCGGCTTGTGATGTAGCTGGATCTGGGTATTTGAGATTTGATGAGATATTCACTGGGTACACATTATTTTCGTACTAATACTACACTTGTTGTGCATTTTTGTTGTAGAAGTTTATTTGAGGCTAGTGGCTTAGTGGCATAGCATCACGATTGATACGGGGACTTAGATGAGCTGCATTTGTCAAGATGTCCCACAACTAGCGGAGTCACCTTCAGAGTATTGTACTGTATTTTTTATTTCTGTCCGCTTGTATTCCAGACAGGCACTGCATTTTATTTTATTCCCTAGTAAATTATCATGCACTTGTCACACCGGGCAATGGGATGATTATGGGGTATCTTCCATTAATTTATTAATATTTGTATTTAATATGAAATGATTACTTTTTTGTATTAAAAATTGAAGGAAGATCATAGTTTTCAAAATTTTAAAAATGAGAATTTAATTAAGTATTTCGGTTGGCTTGCCTAATAGTAGTGTCCGGCACCATCACAACCCATAGTGAATTTTGGGTCGTGACAATATGCATATATTTCAAGGGTCGTTTTATTATTGATATTTATCTTATTCATTTAATTTGGTGTCCCTTCATACAAATAATTGATGAAACCATCACGTGTCATTATTAACGTGCAACGCACGTACATAGTAACTAGTCTTTTAAGTGCCACAATTAATTTTATAATTAATAATCCTGTATTTAGATAAAAGTTTTAAAACTAATACTCACTCCATTCGTTTTATTTTATTTTTACACCTTATGAACACATTAAAAATTCTAGTTTGAAACCTTAACTAAGTGAGCATTTTACTGATAGTTCCTTTATTTCACTTTAAATGTTTTTGAAGGACTTCTTAAAAATTGCTCAACCATTTAATAAACAAAGGTAACTTTCGTAATGACCGACATGTCATTTTGAGCTTTAGCGCGTCGTTTGGAAGTTTGAGGCCATGAGCAGTTTCATTGTAGGTGTTATAACTCGTACTCGTGGTCAGAATTTAATTTCGGGAAGTTCATAGTCGATTTGGAAAAAATATTCTCATTTCGGAAACCTTAAGTTGAAAGAATTGACTAATAATAGATTTTTCATAAATGACCTCGTAATCGGGATTTGAAGGTTCCAATAAGTATGTATGATGATTTCGGACTTGGACGTATGTTTGGATCAGGTTTTGGATAAAGCGGGAACGTTTCGGTGCCTATTTTGAAAGTTAGCATTTTAGAAGAATGTCATAAATTTGGGTTGAAGTGCATTTCATTGTTATCGATGTCTTTTGGGGATTCCGATACTGGGAATAGCTTTGTGTGGTGATTCTGGTATTGGGAGCGCGATCGAATGTGGATTTGGAGGTCCGTAGGTCATTTTGGATTCATTTAGAAAACGTTAGAAATTTTAGGTTTTTGAGAAGTTTGACCAAGAGTTGACTTTTTGATATCGGAGTCGGATTCTGATACTTGAAGTTGGAGTCTGTATTTTGAATGTACTTGTGTGCAAAATTTAAAGTCATTTTGGATTGATTTGATATGTCTCGGCGCTAACTAATTCGATTCGATGCGCGATTCATGATTTTGACATTGTTTGATGTGATTTGAGGCCTCAAGCGAGTTTGTATCCTATTTTGGGATTTGTTGGTATAATTGGTTAAAGTCCCGAGGAACTCGGGTGAATTTTGGAAGGTTAATGAAATAGATTTCGGACAAAAAAAGCTGTTGAAATTCTTTTGCAGAAGCTGTTCACCAAAAAATTTCTTATGCAAGGAGTCAATTTTGAAAGACCATATCTTGCAATCTACAATGAAACAGAAAATTTGCAAAACGTGAAAGTTGTAGCCCTGGGATCCTTGTTTATACAAAGAGAAACTATTTATTATTTAGATATTTGTACAGAAAGTTATGATTTATTCAATGAAGGTTTGTAAAGCTGTTTTGCAATTTCCCAAGGAATTTCTTATGCGAGGGGCCTATTTAGGAAGCTTTTATCTCCAAATCCATAAGGAATCTGAAGATTAGAAAAATACGAAAGTTGTAGAAATTTGATTCTAGTATCCAAAAAGTTAAACTATTTATCATTTGGAGATTATTAAAAAGAGTTATGGTTCATTGACTGAAGGCTAATAATAGTTCATTTTTTCCCAAAATTCAGGCAAAGTCGCATTTCAAACATGCGACTTGCCTAGGAAGAATGCCTAAAAATAGGAGTCAGCCATTTTTACTCACTTTTGAATTCTGAGTCTCGGATTTAGGTGATTTTTGGAGCTTTCGGAAGAGTGTTTTCACCTATCACTTTGTGGCAAATAATTGCTACACAGCATGAGTTTAATACATAGATTATGAATAAATTAACATGTAAACATTGGTGAAATCAAGAGTTTAGTGAAAACCAAGATTTTGTATATGTTGATACCCAATTTTTTTCTAAGTATTTTTATACCCAAAATACTTCAAAAATAGCATATTTGTGCATATGTAAGCACACCCAAGAGTTTTTACATTTTTAATAATTTTAAAACAATTTATGCCTATTTTAATATAATAAAATCCAATAATTATTCCCAAAATTATCATTTTTGGTATATAATTTATTTTTTTCTCAGATTTACACCAAAATATAGTTAAGGTAATTTTTGTCATTTTTTACAACTTATTTAGTATTGTTAAAGCTAAATTACATATAATTGCAATTATAGCCTATTTTGTAATTTATAGCATTTTATGTTTATAAAATTAATCCCAGCATTTTCAACTAATATTTGTATAATATTCATTTACCCAGTAACCTTAATTTCCTTTTAAAATTTGCATTACTATTTTATATAAAATTAAAAGGGAAAATTGACTATTTACGATTTGGCCTCAATTGCATTGCAATGATATCCAATTTGGCAACCCAATTAACCCAATTTCAAATCCCAAATTACCCAACCCAATTTCTACTTAACCCGACCCCTGACCCACTTACCCTATCCGCTCGGTTCCCCATTCAATCTAGGTCGTTGATCTAAATGATCAACGGCCCCAGTTCATTCTTTCCTTTTTAATTCACCAACCCCCTAACCCTAATTATTTCTTAACAAACGCTGCCCTTGAGTTCCTATTCTCTTTCAAGTCTCTCCGAAGCCCGCAAAAACCACAGCCGCCGCTTTTCAATCCCGCCCTAATCCATGACCTCCCACGGCCATTGGAGATTTGTAATGGCCTCTCGTGGCTCCTAGGTGTTCGCTTCTACGGTTTTACGGCCAACCCTCGAGGAAGTTGGTCCATTCGTTGCCTGACTTCCATTCATGACCTTTCTCCGGTCGTCCCTGAATTTTCTCTGGCCAGCCATGGCTGTTCGAGTTAGATCCTTGACGCCCCTGGTTAGATCATTAATTTTTATTGCCTTTCTCACCTTTATGGGTTCTTCGAAACTCTAATCTTTGGGATTTTTTGATTTTTCCTTCAGATCTGCTTTAGCTCTTTACTTTCCATGAACGTTCAAATATTTTCTCGAAAGTTCTTCAACATTTCTAGCAAAAACGACTCTTCATTAGGGTTTTCCTTTAAGTTTTCAAAAGATATCTGATTTTAACGTGCTTATGATTTGGCTATGATTTGCTCATGTTATTCTCCTATCTGTTTCAGCATGTTAAAACCCCTATTTCCTTTTTAGTTTATCCGAGTTCTGATATTTGTTTGTTTAAATGTGTATTTGTTCTTTATTGCTGATTCTCTCTTCATCGTTTAATTTGTTTAATTATAAGTTTTTACCATCTTGCAAAACATGGTTACTGTTAAAGCCCTAATTTTCTTTAGAAGTTCTCACTTATTCCTACTCTATGACTCTTTACTTGCTTCGGTGTTCTTCTTCACTTGACCTATTTGACAAGCGTGCTTCGAATGTTTTCTTACTACTGAATGCTAGTTTATGCCTACTACTACTGTATGTTTATGTTGCTTCTTTTTATTAACATGTTTAACTCTGCATTCTTGTCCATCCCCTGCTATTTATCTGGTGAAGTTCATAATCATGTTCCTTTCTTATTTGATCTTGACTTATTTGATATTGTCACATATTGCAAAAAAAAATCTTTTACGAGCCCTAATTTTACTCATCTGTTTAAAATTAATTGGTTCGTTTCCTTTACTGTGATGTTTTACCTTGCTGAATACTTTCCCAAAATAAGCCTATTTCGTACTTAGACAGGATTATTTACTTCATGCCTTTACTACCCCTTTTATGGCAATAATCAATCTGCCCCCAAACTAATTTTCTTTCCTTAATTAGGACTACTGATACCCGTCAAGCAGTTTTTCCTTAATTAAAGGGAAATCACTTGGGTTAATTGATTTTGAATAGTGATTGCTTCTATGTTTGTGTTAAAATTTAGTTATTACAATATTTCTCACTGGTTTTCAAAAACTATAATTACCCTACTCATGTTTCTTTGAACACCCGAACACATATGGACAGCTTGAGTTCAAATTAGACTCTTACACTTAAAACTCTCTCTTTCTTTACTGCTACTTGTGATGTAGCTTTGTCTAGCCGGCTGAAAGTCAAGGCTAGACTGTGGACTCTCGTTTGCTCTACTTTTTCTGCACTTTGATTCTCTACTGGTATATCCTAGTTAATTTACAAGTCCCAACAACAATATGTTTTTCATTCCTGTCTGCTTCTACTTATGTTTTCTTCAGTCAAGACATTTTACTAGCATGCTGCAATATGTTCTATTTTCCTTGCAATTTAATGTTTATCTTTGTGTACATTCTGTCAGTCGTGTGTTATTCATTTGCTACCTTATGAATCCCAAACCCTCATATCTCCTTTATTTGCTTTAAGTTATGTTCAGAAACATGGCAATGTCTGAAATTATTGTCCATGGATATGAACTGGACCCTTTGGGCCCTAAGCTTTGTCAATTTCCCATTCATATTCCTTTATTATGTGTGCTGAGTACTTAGGCCTGGCAATATTTTTAGTTATTGCTCAGGCCATGGCTTAACATCCAGTTGGTTTTTACACTCTAAATGCTTGATCAACATGGTGTGGTCAAGGGTGTGCCAATCAATTTTGTGGCTGGGCATGACCACCAGTGAAATTGGGTTGCCTTTACCCCTTCTATTACACTTACACTCAATGTTAGAACTTAGGTTCTGCCTATCTTGTGTGAGCCTTGCCTTTGGACCCTTGAGATCCCTCTGAACTTGGAGACATAAGGGCTGGCCCTTCCACACTGGAGATCTTATTTTTCTGATTAATATCTTTGGTGTATGCACTACATGGGGTTCCATGAAATCCATTGGACCTCTGAAAACACCCTAGATAAGAGAAGGCTTGGAAATCTGGATCTCGAAAGTGGCTCAATCTCATATTATTAGGCCTCATGTCTGGATTAGGCTGCTCGTATGTAGCTGAAGATTTCTGATGTTTTTTTTTATTCCATTTTATTTCCTTTGGGCTGTAATAACTTGTATAAACTCGGGGATTTAGTAAAAAAAGGGGGGGATGGGATTTATTTTTATGCATCAAGGGTAGAGATCATGCCTATAGGGCTAACTTTTAATTTCTGCAAACTCGCACATAGAAACCATGCGTATAGGGTTAACTTTTAACTACTGCAAACTCACACCTAGAGATCGTGCCTCTAGGTTTAACATTTAATTTCTGCAAACTCACAACTAAAGATCATGCCAATAGGGTTAACTTCTAATTTCTGCAAACTCACACCTAGAGATCATGCCTATAGGGTTAACTTTTAACTTCTGCAAATACACAAAGATATCCTGCCTATAGGATTAACTTCTAATTGTTCCGCAAATTCATATAAAATATTTTCTATAGACTACTGAATTCTGCATTTATAAACATCACTAGGCAAAGAGTTTGTAGGTTTAACAATAAAGGCTGCATATAGATGCCATGTTCATGGGACATTTTGTTAGCGTCTAAAAGGGTGTCCAAATTAGTAAACGTATAGAAAGCGTGCCTATAGGAAATCTTGAATTTGAATAAAAGTAATTAACTGCTGAACTCATAATGATCTGTTAAAATTGGTAACCCCTTTTCAGTTTGCATATCTAAAATCAGTAGATATCATGCCTAGTTCTAACCAACACTTAGACAAAATAATTCACCAATCAGATCGGTTTAATCAACTGCATTCGAGTAAACCTAATGTAGTTGTTTCGCCTAAGTATATGCGTTAAACTAGTCCGCTCGTCGCTTTATTTAATTAACACCAAATCAGTACGTGTAAGACATGCTAAATACTATGACTTTTGGTGGTTTATGGAGGCGTATTTGAGCCTTGTTTTTGCTTGTCTGTTTCCCCTATTTGCATTACGTGTTTTTTGGTTGACGCCTTAGCATTTTGTCCTTTGAAAACTTCTAAAAACCCTAAACCCCTTTCCCTTTAGGATTAGTAGTCCATTTACCTCTAGGACTGATAAGATTCGGATGAGTAATAGCATGCAATAAGTAACGCTACCACTTCACGCTTTAATACCTTAGCGGGGTGGGAAGGGTAGACATGGAGATGATGAAAATACGATAACACTATGCATACATTAGGGTATCGGTTTTGTATGGATGATCCATGTGATATATATACCCGGACCCCCTCCCTCTTTATTCGTTTGTTATCCTTTTTTAGAATTTTAAAAGTTGTTTGGTTTTCAACTTCCGCTTTTTTACTTCTTCTTTTAAGTTACTTGCATCAATTATTTGACCCCTTCCCTTTACTCGCATATCCTTTCTTTAATTATAAAACTACTTTCTCCCAAGTTTCAGCACTTTTAAACCCTTTTTATGCTTCTATTTGCAACCATTATGTGAATGTTTCCTCGTATTTGCAATGCTTGCTTGCCTATTTAAAGGCATAATTATAGCATGGTCGGGAACCACACTAGTGGATCTTGTGGGGTGCCTAACCCTTTTCCCTCGAGATAATTTCTAGCCCTTGCCCAAACATTAGTTTTCATCTCAAATTCTTTCTTAAAGTATCCTAATGCACTATAATCATTAGTTGGCGATTCTCCAAATCCAAAACCCAATTCCCAAACGGGAATATAGCTGTCTTTCCTTAATGTCATAAACCCGATTTCTCGCTCTCTAGAGGGAGGGAAAATATGGGCGTTGACAGTATAAAAATATAGATTTGACCACAAAAATGGTTATGGGATTTGGTAAAAATCATATATTTAACATCATAAAGTTATAGGTAATAACTTTCTTTCAAAACTTCTGAATCCTGGCACGTGTGCCCGAGGTTTAATTTTAGGAATCTCACATTCAGGGTTGGTTAATCACCTTATTAGTTGGAATATGAATTTTGAGTTTATATTGATTTTTTATATACCATTTGAATAGTTTTGGATTATTCGGCATTGATTTTGGGGTTTGAGCTCATTCTTGGATTTGAAAGCAAGTATTGAGATGAGGTGAGTCTCCATTCTAACCTTGTAAGAGGGAACTATCCCCATAGGTGAACTAATTAGATATGTGCTTCTGTTTGTAGGGGCTACGTACGCACAAGGTGACGAGACTCCGTGCGTAGCTACTATTATGCTTATGTCTAGGTAATCTAGGACCCAAAATCATGCTTTACTTCCCATTTTTGAAATCTTGTTGTCAATTTAAAATGCTTAAAACACATCAAACGTGTAAATGAATTTCTAAAAGATTAGTCATTGTTTCTTGATTTTTAAAAGAGAAATTGCCTTTTTTCGATAATTGTTTCCGGATAAAGTCTTATTGACTATTTGAATATGTGTATCAATGGGTAGTTGTGTCGCATGTATGATTTACTAGTGGGGTAAGTCTATTATTTATATTTGACCGCACCGCACGTATGATTCACGAGCGGGGTAATAGATGCATCTATGGTTTGCGCTATTCGACCATCCGTAGTACACAGTTTAAATATTGTTGGATCGGGGTGTACGACCTTGGCAAAATTTACGCATGCTTGTATTTCTAGCCTTGAAATTCATAGATGTTGATATTTGTTCTCCCTAGCCTGAGATAAATGTACAAATGATGAAAATGAATTGGGAAATTTCCTATAAACAAAAGAATTAGTTTACTTGCCTCTTGCTACTGAGCTATATACATTTTTATGAAAATCCTTGACTTAATATATTATTGGAATATCATTATTGGACCAATAGTAAGTGACGATGTCGATTTCTCATCACTACTTCTTCAAAATTAGACGGGATACTTACAGAGTACACGTTGTTTTCTTACTCATGCTACACTACTTTGTGCATTTTTGTTGCACAGGCACATGTACCTCTAGCGGCTCGATGGGCGTAGCAACATAGATGATACAGAAAGATAGGTGAGTTGCATCTCTCCAGGCAACCCACAGCTAGCATAATCTCTTTCAGTGTATTGTTTTTACTTTCTGTCCAAATTTGTATTCCGCACAATTATTGTATTACACCTTATTTTCCTAAAAATATCTCATGCACTTGTGACACCTAGTTCTAGGATGATTATGGGATTATTCAATATTCAGCAATTGTTAAACACATCATTGTTATTTCAGCAAATTCACTATTTATTATTCAATATATAAAGGGAAAATGATTTCAATATATACTAAAATGGGGATTAAATTAACGTCTTGGTGTTGGATTTCCCGATAATGGTGTCCGGCGCCATCACGACCCTTAGTGGATTTTGGATCGTGACAACGTGGTATCACAGCACTAGGTTCCCTTAGGCCTCACGAGTCATGGGCAAGTCTTGTAGAGTCTCGCAAATCGGTATAGAGACGTCTGTACATACCTTCGAGAGGCTACAGGATATTAGGAGCACTTCTCTTCTTGATTTCTCATCGTGCATTTTGGTTCCTTTGGGTCTTATGCCTTTGTTTCTTTTCCAACTCAATCTTATGCTATGTAATCGCTTGTTATCGACTGAGAATAGAGAAATTTTAATGGACCTAGAGATTTGGTGCGGGATGTTTCTCCCTACGTAGTGGTTGGGGCTATTGTCATCCCCTTTCGAAATAATATTTTGTTGTTTTAGATTAGTAGTTGTACTTTTGAGAGCTCTGAGGTTATACAAAGGGTGCTATGATGCTTATGAACGATTATCTTGCAGTATTGATGAGAGGGTGGAATGTTTGCCTAAGTGTCGAGGCGGTGAATGACTTGCGAAGAGGTTTACTAAGTGCATGATTCAGAGATCCAGTATCTTATTTCTGATGGCGTAAATCCAATCGAACCATAGATGATTAGGTTTGGGTTAATAGAGTAAGAGACTCGGTGTTTTCAAGTGTGGGGGAATTTTTATCTGAGATGTGGTGTTGTCGTCCTCGATTGTATGTGTTAAGTCTGTTGGTGTTATGTTCTTTTACAATTCCCCTTTGGACCATGATATGTGGAGATGGTATTGGAGAAGCAGCTTCTAGAGATCGCAGTATACAGTGGTTCAGGATCGAATTGATATATCTAATGTTGACGGCTCAAGAAACATGATCTTCGGAAAGGTTTAAAGTAGTAGCAATGTGTTGGTGCAAGTGATACAAAGTTAGATACTTAGTTAAGACAACAACTGGGCAGCAAAGGATGAGGAACGATATTTGGCAAGTGTCTCATGGTGATTAAACTTCTAGGAGGCCTAGTATGGAAAAAGAGGAACTGAGTAGTTGCTTAAAGAACTGAGTTTGCCTAAAGTGGGAAAGTGGCAGAGTAGTATATGGGATGAGTGGAAGTAAATACACACCCGGTGAAAAAGTCTAGAGTGATTTGGGATTCAGGGTGGACAATGAAAGGGTCTACAGACTTAATTTGAAATATCGGTTGTTATACGACATGGTATTTGATGCAACAAAAAGGAGTTGCCCGATATGAAGAAGGATACAACATGACTTTGGATTTTGAAGTCCCGTTGCACACTTAGTTGATGCTTAAGAAGTGAACAGACTAGTACAATTGGTGGATGAGGATGGGCTCATGATGGGTTATAGAATGATGTAGTGGTTGTACCTCGTGCAATAGCATTGAAAGATGTTGACATGTAATCTCCACATGTGGGTTATCTCTTGTGAGCATATCAACGGTCGCATGGTTGGTGAAGTTTTTGTGAAGAATCCTACTGGCTATCCGATAAAGAGGTCGGACATGTGAATGTGGTTAATGATTCATAGTATTTATAAAGGGTTTTACATAATGATTTTGAGGAATTTGGCGGGTTGGTTATGCAAGATCATGTCAACAATGAAGAAAGAATCTTGGTGGGTTCTAGGGTTATGTAATAAGTGGCTCTAAGCTAAGTGGCAGAGTCCCACCATATACGATTGAGTTTCATGGTTATCTACTCATGAGGTTTCAAGTAATCGATACATTTGTAACTTATTAAAGCTAAGGGAAAAGAATATAAGTGGTAATTTGAGCAAAGGAATTGAAAGGTGTGCTACAGTTGGTTTTATTGACTCATTTTCGGGCTTTGGGAAGATTCAAGATTTATGTTTCATAAAAAGGTGATTTACAAGGAAAGTGATTCAGTCGGGTGCTCATGTGCCAGCGGAGCCTTGGGGTTGATTATATTCGGGATAAAGCCAAAGTGGATGACTCTCTACAAAAGTCCTAGTGAATCCAAATGTTAAAATGCAATGCCTAGGAATTTCAAGCCCGCAATTTTGCAGTGGATTATGAAACGAGGCTTAGAACTTTCTATAATATCTTCATCTTGTCGTGTAACATTTGGGGGAATGAGAGAAATGGACATCATATCCATAGAGGAATTATCGGAATAGGTGCATCAGCTGAGGATGTGAGAATGTGCTCAATGAGGCTATCAGATGGTTGGTGGGATTCGAGACAGCATGGTCTCGAGATACAAAGCCACTCAAGATGAGTGCGGATTGAGTTATTATGTGTAGGATGATCCCGAAGGGGTTATAGTGGTTTAAACCACTACTTGAGGATTTGCATGTTCTACGATTATGTAGATTTACTCGTGTGTTGCTATGGATCTCCCAAAATGAGTTAAGTAAAAAAAATTGATGATGAAGTGTTTACCCTATTAGTGGTTCAGGAGTTATGATGAAATTCTGGCTCTATCGCATATTATCTTGTTAGGTGCAGTGAACGGTATGAAATTTGGAAGGATCAAGGTTGCGATTCGGTGTTGACAAGGATGTCACGAGCTTGGATAAGTAGGAATGGGATTGGGGTGTTTACAGTAAGCTGGTATTGTCTTCAGCGTCACCTGAGATTGGTGTTTCTATAGGAGCCTTTCCATCTTGATTATAGATTTTTATTATGCTTTACAACGTTAGTGCAGCCGGTGGTATAGATGTGCAAACTTGTTATATGGTGCGGAAGGCCGTGGGAGCATGTCTCATGGGGAGATTGTATGAGCGTGACATGTAGTCACTTGATTGATTGAAGATTTAAACCAAGTATGAAAATGGTGGTAACATTATTAGATTGAGAATTTATGCCTAGAGGGCACTCAATTTATTGGGTTGTGGAGTGTGAAAGATTGCTCCAGCTGTGATGGTTGTTCTTGTGTGTTATGAGAAAAATATGGTTATTATTAACATAGGAATTGTATTCTGCACACGGCATGCTTGTGACCGATACTCGGTTTTTTAAAGTAATTAACAATTTAGCTCGGTGTGTATCTCCTTATGTGAATTTTATGTGTGGATCAGATGGCATGCCCCCATGGGTATGTTGTTTGGATCGGTTGCACACAACAACAATGTGATATTGAATACAATTTTATTATTTTATCTTTTATGTGTTTTGTTTCCCCATTTTTTGAGGAAAGCTCATATTAGTTGTGTGAGTTGAGTAGTTTGTTCCAGAGTTTATTTTCTTTATGTATCACATTCGACTTTGTAGCCTATTGGCACGTTGTGGCATCATATGAGACTTTTAATCATGTCTCGGGCATCTTATTGTCTGAGCAGTTCGTACTTGGTGAGATGAGATTATTGGATCTAAGATCGGTGAAATTGGGTTATATGAAGTATATTAAAGAGCAAAGAACATTATTTGGTTCCAATTGAGCTAATGGTTCTTGTCCGGAGTACATACTCATTTATTTGTTGGCTCAACAGTTGGTTATATGTTTCTACACATCTCTTCCATCGTGGCGGTATTACAAAAGTTGGGACCAGACTTATATATGTTAGGAGGTGCATTGGGAGCATCAGATTCGGGGAATCTCGGCTATTGTTATCAGTTGATGTTATTATGGTCATGTGAGTTACATAGTACATAGTGTGAATTCAGCGAAGGTATACAATAATGTATCAGTTATCGTGTAGTGATTGCTACGGTGTTCGTATGTTGGAAGCAGGCCTGGCAGAGAATTTAGAATGTTGGAATTGGGTCTAAGCTTATTAGTTGGGGTAAAGGAGAATACCTTCAGATTTGATCGAGCTAATGTTCTCAAATGTGTTAGGGTCGAATGCGTAGGAACACGAGGTGTTAACTAGTCATTTGGGACAACCCCAGTGCAGTTCTAAGAAAGATCGAGGACGAACATATGTTTAAGTGGAACAAAAAGTAATGACATGGCAGGTAGATTTGAGCTCTAGCACGTCGTTCAATGCTCTGAGGCCATGAGCAGTTTCATTTTAGGTATTATGACTCGTACGCATGGTCGAAATGGAAATTCGGGAATTTCGTAGTCAATCTTGAAAATGAATTCTCATTTCAGAAACCTTAAGTTGGAAGAATTAACTAATAGTAGATTTTTGAGTAAACAACCTCAGAACCAGGATTTGAAGGTTCTAATAGGTTTGTATGATGATTTCGGACATGGGCATATATTCGGATCAAGTTTTTGATGACCCGGGAAAGTTTCGGCGCCTATTGTGGAAGCTAGCGTTTTTGAAAAATTTCATAAATTTTGGTTGAAGTGTATTTCAATGCTATCGATGTCTGTTGGGGATTCTAAGACTAGGAATAGCTCTCTGTGGTGATTTTGATATTGGAAACATGATTGGAAATGTATTTGGAGGTCTGTAGGTCATTTTGGAGTCATTTGGCGAATGTTAGAAATTTGAAGGTTTTTGAGAAGTTTGACCGAGAGTTGACTTTTTGATATCTGGGTTGGATTCCGATACAGGAAGTTGGAGTAGGTCCGTAATATCGAATGTACTTGTTTGGAAAATTTGAAGTCATTCTGGATTAATTTGATTTGTTTCGGCGCCAAATATTTGGACGATTTGAAAACTCAGAATTCGATTTGATGCGCATTTAATGATTTCGTCGTTGTTTGATGTAATTTGAGGCCTCGAGCGAGTACGTATCATATTTTGGGACTTTTTGGTATAATTTATTAAGGTCACAAGGGCCTCATGTGGATTTGTGAAGGTTAACGGAATAGATTTCGGACGAAGAAAACAACAACAACAACAACAACCCAGTATAATCCCACTTAGTGGGGTCTGGGGAGGGTAGTGTGTACGCAGACCTTACCCCTACCCTAGGGTAGAGAGGCTGTTTCCAAATAGACCCCCGGCATCCTTCCCTCCAAGAACTTCCCACCTTGCTCTTGGGAGACTCGAACTCACAACCTCTCGGTTGGAAGTGGGGTTGCTTACCATCAGAGCAACCCCTCTTGTCACAAAGAAAGCTGCTGAAATTTTGTTGCAGAAGTTGTTCACCAGATAATATCTTATGCGAGGAGTCAATTTTGGAAGCTCATATCTTGCTATCTATAAGGAATCATAAAATTTTCAAAACATTAAAGTTGTAATCCTTGCATTCGAGTTTCCAAAAAGAGAAACCATTCATCATTTGGATATTTGTATAGAAAGTTATGATTGGTTGAATGAAGTTTGGTAAAGCTATTTTGCAATTTTCCCAGAAATTGCTGATGCGAGGAGCTTACTTTGGAAATTTATATCTCGAATCCATAAGGAATATGAATATCTGCAAAACAAAAAAGTTGTACATCTTTGATTCTAGATTTCAGAAAGTTAAACCATTAATCATTTGGAGATTTGACAAAACGATATGGTTTGTTGACCGAAGGCCGATAGTAGTTCATTTTTTCCTAAAAATCAGGCAAAGTCGTACTTCATACATGTGACTTGCCTAAGGAGAATGAGTAAAAATGGGAGTCAGCCATTTTTACTCATTTTTACTCATTTTTGAGTTTTGAATCTTTGATTTGCGCAATTTTTGGAGCTTTTGTAAGAGGGTATTTACCTAGCACTTTGAGGTAGGTAATTTCTACACAACATGAGTTTAATACATAGATTATGGATAAATTAACATGTAAAAATTTGTGAAATGAAGGGTTTAGATGAAAACCTAGGTTTTGTATAAAAATGAGATTTGAGCATAAAAATGGTTATGGAATTTGGTAAGAATCATATATTTGACTTTATAAGGTAATGGGTAACAACTTTCTTCGAAAACTTTCCGGAATTCGGGCACATAGGTCCAGAGGTGAATCTTAAGAATCTTACATTTAGGGTTGGCTAATCACCTTAATAGTTGGAATACATATTTTTGAGCGTATATTGATTTGTTTATACACCATTTGAATAGTTTTGGATTGTTTGGAAACGATTTTGGGGTTTGAGATCATTCTTGGACCGAAAAGTAAGCATTGAGACGAGGTGAATCTCCTTTCTAAACTTGTAAGAGGGAATTGTCCCCATAGGTGAATTAATTGGATATGTACTTCTGTTTGTGGTGCTACATATGCACAAGGCAAAGAGAGTTCGTGCGTAGCTACTATTATGCTTAAGTTTGTCACGATCCATTTCCACAATAGGTCATGAGGGCGTCTGACACCCTTGTCAGGTAAGCCAATGCAGAAATATTATGAAAATTATTATGTTGCTTCTAATTAGAAAGAAGTGGAATAAACGCGTAACGTGGAATTTACACCAGAAGAGAGAAATATTTCAAGTAATATAATTAGACAACCCCAAAATAATTGTCTACCAAAGTATGTGCCAGAACCTGGTGTCACAAGCTACGGGCAAGTAGTAGAATATACATCCAAAAAATATCATACTATCCTATTGTCTGAGTCCAAATAGACAGAAAATCGAAATACAAAAGAAAGACTTCTTCGGTTGTGGGTCGACATGGAGGGAAAGCAACTCCCCGTAGAAGTCCCAAGTCCGCTCACGCATACGCACCAGAATGATAACCAGATCCACCTGCCTCAGATTGTGTATATTTAAGTACAGAAGTGTAGTACGAGTACATAAACAATATATACCCAGTAAGTATCCAGTCTAATCTCGAAGAAGTATAGACGAGAGGTCGACTTGATACTTACTAGGGTCAATGAATATGCGAAGATTTTATAATAAGCATGGATATCTCATGCTATTTACATTTCATAATCATGGAGTAATAGTTCTTTCCCAAACACTAACAGTAACGCTTATCTAAAGTCTAAGAAAATATTTATCGCAGCCCTTGAAGGATTTCTAAGCAAAACATACGCAAATAATCACCGTGGAATGTACGGCCCGATTCAACATAAAATAAACTGTGCACAGCCGAGGGTCGAACGACTCGAACCACAGATGCATCTATTACCCTGCTCGCGAATCACCCGTGCGATGCGGTCAAATAGAAAATAAGCTCATTAACAAGGAACATTAACATTTAACATGTATATGAGGAGTAGCCATACACAAAAATGCCAAGTATTCCCTTTTAAAGGACCAAATAGGATAAGGGTCATTCTCTAGTCTCATTCTTCTTACTCAAAATAGTTCATATAATTATGAATTAATCAACACGTCCTAGAATGTCACGTAGAGCATGCTTATGGGTCCTAGACTACCTGGACTGAACATAATAGTCACTACGTACGGACTCTCGTCACCTAGTGCGTACGTAGCCCCTAAATATAATGACAATTAATTCAATTATTATACCTATGGGACAATTTCCTCTTACAAGGTTAGAAAGGAGACTCACCTCACTCCGAAACGCACTTCTGATATCAAAAACAAGCCCAAACCCTCAGTTCGTAGCTGAACGAACACAAACTAGTTAAAATAAGTAAGAACTAGTCAATAAAGGCTTACAAGGCCGAATTCTAACTATTTAAGTAATTTTCCAATCCTTTCCACAAGTTTCCTAAATTTCGACCTCAAGCCCACGTGCCCGGATTCCGAGATTGTTCGAAGGAAATTGTTCCTACAACCTAAGGGTCAGTAATCTATGATTTCTAGTCCATTTCATAACAAATTTCCTGCTAAATCTTAGTTTTATTAAAATCCTAGGTCTAGTTCTAACCCTTTGATTTTATCTAATTTTTAGTGTTTAATCTACCTAATATACATGTACTTAAACTAATAATGAGTGGAAATAACTTACCTTGAAATGCTAAGTTGAAACCTTCTCTCAAGAGCCCCCAAATCGCCCCAAGGTTTAGTGTAAAATGATAAAATGGTTTCTGTGTTCGAATTAAATGAAGCCTACTATCGAGGCGACGGCCCGCTCCAACACGAATGTACTCTATGCACTGCCGAGGGTCGAGCAGCACGAACCATGGATGTATATATTTTTACCGAGGCATCGGCATGTTCCATTAATAAACACATATCCTGCTCGCGAATCATCCATGCGACGCAAGCACACATAAAATACGTGCTCAAGTAGGAAATTAAGAGCTCATCGAGGATAATCCTCCAAATAAACAACTTTCTATTTTAATATTTCAGGGAAAATTAATATTAATTCTCTTTTTAAATTCCTTTACAAATTTAAGGTGATCTAGACAATTCAAACTATCAATGGGTTCACAGTAATCCAAGTATAATATGCTTTAGAATCCTAGTCTACCCGGACAATAGCATAATAATAGCTATGCACGGACTCTCGTCACCACGTGCGTGCGTAGCCCCCACAAATAGGAGCACATAACCATTTTACTCACATATGGGGTAAATTCCCCCTAACAAGACTAGAAAGGAGACTCACCTCGCACCGAAGACTCATAACCAGCGTTCTACATTCTTCTGAAAGCATGAACCAACGCATAATGCACCAAAAACTAGCCAATGATTATACAAATCCATAAATATATACTGAACTATACTTTACAACCCAATTCATAACAATTCCTAACCCCGAACAAAAAGTTAACGAAAATACCATCGGGCCACGTGCCCGAAAATCCAAAATTTTTCGAAGATAAAGGTTACCCATAACCTTAGGAACTCAAATATATAATTTTCTCTTAATTCCATACTCAAAATCATGGTCAAAATTTAAGAATACAAATTTTCTAGGTTTCCAACCCAAACCCCAATATTTACACTAATTTTCACGCTTAATCTTATACATAATCAATGTATTTAGCTTATAATAGGTGGGAATAACATACCTTAAATTTGTTGATGAAGATACTCCTTTGAACCCTCCAAAAATCGCAAAATAAAGTAAAGCAATTGAGTGAAATGAACCAAATCCGGCCCTTTAAAACACCCCACTGTCTTCAGCACGTTCAGCTTCTGCGAAATTATAGCCGCTTATGCAGCTCTGCTTTTGCGGTCCTGGGGCCGCTCCTGCGGTCCTACTTATGCGACACACACGCCACTTCTGCGGTCCCAACAGGACCCCTCACTTCCGCTTCTAGGATTTGCCAACCGCAGGTGCAGTTCCGCTAATGCGGCTTCCCAACCACATCTGCGGCCCCCTTCACTATTTGCCAAACCGCTTCTGTGGTCCACAATCCGCCTATACGGGGCTGCTTCTGCGGTCCCATATCCGCAGAAGTGGAAATACCAGGTACAGCTGCCTAGTTCTTCCAAAAATCCAACTTTCGATCCATTAACCACCCGGAATCCACCCGAGGCCCCCGGGACCCCACCAATCATACCAATCAATCCGAAAATACATTACAGACCTGCTCGAGGCCTCAAATTATATCAAACAAAACCAAAATCATAAATTACACCTCAATTCAAGCTTTATGAACTTTGAACATTCCAACTTCTATTTCTGATGTTTAAACGTATCAAATCACATCCAATTGACCCTAAATTTTGCGCACAAGTCATAATTGCCATTACGGACCTTTTCCAACTTTCAGAATTGGATTCCGACCCCAATATCAAAAAGTCAACTCTCGTGTCAAACTCTCCAAAACCTTCAGATTTTTATCTTTAGCCAAATAGCTTCAAAATGGTCTACGGACCTCCTAATTCACTTTCCATCGTGCCCCCAACTTCAGAATCACTATACGGAGCTATTCACAGTCTCGGAATCCCAAACTGACATCGATAACACTGAAATGCACTCCAAGCCAAACTTATGAAATTTCTTCTAACATGCTAACTTCCGCAATTGATGCCAAAACGCTCCCGGGTTATCCAAAACCCACACCGGGCATACGCCCAAGTCCGAAATCATCATACGAACCTACTGGTACCTTCATATCCTCATTCCTAGGTCATTTACTCAAAATTCAATTCTAGTTCATTCTTTCAACTTTAAGCTTTCGAAATAAAATCAAATATGGACTTCCCGAATTTGAATTTCGGCCACGCGTACATGTCCATATACCTAAAATAAAGCTGCTGATGGGCTCAGAATACTGAACTACACATTAGAGCTTAAAACGACTGGTTGGGTCTTACATGTACCAAGCTTTGGAACCAAAATTCGAGCCTGGTACCTATGGAATCAATGATTACTTAGTTTCTTGAATTCTTTAAAACTTAAATTAAATAATTTTAACTAAAAATCTATTACTTGGGCTAGGGACCTTAGAATTCGATTCCAGTCATACACCCATGTCCCATATTTTTTCACAGACTCTCCTAAATTGTAAAATCACGAATCCGAGTCCGTTTTCCGAAAATATTGACCAAAGTCAAACTTGGTCTTTTAAGAAAATCTTAAAAATGCAAATGAACAAATTTTTACTCAAAACTCTTCCAACCCCCGAACCAATCGCTCCCGCAAGTCGTAAATTAGTTAAAGCAAGTAAGAAATGCTTTATTTAGCGGAACGAGGTTCTTAAAGGTAAAATGACCGATCAGATCGTTACAAGTTCGGATAGTCTAGGACCCAAAAGAATGCTTTACTTGCAATATTTGAAATCTTGTTGTCAATTTAAAATGCTTAAAAGACATCAAACGTGTACATGAATTTCTAAAAGACTAGTCATCATTTCTTGACTTTTAAAAGAGAAATTGCATTTTCTTGGATAAATTTTTCCTGATGAAGTGTTATTGACTGTTTGAATGTGTGTATCTACGGGTAGCTGCATCGCATGTATGATTTCTGAGCGGGATAACTATATTATTTATATTTTACTGCGCAACATATATGATTCACGAGCGGGATATTGAATACATCTATGGTTCACGCCATTTGACCTCTCGTAGTGCACAATTTAAATATTATTGGATTGGGTCATACAACCTCGCCATGATTTGGACATCTTGTGTTGCTAGCCTTGAAATTCATAGATGTTGATATTTGTTCTCCCCGGCCAGAGATAAATGTATAAACGATGAAAATAAAATTGGAAATTTCCTATACAAGAAAAAATTTGTTTACTTGCCTCATGCTACTGAGTACATCCATATTTACTAAAATCCTTGATTTACTATATTATTGGACCACTAGTAAATGTCGAAGTCGACCTATCGTCTCTACTTTTTCGAGATTAGATGGGATACTTACTAAATACACTTTATTTTTGTACTCATACTACAGTTCGTGTGCATTTTTGTTGCACATGCACATGTACCTCTAGTGGCCCGATGGGTGTAGCAGCATGGACGATACGAAGATATGTGAGTTGCATCTCTCGAGGCGACTCGCATGCAGCATAGTCTCTTTCTGTGTATTGTATATACTTTCTGTCCAAATTTATACTTCGGACAGTTATTATATACACCTTGTTTTCCTAGAAATTGCTCATGCACTTGTGTCACTAGATTCTGGGATGATTATGGGATTATTCACTATTCAGGAATTGTTAAAGACATTGTTTAATGTATAAAAGAAAAATAATTTCAATATACACTAAAATGGAAATTTAACTAACTTCTTGGTGTTGGCTTGCCTAATAGTGGTATCCGGCACATAACAACCCTTAGTGGATTTTTGATGGTGACAACTTTAAAAACCAATTGTTTATCTTCTTGATTTTTAAAAAAGTCACTCGTTTTGGAAACAGTTTGCATTTTAAACGGAATGAAAAGCGTAATAAATGTTTGGTAAAAATATTTTAATACGCACGTGTATATTAATTGCCTAAATTGACCTTTAAATTAGTTTTAAAAATACATACATAAAAGTATTTTTACATGAAGTACAGACAAATGACGAAAATGAAATGGACAGGAAGTTAAGAATTTTATTTAGTAAAGTATAATTTAGGAATTAGGAAATATTTACGAATTAAATAGTCTAGCTCTTGATCATATCAAAAGTGTTTATAAGATAAAAAAGTAATTAACTGGGAGAGATCAATTTACGGCTTTAATTTTAGATATTTTGAGTCATAAGCATTCTTATTTTTTTGTTTGACAAATACCAAAAGTATTTCTTAAGGTATGTGCTTTTAAGCCAACTGGTTTTAGGGTACGTGCGTGGCGCGTGTACCCTATATTAATGAAGACAAAGATTTATTAAAAATATACATATTATAAATAAATATAATTGAGATATAAATTATAATGAAAGAAAACAAAAGTGTAAATTTCCAAAAAAACATCTATAAATGTTAATTATATTTTGTCTGCCGTAGTATAAGTATTGCTTTGTCATGAAATCATAAACTCATATGTATGGGTTATCTTTGTTGCTTAACTGTAATTGCGTGTCAAGGTTGCAACATAAATTTCAAATTCCTTTTTGGTAAGAAGTTTATTTATTTTTCCTTGCTGCATATTTTCCAAATGAATTATCGTTATGTGTCACGATCCATTTTCCATAATAGGTCATGATGGCGCCCGACACTATTGTCAGGCTAGCCAATGCGGAAATGTGATATAATTCTCATTTTACTTCTCATAATAAAGGACTTCTTCGGTTACAGATCGGCATGAAAGAGAAGCAGCTCACTGTAGAAGTCCCAAGCGTGCTCACTGATGCGCACCAGAATGATGTCGAGATCCACCTGCCTCAAATTCTGTACATTTAAGTTCAGAAGCGTAGCATGAGTACATAAACAACATGTACCGAGTAAGTATCTCGTCTAATCTCGAAAAAGTAGAGATAAGAGATCGACTTGATACTAACAACTGTCAAGACAATATAATATTAGAAAGAGATATATAACATGAAGGATCTCCAATAACACAAGTTTAAAAGAAAAGTCATATTCATGTTCTTGACCATAATTCAACTATCATTTTCCCTTTTTTCGTACTTAAACAAGTAATCATGTCATGTCTAAAATTAAGCATATATATCATGCACAATCATGTCGAGGTCGACGGACCGCTCCAATAGAAAAATAAATTGTGCATTGCCGAGGCTCGAACGGCCCGAACCATAGATGCATCTATTCTTACCAAAGCGATCGGCCTGATCCATAATTATCAAGAAAACATCAATAAGGCACATAAAGACTCATTTATATACAAGGAATCTCCTATCAAAGGCTTAACAAGTTCATGTGTCCACTTTTTAGTTTTTCTCAAGTCTCTAGCAATTCATAAATGATCATATTGGCAAGTAAAATAAGATATATTCCCCAATTAGGCATGATGTGGGTCCTAACTACCCAAGCAATTAACAATATAGTAGCTACGCACGAACTCTCATTACCTAGTACGTACGTAGCCCCCGCATTTAGCAACAATTACTCATTTATAATTCTATGGGGATAATTTCATCTTACAAGGTTAGAAGGGAGACTCACCTCGCTCTGAAGCACACTTCCAATATCAAGAACAAGCCAAAACCCTAAATTTGTAGCCGAACAAGCACAAACTAATTAAAATAAAGTATGAACTAGTCAATAAAGGTTTACAAGGTTGAATCTAACTATTTAAGTGATTTCCCAACCTTCCCCACAAGTTTCCTAAATTCTAACATGGGGCCCACATGCCCCGATTTCGAGATTTTTCGAAGGAAGTTATTCTCTATCACATAAGGATCACAAATATATGATTTCTATTTCATTACATAACAAAGCTTAAATCATAGTTTTGCAAAAACCCTACGTCTAGCTCTAACCCTTGATGTTTACTAAATTTTAGAATTTAATCTACCTAACGTTCATGTACTTAAGTTAAGGATGAAGGGAAATTACTTACTTTACGAAGCTATGCGGAAACCCTCTCTTGGAAGCACCCAACCGCCTAAGTGTGGAATGTGAAATGATAAAAATGGCTTTCGGTTCTAATTAGATGAACCCTCTACCCAGCTGTTTCCGCTTTTGAGGTGGGATTTCCGCTTCTGCAGAGTCCACTTCTGCAGTTCTGACCAGGATGGCTGGACCGCTTTTGCGGTCAAAGTGTCGCATATGAAGAACCTTTTATGGAGTTCCGTGACTGCTTTTGCGATTTTTCCCCTGGACTGCCTTGGCCGCATCTGTGGAGTCCTGACCGCATCGACGGTCCCGCTTCTGCGGTCCAAGAACAGCAGATGCAGTTATGGCAGAAGCAGCAGACTCAGTGCTTTTTTCAAGTTTTAACTTCACTCGAGCCTCGCTCGTTTGATGCTCGGGGCTCTCATACCCCGCCCGAACATAGTGACAAGTCTGAACAGACCTACTTGAACCCTTGGAGCACTCAAAAAACGCTAAACCAAGGAATGAAACCCCAAAATCAAATGAACCAAATCATTGAACTTCAAGTTCTAAATCTTCTTCCAACGGTCAAAACGCCCTTAAAATACTCGGATGACACAATTAAACAATAATTTCTTAGTTTCTTTAAATCTTTAAAACTTCAATTAAACAATTTCAAAAAAAAAATTTATTACTCGGGCTAAGAAATTCGGAATTCAATTTCGAGCATATGTTCAGATCCCATATTTTCCCATGGACCCTCCAGGACCCTCAAATCACGAATCTAGGCCTGTTTCACAAGAAAGTTGATCCAAACCAAACTTGTCCTTTTTACAAAAACTAAAAGAAGAAAATGGACATATTCTTACTCAAAACTCTTCCAACTTTCGAATCACCAATCTCGCAAGTCATAAATTATTTAAAGCAAGTGCGGGAAGTTTTATATAAGGGAAAGGGATTCTAAAACGCAAAACAACTAGTCAGGTCATTACATCTCAACTTCTTAAACAAACGTTCATACTCGAATGGTCATAGAAAAGTACCTGGACTGTTGAATAAGTGGGGATATCTGCTCCGCATGTCCTCCTCGGACTCCCAGGTCGCCTCCTCAACCTGTTGGCCCCTTCACTGGACCCTTACCATGGAAATTCTGCTGGACCTCAAGTGGCGATCCTATATGTCAATAATGGTAACTAGATCCTCCTCGTAGCCCAAACTCTCATCTAAAATGGTACTAAAGTTCAACACATGTGATATATCAGGATGATACTTTCGAAGCATCGATCATGAAAGGCTGGATGAACTCTCGATAAATTGGGAGGTAAAGCAAGCTCATAGGAAACCTCTCCAACTCGCCTCAACACCTCAAAAGGACCAATAAACCTTGGGCCTAGCTTTCCCTTCTTCCCGAACCTCTTAATTCCCTTCATTGGTGAGACTTTCAAGATAACCTTCTCTCCAATCATGAATGATACATCACGCGCCTTCTGATCCGCATAAATCTTCTGCCTTGACTGAGCTGTGCAGAGCCTCTCCGGAATAAACTTTACCTTATCCAAGATATCCTAAACCAAATCTATACCAAGTAACTTAGCCTCACCAGGCTCAAACCACCCGATAGGAGAACGACAATGCTGACCATACAATGCCTCATACAAGGCCATCTCTATGCTGGACTGATAGCTGTTATTATATGCAAACTCTTCCAAGAGTAAGAACTGATCACACTGCCCTCCTAAGTCAATCACACATGCTCTAAGAATATCCTCTAAAATCTGAACTGTCCGCTTTGACTTCCCGTCGGCCTGAGGATGGAATGCCGTGCCAAGTTCTACTTAGTTCCCCAACTCACTCTGAACAACTTTCCAGAAATGGGAAGTGAACCGAGGGCCTTTCTCTGATATGATAGAAACTGGCACACCGTGCAACCTAACTATCTCCTGAATGTAAATTTGAGTATATCTCTCCGCTGAATAGGTAGTTGCCACTAGAATAAAGTGAGTCGACTTGGTCAATCTATCCACAACAATCCACATTGAATCAACCTTTCGCAAAGTCCACGGCAACCCAACCAGAATCCATGCTGATGCGCTCCCACTTCTATTCCGGAATGGGCATCCGCTGAAGTAGGACACCTGGACTCTAGTGCTTATATTTTGCCTGCTAGCAATTCAAACATCTAGCTACATACTCCAAGATGACTGTCTTCATCGTCCACCACCAGTAATGCTGCCTCAAGTCACGATATATCTTCGTGGCATCCAGATGAATGGAGTACCTAGAACTTTAGGCCTCCTCTAGAATCTTTTATCTCAAGCCATAAAAATTAGGAACTCATACACGGCCTTGAAGCAGCAACACACCATCCTCGCCAATAGAAATCTCCTTGGCACCTCTCTAAAGTACCGTCTCTCTGAGAACCGCCAAATATGGATCATCAAACTGTTGGGATTTAATCTGCCCAAACAACGGAGACTGAGAAACCACACATCCAAGAACTCGGCTGGGCTCCGATATGTCCAATCTCACAAGTCTATTAGCTAAAGACTGGATGTCCAAAGCTAGTGGTCTCATCTCAGCAGGAATGAATGCCAAGCTACCCATACTCTCCGCCTTTCTACTCAAGGCATCCACGACCACTTTCGCCTTACCTGGATAATAAAGAATGGTAATGTCATAATCCTTTAGTAACTCAAGCCACATACGCTTCCTCAAATTGAGGTCCCTCTGCTTGAACAAATGCTGCAAGTTGCGATGGTTGGCGTAAACCTCACATGATACCCCATAGAAATAATGCCTCCATATCTTGAGAGCATGAACAATTGCCGCCAACTCTAGGTCATGCACAGGGTAATTATTCTCATGGACCTTTAGCTGGCTTAAAGCATATGCAATAACTTGCCCCTCCTGCATAAATACACATCCCAAGCCAATGCGATAAGCGTCACAATATACCGTATACATTCCTGAACCGGAAGGCAATACAAGAATTGGTGTTGTAGTCAAAGATGTCTTGAGCTTCTGGAAACTCTCCTAACAATCATCAGACCAATAGAATGTGGCACCCTTTTAGGTCAATCTAATCAGAGGTGATGCAATAGATGAAAAGCCATTCACAAATTGCTGGTACTAACCTGGTAACCCTAGGAAACTCCTAATCTTGGTTACTGAAGTAGGACGTGGCCAACTCTGAACTGCCTCAACCTTCTCGAGATCCACTTTAATACCTTCCCATGACACTACATGCCCCAAGAATGCCACTAACTCCAGCCAAAACTCACACTTGGAGAACTTAGCATAAAGCTACTGCTCTTGCAAGGTCCAGAGCACTACTCTCAAATGCTGCTCGTGCTCCCCCAAACTATGTGAGTATATTAAGATGTTGTCAGTGAAGACTATAACAAATGAATCAATATAAGACCGCTTGAGCATTAGTCAATCCAAATGACATCACCAGAAACTCATAGTGGCCCTATCTAGTCCTGAATGCAGTCTTCCAAACATCTGAATCCCGAATATGCAGTTGATGATACCCTGACCTCCAGTCAATCTTAAGAACACCCTAGCACCCTATAGTTGGTCAAACAAATCATAAGTACGGGGTAATAGATACTTGTTCTTGATGGTGACTTTTTTCAACTGGTGGTAATCAATGCACATCTGCATAGTCCCATCCTTCTTCTTCACAAATAGCACTGGAGCACCCCAAGGCGATACACTGGGCCTAACAAACTCTTTTGCTAACAACTCCTCCAACTGTTCCTTTAGCTCCTTCATCTCTTTAGGAGCTATACGGTATGGCAGGATAGATATAGGCTGAGTTCCTGGAGACAAATCAATACAGAAATCAATATCATGATCACGAGGCATGCTAGGAAGATCAGAAGGAAAAACATCATTGAACTCTCAAACTACTGGCAATGAATCAATCACTAGGTGCTCTGTGGTGGTGTCTCGAACATAAGCTAAATAAGCCAAGCACTCTTTATCAATCATGCGCTGAACCTTCAGGAAAGAAATAACACTGCTAGGAATGTCAAATGTGGAACCCTTCAACTCCAACCTCGGCAACCCTGGCATCGCTAGTGATATAGTCTTGGCATGGGAATCAAGGATGGCGTGATATGGAGAGAGCCAATCCATGCCCAGGATGACCTCAAAATCAATCACGGTAAGCAACAAAAGATCCGCTGTAGTTTCATAACCATAGAAAGTAACCACGCAAGAACGATAGACCCGATCCACAACCACGGAATCGCCCATAGGAGTGGACACATGGACAGGAACACCCAAAGTCTTATGAGAAGTAGCCAGGAAATGAGCAAACAGAGATGATACATACGAATAAGTAGACCTTGTATCAAATAATATCAATACATCTCTACCGCTAACAAAAATAATACTTGTGATGACGGCATTTGAGGCTAATGCATCTGGCCTAACTAGAAGAGCATAGAATATAGTTGGAGCACCGGTTGTCTAGCCTCCGCTTGACTAAGTAGTAGATGGATAACCGCTCCCTGTCTGGACTCCAGCTCTACAACGACCTCTACCAGTCTGTCCTCCACCTCTATGTGGCTGGGCCGCTGGTGCTTGAGTTATGGGGTGTTGCCCCTGCTGTACTGCCTTTTCCCTTAGCCTAGGGCAGTATCTCCTCATGTGGCCCATGTCCCTGCACTCAAAGCAATATGGTGTGGTGACCTGCTAGTCATATGGCTGACTCTAAATACCAAAAGATCCACTTGAAGAAGCTTGAATAGTCGGTTATTGGTATAAACTCTCTGGCATAGCACTAAAATAAAAACTGGAAGAGTCCGAAGAACCTGGATATCCACTGGATGAACCCTGAATAGCTGGAGGGCAATAGGAACTCTCTGGCATAACACTAAAATAGGAGCGCGTTGGAGCACCCTGAGCAGGTGGTGGTCCTGAAACTAAGAGCCTACTGGGATGACCCCTCCCAAAGTGACCTCTGCCCCTAGCTTGGCGCCTCCAAACTCTCCTGAGAATTTTGCCCTCTTATCCTGCTACATCTGCTCTCTACCCCTCAGACAGTAACCCTCAATCCTGCGAGCAATCACAAGTACTAGGTGATACCTAGTGCCCATCTCTACTACTCGGGCCATTCCAGACCGGATAGTGGGGATTAACCCCACAAAAAATCTCTATACTCTCTCTGCCTCCGTGGGAAGTATCATAAGTTCATGGTGAGACAACTCAGAGAACCTCGCCTCATAATCAGTCACTAAAATCTAACCCTACTCTAGATGCTCAAACTGATGACGCGACTCTTCCCTCTCAGAGAGTGGAATGTATCTATTAAGGAATAACTGAGTAAACTGACCCCAAGTGAGAGAAGGAGTGCCTACTGGTCTACTAAGTGCATAAGATTTCCACCATCAATAGGACCTGCTCTCCAGCTGAAAAGTAATGAAGTCGACTCTATGCGACTCCAATATTCTCATATTGTGCAGTCTATCCCTCACCTGTCAATGAAATCATGGGCATCCTCATGATGCTCACACCTAAAGACTAGAGGGTGCAACCTGGTCCATCTGTCCAATAACTTGTGTGGATCACCATCCACAGTTATCCTGGGATGGGGCGCCACTGCAGCAACTAGCTGAACCCCATCTGCAGGTAGTGTACCCGGAGTCTGATATACTACAGCTGCATGTCCTGGAGCCTTGGCAGTAGGAGTCTGGGCTACCCCTCCCACCTGTGAAGAAGTTGGGTCCGCTAGAAATAAATAAGCCTAAGTCATAGTGTCCATGAGCCGAAGCATGCAGCCTATGACCTCCTGCAATCCCGGTGCTGTCATGAAATCCACTAAAATAGGCACAACTGCAGGCACCTCATCCTGCTCCTCAATAGTGGGATCCCTCGCAGGATCTACTGGTGATGAAACCAGAATAGCTCTAAAATGCCCTCGTCCCTTACCACGGGTCAGTTCCCTCCCCCGACCTCTACCCCGGCTTTTGGTAACACGGGGAACGGCTCCTCCCGAGTTTGGAACATTGGCAGTACGGGTCCTCACCATCTGTGAGAGAATAGAAGAGGAGAATTTAGTACACTGACAACTGCACGATGGAAATGAATAAAGAGTAGTCTTTCCTGACACCCTATAGCCTCTCGAAGATAAATAGAGACGTCTTCGTACCGATCTACAAGACTCTATTAGGTTTTCTCATAACTTGTAAGGCCCACATAAAACTAGTGCTCTTATGCCATGTTGTCACGACCCATTTTCCATAATAGGTCATGATGGCACCCGACACCATTGTCAGTCCAACCAATGTGTAAATGTGATGTAATTCTCATTTTACTTTAACTAAAGACAATTATAATAGATTTTCGAAATAAAGGTAATACCAGTAAAGATCATAATGTGTCAAAATGACAATACAACCTAAAACAAATATCTACTACTGTGTGTACTAGAACTTGGCGTCACAAGCTACGGGCGACTAGTAGAATATACACAAAAGAATAATAACTATCCTACTATCTGAATCAGGAGAGACAGAAACAAAAGTATGAGGAAGGACTTCTTCGGCTGCGGATCGGCATGAAAGAGAAGCAGCTCACCGTAGAAGTCCCAATCGTGCTCACTGATGCGCACCAGAATGATGTCCAGATCCACCTGCCTCAAATATTGTACATTTAAGTACAGAAACGTGGCATGAGTACATAAACAACATGTACCCAGTTAGTATCCCGTCTAATCTCGAAGAAGTAGAAACGAGAGGTTGACTTGATACTTACTAAGGTCAAGACAATATAATAATAATACAAGATATACAGCCTCCAATAACACAAGTTTAAAAGAAAAGTCATATTCATGTTCTTGACCATAATTCTACTACCATTTTTTCTTTTCCGTACATAAACAATTAATCATGTCATGTCTAAACTTAAGCATATATATCATGCGCAATCATGCCGAGGTTGATGGCCCGCTCCAACAGAAAAATAAATTGTGTACTGCCGAGGGTCGAACGGTCTGAACCATAGATGCATCTATTCTCATCGAGGCAATCAGCCCGATCCATAATTATCAAAAAAAACATCAAGAAAGCACACGAAGGATCATTTATATACAAGGAATCTCCTATCAAGGCTTAACAAGTTCATGTGTCCACTTTTCAACTTTTCTCAAGTCTCTAGCAATTCATAAATGATCATATTGGCAAGTAAAATAAGAGATATTTCACAATTAGGCATGATGTGGGTCCTAAACTACCCAAGCAATTAACAACATAGTAGCTATGCACGGACTCTCATCACCTAGTACCATTTAGCAACAATTACTCAATTATAATCCTATGGGAACCATTCCCTCTTACAAGGTTAGAAAGGAGACTTACCTCACTCTGGAGCGTACTTCGAATATCAAGAACAAGACAAAAACCTCAATTCATAGTCGAACGAGCACAAACTAAGTAAAATAAAGTAAGAACTAATCAATAAAGGCTTACAAGGTTGAATTATAACTATATAAGTGGTTTCCCACCCTTTCTGTAACGACCCAACCGGTTGTTTTGAGATACGGCGCGTCATTCAGCAGTTTGAGGCCATGAGCAACTTCATCTCAAGTATATTGACTTGTGTGTATGGTCAGAATTAAAATTCAAGAAGTTTGGAGTCAAATTAAATGAAAATTCTTATTTCCAAAGCTAAAAACTGAAGAAATGAACTAGGATTGGAATTTTGAGTATACGACCTCGGAATTGAGATTTGAAGGTTCCAACAGGTTCATATGATGATTTCGGACTTGGGCGTATGCCTCGATCGGGTTTTGGATAACCCGGGAACGTTTTGGCGCATATTATGGAAGATAGCATTTTAGAAGAAATTGCATCAATTTGGCTTAAAATGCATTTTAGTGTTATTAATGTCCGTTTGGGATTCCGAGACTGGGAGTAGCTCCGTATGGTTATTCTGGATTTGGGAGTGCGATCGGAAGTGAATTCGGAGGTCCGTGGGTCATTTTGGAGTCGTTTGGCGAAAGATAGAAAATTGAAGGTTTTTCAGAAAATTTGACCGGAAGTGGAAATTTTGATATCGGACTCAAAATGCAAATCTTATGGTTCGGATAGTTTCGTTAGGTGATTTGGGACTTAGGAGTGTGTCCGGAATATTTTTGTGACGACCGGTGTAGAATTAAGCTTGAATTGGCAAAGTTAGTATTTTGGCGAATTTCGGTTGATAGGTGAAATTTTGATCCGAGGGTCAGAATGGAATTCCGAAAGTTTCTGTAGCTTCGATATATCATTTTGAACGTGTGTGCAAAATTTGAAGTCAATCGGATGCGATTTGATAGGTTTCGGCATCGGAAATAGAAGTTGGAAACTTCATAGTTCATAAAGTTTGAATCGGGGTGTAATTCATAGTTTTAGAGTTGTTTGATGTGGTTTGAGGCCTCGAGCAAGTCCTTAATGTGCTTTGGGGTTGGTTGGTATGATTGATTGGGGTCCCGGGGGCCTCGGGTGTGTTTCGGGTTGTGATCACGCTCTTATTTGATGTTTCAACCTTTGCTTCTTTGAACATAAAGGGGTACCATATTAGGTAAATGATCTCCAAATTCAATTTTGTTTGAACTATTAGATCCGTATCAAAATTACGGAGCCATAGGAAAAAGAATCATCGAATTTGGACATCGTATGAGGAAGTTATGCTTATTTTTGTGTCAGGGAAAAACTGCTGCTTCTGGTATGCTCGCAATTGCGAACATTTCCATCGCGATTGCGATCCAGTTCGCAATTGCGAACTTTTTGTCGCAAATGCGACCCTTCCCAGCCTCTCTTTGTTCGCAATTGCGAAGAACTTCTTCGTTTTTGCGAGGGTTCGCAATTGCGAACCCTGGATCGCAAATGCGACTTCCGCAGCTTGATTTTAGCTGTGAACCTCGAGTTTTTGCTTCATTTTTTCCATATTTTGAGCCCTAGGTCCGAGAATGGGCGATTTTGAGAGTGGATTTTCATACCAAATCATTGGGTAAGTTCCTCTAACTAGTTTTCAACCTTTATTTTGTGTTTATACCTTAGATTTAACATCAAAATTCATGAGAATCAAAAGGAGAATTTGGGTTTTAAAGAAAAACCTAGAAATTGAGATTTTTGGATTTTGACCACGATTTTGAGTATGGAATTAAGAGAAATTTATATATTTGAGTTCCTAAGGTCATGGGTAATCTTTATCTTCAAAAAATTTCAGATTCCGAGCTCGTCGGTCCGAGGGCATTTTGGTCATTTTACATAATTTCACGTATTAGCTTAGAATTTATGTGTAGAATAAATTACTTGAATTATTATTTACAATATGCAATTTATTTGGATAGAGTTGAGCCACTCGGAGTCGGATACTCGTGGCAACGGAGTCGTTTCTTAGCGGTTTTGTACCGGAATTGAGGTAAGTGGCTTGTCTAACCTCGTGTGGGCGAATTTTCACCCCTAGGATATTATGTGATAGTTTAAATGCCTTGTATGCGAGGTGACGGGCGTATACATGAGTTGGTTGTTGAACACGCACTTTAATTAAAATGTTCGATGAGCGATATTCCTGTCCATGGCTGTCAATTTGATATTTTTACCCGGTAGTGGTTAGGAAAGCATGATTAGGTAGTACTTAACTGTTTAGTTGCCTAATTGCCTTATTTGAACTCCTTGATAATTATTGGCACTATTTTTCGGTGAAGTTATAGTTAAGCATAATTGATCTCTCTGTGTATTCCTTTATTTGCTGTGCTTGTCGACTGCGGGTTCGAGTCCCGGAGACCCAAGGCTGTGGGTTCGATTCCCAGAGACCCGGCGTGATATTGGTAGGGACTACGGGTTCGATTCCCGAGATCCCGAGTTATTGGTAGGGACTACGGGTTCGATTCCCGAGATCCTGAGTTATTGGTAGGGACTACGGGTTCGATTCCCGAGATCCTGAGTTATTGGTAGGGACTACGGGTTCGATTCCCGAGATCCTGAGTTATTGGTAGGGACTACGGGTTCGATTCCCGAGATCCTGAGTTATTGGTAGGGACTGCGGGTTCGATTCCCGGAGATCCTGAGTTATAGATTATGTATTGAGATATGGGCCGCGGGTTCGATTCCCGGAGACCCAGAGGTACTGTCAATGGGACTGTGGGTTCGATTCCTACAGGTCCTGGACTTGTTTTATTGAGTTGGCTATTCATTGTTAGCTTAATTGTAGACAATTGTAGTAATCATCTTATTGTTGCTAGTTCGGAAATTTATTATTCATTTAAACTGCTTATTGTTGTTATTATCATTGTATTATTGTTTCTCAGGTAGGGCCCTGACCTTCCTCGTCACTACTCCATCGAGGTTAGGCTTGGCACTTACCGAGTACCGCTGTGGTGTACTCATGCTACTCTTCTGCACACTTTTGTTGTGCAGATCCAGGTACATCAGAGCAGGCTCGTACTAGGTGATTCTGCAGCTTTTGGGAGACCTCGAGGTATGATCTGCTACGTCCGCGGATCCGGAGGCCTTCCTTCTATTCTAGTGCTAGTAGATGTTTTTCCTTCATTTCATTGTTAGATACTCCTTTTACATAGAGCTACAATTGTATGATCTCTTTTAGTCTGTGTTACCCGTGGGATTCCGGGTCTTGGTAGTGTTTTAAACAGTGTATTTGACTGGTGTATGTGCCAAGCGGTACGGATTACATTCCTTTCATCTTATTTTCCGCTAATTCTTATTAAATGTTCATAAACTGGTATATTCCGCAACGTGTTAGGCTTACCTAGTCGTGGGGACTGGGTGCCATCACGGCATGTTCACGATTGGTGAACTAGGGTCGTGACAAGTTGGTATCAGAGCTCTAGGTTCATAGGAGTCACGGGACACAGACCGGTTACTTAGATTCTCGTTGATCGATACGGAGACGTCTGTATTTATTTACGAGGGGCTATGTAACTGTTTAGGAAACTCTTCAATTCTTTGAATTCTTTATCGTGCGCCATTTATTCAGTTGGAGCCAATGTCATACGTTCTTTTGCATCCACTCGTGTATTGAAATTTGTGCGCTCGGTATCGAGTATGAGCCGACGGTTCATGCTGCTGCAGAGGGACTTCAAGGGAGTCAAGAATTTACTCAACCATTGTTACCGCGTGTCATCCATATCGATAATGCAAGAGAATTGAGATATCTTCAATTGTGCACATGGGGGTGCACTAGATTCTGACATTCTATTGTTAGGTACGGTCTTGAGAAGGTTTACTTAGCTGCCTAAATCGTCACAGCAATGGTAGAATCACAAGGTGGATGTAGATCTAAAGATAGTTGGTGGTAATAAAGACTATATGGTTCATATGAGATATCTATTTAGCGAAGGATTCGGCCAGCAGAGATACTGGGGGGATATGAGTTTAACTGTCTTAAGAAGGACATGTGCCAAACGAATGTCTTGGGTTGTCTTATGATGAAGACGTACAAATGATAAAGGCTATTGTCATGGATTAGCAAGATGTATCTTAAGGCTTCGTGCCAAGTGAAAGGATTTCACTATCAACGATCAAATTATGGGTCATGTGTCATATCAGATTTGGCCTGCGATGTATTTAGGTACTATTTAAAAAGTTCTTGAAAACTTGCGGATGGGCAAGAGTTGAGGCTCGTATGGCATGATGATGGGACTTTAGATGTTCCTGTGTCCCTAATAAATTCTACCTTTCATTATAAGCAGGGAAGGTTTCGGTGAAGGCTACATGGTGTTTTGTAGGTGTGAGAATCACAGTATGTCTTATGCTGTCGCGGTAAATAATGCTCGATGCATGGAGCGAAAAGATGTTTGGTTGTATTGGGATGAGGTCATACCCTATGGTGTTAGAGTGCTAATAGAGCACAGGTGGTTATATTCGTTGGATCAAGTGAGTTGTAGTTGAATAATAGTAAATGACTTGAGAGAATGGTTCTAATGTGTTCGAGAGTCGTGTAATAGTGGCTTTGGGCTAAATGGGAGAGTCCCACCGCTTAAGATTGGGTCGCATGGTTAATTACCTGTGTGAATTCTGGATACTAGCGTATTATTGTGTTATTGCAGCCACGGAAAAGGGCCATGAGTGGTAATTTGAGTATATAAATTGTTGAATGCATGTTATGGTTAGCCTTACTGGCTCGTGTTCAAACTTGAGGAAAGATTCATGATTTATGCCTCGAATAGGTGCAGGCTTCGCGGAAAGTGTTTCCGTTGGGGGCTTTATCGAGAGGGTATTCATATGTAATAAAATTCAATAGAGTTGGTTGCGTACTGGGGCAAGTCAGGGCCGGATGGCTCTCAATAGCGGTCCTAGTGAATTCAAGAGGTAAAGTGTGGTGCCTGATAATTCTGAGTCTATAAGTACAGTTGAGGCTCAAGCTTTTGAAGCAACTTATGAAGAAAGGCACAAAATGATCTATGATGTTTTGACTTGTGGTGTAGTATTTGAGAGACATGAAATGGTCGTCGTTCTTGAGATAGCATGGCCTCGTGATTTAAGGTCACTCGGGGTAAGTGCGGTTGGAATAAGTTAGGTATTGAAGGAAGATATTAACATTTCTAAGGCAATCAAGGATAACCTGGAAGGAAGTAGATTGATCGGCCATAGTTGAGTTGGCGTATTAGTGTCAATGATCGGTTCATGCAACGTGATCGAATTATGCATGTGATTTGTGGCGGTGCATTTGAGACTTGTCGGCCGCAGTGATTGATGTTATTCTGAAGTATTCTTCTGTTAAGGGCTTGTTATGAGTAGGAAGATCTCGAGAAGGGTTATGGTGGCTTGGACCACTACTTATGGATTGGCATATTCGATGGTTATGAGAATTCGCCGTATGTTGTTATAGTTCTCCTGCAGTGAGCTTAATGAAAAGTCTTATGTGATGAAGTATTAGCCTATCGTCGGTTCTAGAGCTATGATGGAAATTGTGCCTATCGTATATCGGCACGTGGGGTACAGTGAGTAGTATGAAAATTTGAAGTAAGGACCAAGGTCACAATTTGGTCAATGAATGTGATATAAAGAGCTCGGATGAGCAGGGAAAGAGTGTCAGTGTTTTGAGTAAGATGGGTATTAACATCAGTATCATTTGAGATCGGTGTTCTATGAGAAAGGCTTTGCATCCCGATTAGGGACTCCTGATCGCTTTTCAGTGTTAGTGCAGCCGGTGGGTTGAATGTGCAGGTCCGTTTAATTATTCGGAAGATGGTGGGAGCTTGACCCACAAGAAGATTGTATAGGTGTGACTTGTAGTCACTTGATTGGTTAGAAATTTAAACCAAGTATGAGGATTTTGGTGATATCATCCATTTGAGAACTTATGCCTGGAGGGCACTCTGCTTAGTGGGTTATAGACCTGTGAAATATTATTGACTTAGCTTGGCACGACCGGGATAGACTTAAGGTCGGTGGATAGATTTAAATGTGGAAGTGAGCCTTGCGTCAGGCCAGTTATATTTCTTCCAGCAATGCGCCCTTTATGGAGGGATAGTCGCGGTCTTATTTCGCAGTTAGTTAATTCAAGTAAAGATATATTGCACCGTATGAGTGTGTGACGGCTTGGTAAGTTCCTTATGTGTTGAGGTTCCGCTCAGCGGTGATGTTATATGAGCATGATGGCTCTTGAGGCTCATATCTTATGTCGCACCTCGGTTGTGCTTGAGTTCATAGCCTATAGCGCTATATGTTTTCATTGAGTCTGATATCATGCACCTTAGTGTGCTTATGATCGATATTCAGTATTTTGATGTGATAAGCTATTCAGCTCGACATATGACTCTTTGTGTGAGTCTATAGTGTTGGGATCGGGTGGCACGCCGCCATGGATATATTGTTGGGATCGGGTGGCACGCCGCCATGGTCATATTGTTGGGATCGGGTTGCACGCCGCAACAATGTGATGTTTATTTCAGTGTCTATAATTGCTTTTATGTGTTCTGTTTCCTATTTTCTGAGGAGGTCCATGTTAATGTGAGAGTTGAATAGTTCTCTCTAGTGTTCGCCTTCCTTTTGTATCACGTACGAATCAGTAGCCTACTGGCATATTGTGTCATCTTGTGGGACTTTTGATTATGTCTGAGGTGGCTTATCGCCTGAGCAGTTCGTACCGGGTGAGATGAGGTTATGGGATTTGGGGTCAGTGCAAACTGATTATATGAAGTATATTATAGAGGAAAATAACATTCTCTGGTTTAGGACAAGGTAATGGATCTTGTTAGAAGTATAGACTGAATGATTTGTTGACTTGGCAACTAAATATGAATTCCTGCACATCCCTTCCGTTGTATCGGTGTTGCAAAAGCTAGAGCAAGACCCATATAGGTCATGAGATGCAATGAGAGCATCAGATTTGTGGAATTTCGACTATTATATTTAAAGAATATTATTGTGGTCCCATTAGTAAAGTGATGCAAAGTGTGAATTCAACAAAGTTATGCAATCATGTATGGGTACAGCGTGTGAAGAATGATATTGTGGTCGTATGATGGAAACATGCTAGGCAGGAAATTCCGGATGTTGGAATTGGGTCTAATGGCTTATTTACTCGAATAAAGGAGTATGTCTATAGAGTTATCGAGCTAATGTGCTCAAATGAGTTGCGGAAGCACAGGAAGTTGCATGAGATGTTAAACCAGTGATTTCAGACTACTTCAGTGTAGTTCTCAGCACGTTCGAGGACGAACGTATGTTTAAGTGGGGGAGATTGTAACGACCCAACCGGTCGTTTTGAGATACGGCACGTCATTCAGCAGTTTGAGGCCATGAGCAACTTCATCTCAAGTATATTGACTTGTGTGTATGGTCAGAATTAAAATTCAAGAAGTTTGGAGTCAAATTTAAATGAAAATTCTTATTTCCAAAGCTTAAAACTGAAGAAATGAACTAGGATTGGAATTTTGAGTATACGACCTCGGAATTGAGATTTGAAGGTTCCAACAAGTTCATATGATGATTTCGGACTTGGGCGTATGCCTGGATCGGGATTTGGATAACCCGGGAACGTTTTGGCGCATATTATGGAAGATAGCATTTTAGAAGAAATTGCATCAATTTGGCTTAAAATGCATTTTAGTGTTATTAATGTCCGTTTGGGATTTCCGAGACTGGGAGTAGCTCCGTATGGTTATTCTGGATTTGGGAGCGCGATCGGAAGTGAATTCGGAGGTCCGTGGGTCATTTTGGAGTCGTTTGGCGAAAGATAGAAAATTGAAGGTTTTTCAGAAAATTTGACCGGAAGTGGAAATTTTGATATCGGACTCAAAATGCAAATCTTATGGTTCGGATAGTTTCGTTAGGTGATTTGGGACTTAGGAGTGTGTCCGGAATATTTTTGTGACGACCGGTGTAGAATTAAGCTTGAATTGGCAAAGTTAGTATGTTGGCGAATTTCGGTTGATAGGTGAGATTTTGATCCGAGGGTCAGAATAGAATTCCGAAAGTTTCTGTAGCTTCGATATATCATTTTGAACGTGTGTGCAAAATTTGAAGTCAATCGGATGCGATTTGATAGGTTTCGGCATCGGAAATAGAAGTTGGAAACTTCATAGTTCATAAAGTTTGAATCGGGGTGTAATTTATGGTTTTAGAGTTGTTTGATGTGGTTTGAGGCCTCGAGCAAGTCCGTAATGTGCTTTGGGGTTGTTTGGTATGATTGATTGGGGTCCCGGGGGCCTCGGGTGTGTTTCGGGTTGTGATCACGCTCTTATTTGATGTTTCAACCTTTGCTTCTTTGAACATAAAGGGGTACCATATTAGGTAAATGATCTCCAAATTCAATTTTGTTTGAACCATTAGATCCGTATCGAAATTACGGAGCCATAGGAAAAAGAATCATCGAATTTGGACATCGTATGAGGAAGTTATGCTTATTTTTGTGTCGGGGAAAAACTGCTGCTTCCGGTATGCTCGCAATTGCGAACATTTCCATCGCAATGGCGATGCCAGTTCGCAATTGCGAACTTTTTGTCGCAAATGTGACCCTTCCCAGCCTCTCTTTGTTCGCAATTGCGAAGAACTTCTTCGTTTTTGCGAGGGTTCGCAATGGATCGCAAATGCGACTTCTGCAGCTTGATTTTAGCTGTGAACCTCGAGTTTTTGCTTCATTTTTACCATATTTTGAGCCCTAGGTCCGAGAATGGGCGATTTTGAGAGTGGATTTTCATACCAAATCATTGGGTAAGTTCCTCTAACTAGTTTTCAACCTTTATTTTGTGTTTATACCTTAGATTTAACATCAAAATTCATGAGAATCAAAAGGAGAATTTGGGTTTTAAAGAAAAACCTAGAAATTGAGATTTTTGGATTTTGACCACGATTTTGAGTATGGAATTAAGAGAAATTTATATATTTGAGTTCCTAAGGTCATGGGTAATCTTTATCTTCAAAAATTTTCAGATTCCGAGATCGTCGGTCCGAGGGCATTTTGGTCATTTTACATAATTTCACGTATTAGCTTAGAATTTATGTGTAGAATAAATTACTTGAATTATTATTTACAATATGCAATTTATTTGGATAGAGTTGAGCCACTCGGAGTCGGATACTCGTGGCAACGGAGTCGTTTCTTAGCGGTTTTGTACCGAAATTGAGGTAAGTGGCTTGTCTAACCTCGTGTGGGGGAATTTTCACCCCTAGGATATTATGTGATAGTTTAAATGCCTTGTATGCGAGGTGACGGGCGTATACATGCGCTGGTTGTTGAACACGCACTTTAATTAAAATGTTCGATGAGCGATATTCCTGTCCTTGGCTGTCAATTTGATATTTTTACCCGGTAGTGGTTAGGAAAGCATGATTAGGTAGTACTTAACTGTTTAGTTGCCTAATTGCCTTATTTGAACTCCTTGATAATTATTGGCACTATTTTTCGGTGAAGTTATAGTTAAGCATAATTGATCTCTCTGTGAATTCCTTTATTTGTTGTGCTTGTGGACTGCGGGTTCGATTCCCGGAGACCCAGGGCTGTGGGTTCGATTCCCAGAGACCCGACGTGATATTGGTAGGGACTACGGGTTCGATTCCCGAGATCCTGAGTTATTGGTAGGGACTACGGGTTCGATTCCCGAGATCCCGAGTTATTGGTAGGGACTACGGGTTCGATTCCCGAGATCCTGAGTTATTGGTAGGGACTACGGGTTCGATTCCCGAGATCATGAGTTATTGGTAGGGACTACGGGTTCGATTCCCGAGATCCTGAGTTATTGGTAGGGACTGCGGGTTCGATTCCCGGAGATCCCGAGTAATTGATTATTTATTGAGATATGGGCTACGGGTTAGATTCCCGGAGACCCAGAGGTACTGTCAATGGGACTGTGGGTTCGATTCCTATAGGTCCTGGACTTGTTTTATTGAGTTGGCTATTCATTGTTAGCTTAATTGTAGACGATTGTAGTAATCATCTTATTGTTGCTAGTTCGGAAATTTATTATTCATTTAAACTGCTTATTGTTGTTATTATCATTGTATTATTGTTTCTCAGTAGGGCCCTGACCTTCCTCGTCACTACTCCATCGAGGTTAGGCTTGGCACTTACTGAGTACCGCTGTGGTGTACTCATGCTACTTTTCTGCACACTTTTGTTGTGCAGATCCAGGTACATCAGGGCAGGCTCACACCAGGTGATTCAACAGCGTTTTGGGAGACCTCGAGGTATGATCTGCTATGTCCGCGGATCCGGAGGCCTTCCTTCTATTCTAGTGCTAGTAGATGTTTTTCCTTCATTCCGTTGTTAGATACTCCTTTTACATAGAGCTACAATTGTATGATCTCTTTTAGTTTGTGTTACCCGTGGGATTCCGGGTCTTGGTAGTGTTTTAAACAGCGTATTTGATTGGTGTATGTGCCAAGCAGCACGGATTTCATTCCTTTCATCTTATTTTCCACTAAATTCTTATTAAATGTTCATAAACTGGTATATTCCGCAACGTGTTAGGCTTACCTAGTCGTGGGGACTGGGTGCCATCACGGCATGTTCACGATTGGTGAACTAGGGTCGTGACAAGTTGGTATCAGAGCTCTAGGTTCATAGGAGTCACGGGACACAGACCGGTTACTTAGATTCTCGTTGATCGATACGGAGACGTCTGTATTTATTTACGAGGGGCTATGTAACTGTTTAGGAAACTCTTCAATTCTTTGAATTCTTTATCGTGCGCCATTTATTCAGTTGGAGCCAATGTCATACGTTCTTTTGCATCCACTCGTGTATTGAAATTTGTGCGCTCGGTATCGAGTATGAGCCGACGGTTCATGCTGCTGCAGAGGGACTTCAAGGGAGTCAAGAATTTACTCAACCATTGTTACCGCGTGTCATCCATATCGATAATGCAAGAGAATTGAGAGATCTTCAATTGTGCACATGGGGGTGCACTAGATTCTGGACATTCGATTGATAAGTACGGTCTTGAGAAGGTTTACTTAGCTGCCTAATCGTCACAACAATGGTAGAATCACAAGGTGGATGTAGATCTAAAGATGGTTGGTGGTAATAAAGACTATATGGTTCATATGAGATATCTATTTAGCGAAGGATTCAGCCAGCAGAGATACTGGGGGGATATGAGTTTAACTGTCTTAAGAAGGACATGTGCCAAACGAATGTCTTGGGCTGTCTTATGATGAAGACGTACAAATGATAAAGGCTATTGTCATGGATTAGCAAGATGTACCTTAAGGCTTCGTGCCAAGTGAAAGGATTTCACTATCAACGATCAAATTATGGGTCATGTGTCATATCAGATTTGGCCTGCGATGTATTTAGGTACTATTCAAAAAGTTCTTGAAAACTTGCGGATGTGCAAGAGTTGAGGCTCGTATGGCATGATGATGGGACTTTAGATGTTCCTGTGTCCCTAATAAATTCTACCTTTCATTATAAGCAGGGAAGATTTCGGTGAAGGCTACATGGTGCTTTGTAGGTGTGAGAATCACAGTATGTCTTATGCCGTCGCGGTAAATAATGCTCGATGCATGGAGCGAGAAGATGTTTGGTTGTATTGGGATGAGGTCATACCATATGGTGTTAGAGTGCTAATAGAGCACAGGTGGTTATATTCGTTGGATCAAGTGAGTTGCAGTTGAATAATAGTAAATGACTTGAGAGAATGGTTCTAATATGTTCGAGAGTCGTGTAATAGTGGCTTTGGGCTAAATGGGAGAGTCCCACCGCTTAAGATTGGGTCGCATGGTTAATTACTTGTGTGAATTCTGGATACTAGCGTATTATTGTGTTATTGCAGCCACGAAAAAGGGCCATGAGTGGTAATTTGAGTATATAAATTGTTGAATGCATGTTATGGTTAGCCTTACTGGCTCGTGTTCAAACTTGAGGAAAGATTCATGATTTATGCCTCGAATAGGTGCAGGCTTCGCGGAAAGTGTTTCCGTTGGGGGCTTTATCGAGAGGGTATTCATATGTAATAAAATTCAATAGAGTTGGTTGCGTACTGGGGCAAGTCAGGGCCGGATGGCTCTCAATAGCGGTCCTAGTGAATTCAAGAGGTAAAGTGTGGTGCCTGATAATTCTGAATCTATAAGTACGGTTGAGGCTCAAGCTTTTGAAGCAACTTATGAAGAAAGGCACAAAACGATCTATGATGTTTTGACTTGTGGTGTAGTATTTGAGAGACATGAAATGGTCGTCGTTCTTGAGATAGCATGGCCTCATGATTTAAGGTCACTCGGGGTAAGTGCGGTTGGAATAAGTTAGGTATTGAAGGAAGATATTAACATTTCTAAGGCAATCAAGGATAACCTGGAAGGAAGTAGATTGATCGGCATAGTTGAGTTGGCGTATTAGTGTCAATGATCGGTTCATGCAACGTGATCGAATTATGCATGTGATTTGTGGCGGTGCATTTGAGACTTGTCGGCCGCAGTGATTGATGTTATTCTAAAGTATTCTTCTGTTAAGGGCTTGTTATGAGTAGGAAGATCTCGAGAAGGGTTGTGGTGGCTTGGACCACTACTTATGGATTGGCATATTCGATGGTTATGAGAATTCGCCGTATGTTGTTATAGTTCTCCTACAGTGAGCTTAATGAAAAGTCTTATGTGATGAAGTATTAACCTATCGTCAGTTCTAGAGCTATGATGGAAATTGTGCCTATCGTATATCGGCACGTGGGGTGCAGTGAGTAGTATGAAAATTTGAAATAAGGACCAAGGTCACAATTTGGTCAATGAATGTGATATAAAAAGCTCGGATGAGCAGGGAAAGAGTGTCACTGTTTTAAGTAAGATGGGTATTAACATCAGTATCATTTGAGATCGGTGTTCTATGAGAAAGGCTTCACATCCCGGTTAGGGACTCCTGATCGCTTTTCAGTGTTAGTGCAGCCGGTGGGCTGAATGTGCAAGTCCGTTTAATTATTCGGAAGATGGTGGGAGCTTGACCCACAAGAAGATTGTATAGGTGTGACTTGTAGTCACTTGATTGGTTAGAAATTTAAACCAAGTATGAGGAGTTTGGTGATATCATCCATTTGAGAACTTATGCCTGGAGGGCACTCTGCTTATTGGGTTATAGACCTGTGAAATACTATTGACTTAGCTTGGCACGACCAGGATAGACTTAAGGTCGGTGGATAGATTTAAATGTGGAAGTGAGCCTTGCGTCAGGCCAGTTATATTTCTTCCAGCAATGCGCCCTTTATGGAGGGATAGTCGCGGTCTTATTTCGCAGTTAGTTAATTCAAGTAAAGATATATTGCACCGTATGAGTGTGTGACGGCTTGGTAAGTTCCTTATGTGTTGAGGTTCCGCTCAATGGTGATGTTATATGAGCATGATGGCTCTTGAGGCTCATATCTTATGTCGCACCTCAGTTGTGCTTGAGTTCATAGCCTATAGCGCTATATGTTTTCATTGAGTCTGATATCATGCACCTTAGTGTGCTTATGATCGATATTCAGTATTTTGATGTGATGAGCTATTCAGCTCGACATATGACTCTTTGTATGAGTCTATATTGTTGGGATCGGGTGGCACGCCGCCATGGATATATTGTTAGGATCGGGTGGCACGCCGCCATGGTCATATTGTTGGGATCGGGTTGCACGCCGCAACAATGTGATGTTTATTTCAGTGTCTATAATTGCTTTTATGTGTTCTGTTTCCTATTTTCTGAGGAGGTCCATGTTAATGTGAGATTTGAATAGTTCTCTCTAGTGTTCGCCTTCCTTTTGTATCACGTACGAATCAGTAGCCTACTAGCACATTGTGTCATCTTGTGGGACTTTTGATTATGTCTGAGGTGGCTTATCGCCTGAGCAGTTCGTACTGGGTGAGATGAGGTTATGGGATTTGGGGTCAGTGCAAACCGATTATATGAAGTATATTATAGAGGAAAATAACATTCTCTGGTTTAGGACAAGGTAATGGATCTTGTTAGAAGTATAGACTGAATGATTTGTTGACTTGGCAACTAAATATGAATTCCTGCACATCCCTTCCGTTGTATCGGTGTTGCAAAAGCTAGAGCAAGACCCATGTAGGTCATGAGATGCAATGAGAGCATCAGATTTGTGGAATTTCGACTATTATATTTAAAGAATATTATTGTGGTCCCATTAGTAAAGTGATGCAAAGTGTGAATTCAACAAAGTTATGCAATCATGTATGGGTACAGCGTGTGAAGAATGATATTGTGGTCGTATGATGGAAACATGCTAGGCAGGAAATTCCGGATGTTGGAATTGGGTCTAATGGCTTATTTACTCGAATAAAGGAGTATGTCTATAGAGTTATCGAGCTAATGTGCTCAAATGAGTTGCGGAAGCACAGGAAGTTGCATGAGATGTTAAACCAGTGATTTCAGACTACTTCAGTGTAGTTCTCAGCACGTTCGAGGACGAACGTATGTTAAGTGGGGGAGATTGTAACGACCCAATCGGTCGTTTTGAGATACGACGCGTCATTCAGCAGTTTGAGGCCATGAGTAACTTCATCTCAAGTATATTGACTTGTGTGTATGGTCCGAATTAAAATTCAAGAAGTTTGGAGTCAAATTTAAATGAAAATTCTTATTTCCAAAGCTTAAAACTGAAGAAATGAACTAGGATTGGAATTTTGAGTATACGACCTCGGAATTGAGATTTGAAGGTTCCAACAAGTTCATTTGATGATTTCGGACTTGGGCGTATGCCTGGATCGGGATTTGGATAACCCGGGAACGTTTTGGCGCATATTATGGAAGATAGCATTTTAGAAGAAATTGCATCAATTTGGCTTAAAATGCATTTTAGTGTTATTAATGTCCGTTTGGGATTTTCGAGACTGGGAGTAGCTCCGTATGGTTATTCTGGATTTGGGAGCGCGATCGGAAGTGAATTCGGAGGTCCGTGGGTCATTTTGGAGTCGTTTGGCGAAAGATAGAAAATTGAAGGTTTTTCAGAAAATTTGACCGGAAGTGGAAATTTTGATATCGGACTCAAAATGCAAATCTTATGGTTCGGATAGTTTCGTTAGGTGATTTGGGACTTAGGAGTGTGTCCGGAATATTTTTGTGACGACCGGTGTAGAATTAAGCTTGAATTGGCAAAGTTAGTATTTTGGCGAATTTCGGTTGATAGGTGAGATTTTGATCCGAGGGTCAGAATAGAATTCCGAAAGTTTCTGTAGCTTCAATATATCATTTTGAACGTGTGTGCAAAATTTGAAGTCAATCGGATGCGATTTGATAGGTTTCGGCATCGGAAATAGAAGTTGGAAACTTCATAGTTCATAAAGTTTGAATCGGGGTGTAATTCATGGTTTTAGAGTTGTTTGATGTGGTTTGAGGCCTCGAGCAAGTCCGTAATGTACTTTGGGGTAGGTTGGTATGATTGATTGGGGTCCCGGGGGCCTCGGGTGTGTTTCGGGTTGTGATCACGCTCTTATTTGATGTTTCAACATTTGCTTCTTTGAACATAAAGGGGTACCATATTAGGTAAATGATCTCCAAATTCAATTTTGTTTGAACCATTAGATCCGTATCGAAATTACGGAGCCATAGGAAAAAGAATCATCGAATTTGGACATCGTATGAGGAAGTTATGCTTATTTTTGTGTCGGGGAAAACTGCTGCTTCTGGTATGCTCGCAATTGCGAACATTTCCATCGCAATTGCGATGCCAGTTCGCAATTGCGAACTTTTTGTCGCAAATGCGACCCTTCCCAGCCTCTCTTTGTTCGCAATTGCGAAGAACTTCTTCGTTTTTGCGAGGGTTCGCAATGGACCGCAAATGCGACTTCTGCAGCTTGATTTTAGCTGTGAACCTCGAGTTTTTGCTTCATTTTTACCATATTTTGAGCCCTAGGTCCGAGAATGGGCGATTTTGAGAGTGGATTTTCATACCAAATCATTGGGTAAGTTCCTCTAACTAGTTTTCAACCTTTATTTTGTGTTTATACCTTAGATTTAACATCAAAATTCATGAGAATCAAAAGGAGAATTTGGGTTTTAAAGAAAAACCTAGAAATTGAGATTTTTGGATTTTGACCACGATTTTGAGTATGGAATTAAGAGAAATTTATATATTTGAGTTCCTAAGGTCATGTGTAATCTTTATCTTCAAAAAATTTCAGATTCCGAGCTCGTCGGTCCGAGGGCATTTTGGTCATTTTACATAATTTCACGTATTAGCTTAGAATTTATGTGTAGAATAAATTACTTGAATTATTATTTACAATATGCAATTTATTTGGATAGAGTTGAGCCACTCGGAGTCGGATACTCGTGGCAACGGAGTCGTTTCTTAGCGGTTTTGTACCGGAACTGAGGTAAGTGGCTTGTCTAACCTCGTGTGGGGGAATTTTCACCCCTAGGATATTATGTGATAGTTTAAATGCCTTGTATGCGAGGTGACGGGCGTATACATGCGCTGGTTGTTGAACACGCACTTTAATTAAAATGTTCGATGAGCGATATTCCTGTCTTTGGCTGTCAATTTGATATTTTTACCCGGTAGTGGTTAGGAAAGCATGATTAGGTAGTACTTAACTGTTTAGTTGCCTAATTGCCTTATTTGAACTCCTTGATAATTATTGGCACTATTTTTCGGTGAAGTTATAGTTAAGCATAATTGATCTCTCTGTGAATTCCTTTATTTGTTGTGCTTGTGGACTGCGGGTTCGATTCCCGGAGACCCAGGGCTGTGGGTTCGATTCCCAGAGACCCGGTGTGATATTGGTAGGGACTACGGGTTCGATTCCCGAGATCCTGAGTTATTGGTAGGGACTACGGGTTCGATTCCCGAGATCCTGAGTTATTGGTAGGGACTACGGGTTCGATTCCCGAGATCCCGAGTTATTGGTAGGGACTACGGGTTCGATTCCCGAGATCCCGAGTTATTGGTAGGGACTACGGGTTCGATTCCCGAGATCCTGAGTTATTGGTAGGGACTGCGGGTTCGATTCCCGGAGATCCCGAGTAATTGATTATTTATTGAGATATGGGCTACGGGTTAGATTCCCGGAGACCCAGAGGTACTGTCAATGGGACTGTGGGTTCGATTCCTACAGGTCCTGGACTTGTTTTATTGAGTTGGCTATTCATTGTTAGCTTAATTGTAGACGATTGTAGTAATCATCTTATTGTTGCTAGTTCGGAAATTTATTATTCATTTAAACTGCTTATTGTTGTTATTATCATTGTATTATTGTTTCTCAGTAGGGCCCTGACCTTCCTCGTCACTACTCCATCGAGGTTAGGCTTGGCACTTACTGAGTACCGCCGTGGTGTACTCATGCTACTCTTCTGCACACTTTTGTTGTGCAGATCCAGGTACATCAGGACAGGCTCACACCAGGTGATTCAGCAGCGTTTTGGGAGACCTCGAGGTATGATCTGCTACGTCCGCGGATCCGGAGGCCTTCCTTCTATTCTAGTGCTAGTAGATGTTTTTCCTTCATTCCGTTGTTAGATACTCCTTTTACATAGAGCTACAATTGTATGATCTCTTTTAGTCTGTGTTACCCGTGGGATTTCGGGTCTTGGTAGTGTTTTAAACAGCGTATTTGACTGGTGTATATGCCCAGCGGCACGGATTACATTCCTTTCATCTTATTTTCCGCTAATTCTTATTAAATGTTCATAAACTGGTATATTCCGCAACGTGTTAGGCTTACCTAGTCGTGGGGACTGGGTGCCATCACGGCATGTTCACGATTGGTGAACTAGGGTCGTGACACTTTCCCACAAGTTTCCTAAATTCCGACCCCGGGCCAACGTGCCCGGATTCTGAAATTTTTCGAAGAAAGTTGTTCTCTATCACTTAAGGATCACAAATATATAATTTCTAGTTCATAACATAACAAATTTCATGCTTAAGTCTTAGTTTTACTAAAACCCTAGGTCTAGCTCTAACCCTTGATGTTTACTAAATTTAGTGTTTAATCTACCTAATGTTCATGTATTTAAGTTAAGAATGAAGGGATTTACTTACCTTACCAAGCTATGTGGAAACCCTTTCTTGGAAGATCCCAAATCGCCTAAGTGTGGAATGCAAAATGATAAAAATGGCTTTGGGTTCGAATTAGTGAGGTTGGACGCACTACCAAAAATGATCCCAAATCGCCTAAGTGTGTTCGAAAAATGATAAAAATGGCTTTCTACTTCTGTGGTGGGATTTTCGCTTCTGCGTGTCCACTTTTGCGGAAATTGGCCGCTTCTACGGTTCTGGCCCAGGATGGCTGGACCGCATCTAATGTCAATGTGCCGCATATGCGGTTCCGTGACCGCTTCGGCGGTTTTTCCCCTGGGCTGCCTTGGACGCATCTGCGGAGTCCTGACCGCATCTGCGGTCCCACTTCTATGGTCCAAGAACCGCAGATGCACTTATGACATAAGTTGTAGACTTCAGTCCTTTTTCAAGTTTTAACTTCACACAAGCCTCGCTCGTTTGATGCTCGAGGCTCCTGTGCCCCTCCTGAACATACTGACAAGTCTGAAATCACAAGGCGGACCTACTCGAACCCTTGAAACACTCAAAACAACGCTAAACTGAGGAATCAAACCACAAAACCAAATGAACCAAATCACTGAAATTCAAGTTCTAAATTTCCTTCCAACGGGTCAAAACACTCTTAAACTATTCAGATTGACACCCACGGGTAGGTCTTAACTGGTATTGCGGACCTATACCAAGTTTCAAAATCAAAATCCGAACGTGATACTGAGGAATACAATAATTTCTTTGTTTCTTTAAAACTTCAATTTAATAATTTCACAGAAAAATTTATTACTCGGGCTAGGGAACTCGAATTTCGATTTCGGACATACGCCCGGATGTCATATTTTCCCACGGACCCACCGGGATCGTGAAATTACGAATCTAGGTTCGTTTCTCAAGAAAGTTGACCGAAGTCAAATTTGGCTTTTTTAGAAAAACTTAAATAGGCAAATGGACATATTTTTACTCAATACTCTTCCAACTTCCGAACCACCCGTCCTCGCAAATCATAAATTATTTAAAGCAAGTGCGGGAAGTTTTATTTTAGGAAATATGGTTCTAAAACGCAAAACGACCAGTTGGGTCATTACATTATGTTACCTCATTCATTTAATGAAAAATATATACCAGATAATATTTTTATTGATTTTAAAATTCTACTCTTTTTATCCTAACTTATGAGTCATATTTTTCTTTCTAGTCTGTCCCAAGAAAGAATGTCATGCTTTCTTATTTAAAAATAATTTAACTTTAAACCTTTTAATTTACTCTTAATATACTCTTAATAAGATGGTATATATATATATATATATATATATATATATATATATATATATATATATATATATATATATATATATATATATATATATATATATATATATATATATATATATATATATATATATACAAATGTTTATAAGGAAGGACTTAAAACCACATGTTTCATGAATAGCCTATAAAATAACATGAAAAGTATTATAATTATGTTACATAACTCAAACAAATGAAAAAATATACAAAACAAAATTATAAGTAATTTTAAATTTCTTAATACAAGGACTTCCGATATTGTTCAACTAAATTTTCTTTTAAAGAAATATGCAGGAAGTTATACTTATAACAATATGAAATGTTTATAAATTAAAGCATGGGCCATTGCGATTAATCTCAATAAATTGTAACATCTTATCTATGTTTTCTCATCGAATTTTATAATTTGGTTTATGATTTTATTTTAGTGTATATTATACATTTAAATATAAACTTATGCTGCATAATAGTATATATTTACTATGACTATAAATTATTGTTATTTTCGAATGAAGGCATGTCGTTTTTTAACGTATTTAACGACTTATTCTTACTCGTCCTAATGTTCTAGTAAAGTAAACTTCAATTTCGTGTGTATACTTTAACTACTATATATATCATAGAGCCAAATAAGGAACAAATTTATATAACCTAAATATTAGGAGTTTGTACATAGTTCAAATAATGGAATATTTAATATTAAAAATTTATTGATTTTAAAATTTCAAATTATAGAAAAATAATTAAATTAAAAGTTTGTCTAATATGAAATAAAAACTTTAAAGAGTAAAAAACGCGAACAACATTTCGCTAAGGACCTTCGTGCTTTTAATATAATATAGATATATATAAATCAAGTTGCATTTTTTATTATAGTTTGTGGGTAATGGGGAATTTGCATCTGTCACGTATTTATTAATACGTGCAATTATATTTTTGTACACTAGTCTTAGAGTATGCGTTTTGCGCATGTATCATATTTTAATGTTATATAACTTTGAAAACTTACATAAATATTAATATTAAACAATGTGCTTAAGTTTTTTATTTAATAAGAAGTTATATAAAATAGTATAAGTTTTTGAAAATCGTGATATTGATATCTATTTAGCTAGCTCAAAAAAAGAAGGATTCATGTCCAAAAAAAAGAAGGATTCATGTCCAAAAGAAGTCGTGATATATCGGAAATCGCGATATTGATATCTATTTATCTAGCTCAATAAAAGAAGGAATCATGTCCCAAAGAAGTCCTGATATAGCTGTGAATATCTTATGAATTTGTCGTTATTTTTGCCACTTAATACAAAAAAAAAAACAAGTAACACAAACATGATTTAATAACAAATCTTCAAACATTTGTCGAAATAATAAATTTAAAAAATTAAAATTTTCGGTCTATAGGGAATTGCGAATGATAGGTTGACCCTTTTGGCTTTTCAGAAAAGACTGGCAAGTGACATTATATGTCTATGAATAATTAATGTTGAGTTAATATTTATAACAAATAATTAATATTTTAAAAAAATTATAGGAAGTTGTCATTAGTCTGAATGAAAGCATTATAAAAAATAACTAGTGACATCTCATATAGAATACAAACTTATTGCTATAAGTTTGTATTTAGAATATATTTGTTGTCTGATAATTCATTCTTATTAGTATAAATTTTGTATGTTTTCAATTTGACGCTTAATATTATGACTTCTTACATGTTTAAATGTTACAAAATTTTAAATATTCAAAAATAATTAAATAAAAATTATGTCTAGTATGAAAGTAAGTATTCTACCCCTTTGAAGATAGATTCTTATTGAAGAATATTGTAACTATTAATTATGTTTAAAACTTGGAATAATCTAATGACGTACTGTTTGAATTATTCGAACTTTGGATCCAACCTTGAGATTCTCCTTCTTGTTTGCTCTCATTACCTAACATTATAAAATTAGTTCTTATTTTTCATCTTTTTATCTTTATTGTTTAATATTTTAATTTGTTCTGGTCCTGGCAAGAAGTTCTATATGAAGATGAACCATATTTAAATATATATATATATATATATATATATATATATATATATATATATATATATATATATATATATATATATATATATATATATATATACTTATTGTTGCTAACAAATATTTTTTTTTTTTGTATTTGGCTGATTGTATTAATGTTGGAAAAATTGGATAATTATGGAGAATAAACGGTTTAGCTTGAGGCGTGTCAAAGACACTGTCCTTAAGGATATTTCGCTCACACCGATATAAATAATATTTAGGCGCATCTCCCAGGATTCAACAAGCTCTTCTAGTATAACTAGGAGCAGAAACAACAAAGATTTATAAGAAGAAAACCCAGTACAAAAGAAATAAGAAATGAAATATTTTCTATTTATTCCCACACCTTAAAAGATGAAAACAAAACCATATATGTATAGTGCAAAGAAATGCACTTTCTGACATCAAATTTTCAAAAACCATAAATACATACACAAATAACGTATAATACAAACACAAATAAAAATTATTAAAGCTATCAAATTGGTAAAAACCGTTAAGAATTAGTATAGCTTTAACACTACATAATTGTTGCCTCATATTTAACCTATATGTTATTAATATTCAATTTCCAGATTTTGTTTGTCAAAAACTGAATTCAAAATTACCAAATAGTTGTTAAAAGTATATTGAAAATAATTACTATAATAATGACTCATTAATATAATTGTAAGAAAATGAATCTAGACATAATTTTGGAGTATTTCTTTTTGAGATATCAAAAAAAAAAAAATTTCATCAATCCCCCACATATCGCAAAAAGAAAATAATGAAATAATAAACTAATTTGCTGGGTTTCACAAAAGAGCATAATGCATCGAATCTGGTGTCTTTTAGACTATGAACCAGACCTAAATAAAATAAGATTAAACTTACAGAACAAATGGTGAAATTTAGAACTTCTATGAACCAAAAATTCTTTTGTAAGTTTAGTGTCTTATCTATCACATCATACCCGCACACACTTTGTTGATTGTCGCGGTGTTGCGCTAATAGGCCATGCGCACGCCTGGTTTTCATGAGTGCTCTAGAAGTTTCGCCACAAATTTCATAGGAGCGGCCCCACTCTACACTCATATAGGTACATCCATCAAGTGTATTATGCAGTGCAATACACCACCTACAAAAGGTTATGGATTAGCGGATTAAGAGTTTGATAACTCAGCCTCACATTCCTTGCAGTCTTGCACTATATACACACAGACACCATAGGAAGGGATATAATTTAATAGTGCACATTTGATCAACTAATGACTTGTTATTACACATATAAGCCTACTTCATGGGATCTCCAATTCACATAGGTTGGATTACCATCATAGTTGATATAACTCAAATTGGCAAAAGTCTCATTCCCCTCGATTTTTCAGATATTAATTTTCTTCCCAAAGGTTTAGTTAGAGGATCGGCCAAATTAACTTCTGACTTCACATAATCTATTGAAATAATTCTATCTTTCAGCAGCTGTTTTATCACATTATGTCTCAACCGGATATGTCTACTCTTTCCATTAAAGCATTTTTATTTTTGGCAATGGCTATTGCAGCTTGGCAATCATAATGCATCGACACAGAATGTGTCAGTTTAATTCCTAGTGGAATACTCGCCAAAAGGTTCTTTAACCACTTGGCTTCATTGCGAGCTAATTCCAATGCCACAAAACTCAGATTCCATGGTAGATCTAGCTATTATTGTTTGTTTAGCTGATTTTCATGCCACAGCACCCCCACCGAGGGTGAACACATAACCACTAGTGGATTTTGTCTCATCTGAATCAAAGATCCAGTTAGCATCACTGTATTCTTCTAGTATAGTGGGAAATCCACTATATTTAATACCATAGTTCATGGTACCTCTCAAATATTTCATTACTCTTACTAATTCATTCAAATGATCATAACTCGGGTTTTGAGTATATCTACTCAATGTTTGTAACGACCCGACCCATCGTTACAGGAGTTATCGTCCCGTTTTCTTCATTTAATACTTCAATATGCTAATTTATATTTGTTTGGAAAGTTAGAAGCAATTCTGAGGGAATTTAGATAGAAATGAGGTAATAAACCTCCTCTTGAGAAGAATAGTTTGGAAAAGTCAACTAAATGTCGACCGATAAGTTAGATAGCTCGGAATGGAATTCTGATGATTCGACTAGTTTTGGGAGATCATTTATGACTTAGGAGAGCAATTGGAATCGAATTCGGAGGTCTGGTGTAGATTTAGGCTTGAAGGACGAACGAATCTTTAAGTGTGGGAAGATGTAACGACCCGACCGGTCGTTGTAGAAAATTACGCCCCAATCCCTAATTTAACTGTTCCCCTAAGTTCATTTCTGCTATTGTGGGTTGCCGGGAGAGTCGGTTTCGAAAATTTGAGCATTTTGGGACACTTAGTCCCTAAATAAGAGCTTTGAAGCTAGAAAACTGTCCGTAGCCGGAACAGTGTTAAGACGATCTCGGAACAGAAATCCGATGGTTCCATTAGTTCCGTTAGGTGATTTCGGGGTTGGGAGCGCGTTCGGAATGTATTTTGGAGGTCCGTAGCTCAATTAGGCTTGAAATGCCGAAGGTTGAAATTTTGGCGAATCCGAACGATAGGTGAGATTTTGATCCGGGGTCGGAATGGAATTCCAACAATTTCTGTAGCTTCGTTATGTGATTTTGGATATGTCCGCAAATTTTCAGATCATTCGGACGTCGTTTGGTCGGGTTTTAGATCGAATGTGCAATTCGGAAAGTTTTAAGAAATTTAGGCTTGAATTCGATGTGAATTATGGGTTTTGATGTTGTTAGACGTGTTTTGATGATTAGAATAAGTTCGTATCATGTTTTGGAATAGGTTGGTGGTTTTCGTTGGGATCCCGGGGTCTCGGGATGAATCCGGGGGTCCAATCGGGCTATTTCATGCATTTTAGAAATGCTGTTAACTGCTGGTGTGTGCTGCAGACGAATGCTCTATGCGATCGCAATGGGCTAATGTGATCGCATAGAAGGTTTCGGAGAGGCCAAGTATTTGTTCTATGCGATTGCGGGCATGGATATGCGATCGCATAGTTCTGGGAAGTTGTGCTCTGCGATCGCGTAAAGTCCTATGCGATCGCATAGTGTATAGAGAAGAGGGGTCCCAGGTCCAGCTGTTGTTCTATGCGATCGCGGAGCAGGGTATGCGATCGCATAGGTATATTTTGGTGAGCATTGCGATCGCATTAAGCGCTATGCGATCGCATAGAGTAGTTAGGCGAGGGTCAAAATTTGTTCTATGCGATCGCAACAGGGATCATGCGATCGCATAGAGTAAAAATGTCTGGGAGTGACTTAAGTCCAGAAACATTTCAGCCGCGACCCATAAATCAAAAAACTCCATTTTTGAGCTCCAAGAGAGGATTTTGAAGGGGAAACGCTGGGATATCATCGGGAAATCATCGGGGGTAAGTTTCTTGACCTTAATTCGTTGGTTTATCATGAAATCCATGATTATTTCACCGAAATTGGAAGATTAAAGGTGGGTTTGAGCCCTAGGCCTAAATGTTAGAAAATCTTTGATTTGAATGGGCAAACGGAGTCCGATTTCGATAAATTTTATATGCACGGACTCGTATTGAGATAAGGAACCCGAATATATAATTTTCGTGATTTTTCGATAAGCGTACCGGAAGTCGGGTTTTGGCAACTTGTGGGTTTTGGTGAATTTTGAGTTAATTTGATTAGGTAATGCCCAATTGGCCCATTTTGATGTGATTCTATTGATTTTTATCAGATTCTACACTTGTGGAGGCCGACATTCGTGGCAAGAGAGTTGTTTCATAGCGGTTTTGTACCGGAGTCGAGGTAAGTGGCTTGTCTAACCTCGTGTGGGGGAATTTTCACCCCTAGGATGTTATGTGATAGTTTAAATGCCTTGTACGTAAGGTGACGGGCGTGTACATGCGCTGGTTGTTGCACACGTACTTTATTAAAAATGTTCGATGAGCGATATTTCTGTCCTTGGCTGTTAAATTTGATATTTTTACCCGGTAGTGGTTAGAAGAGCATGATTAGGTAGCACTTAACTGTTTAGTTGCCTAATTGCCTTATTTGAACTCCTTGTTAATTATTGGTACTATTTTTCGGTGAAGTTATAGTTAAGCATAATTATTCTCTCTGTGGGATTCCGGGTCTTGGTGGTATTTTTACACAGTGCTACGGGTTCAATTCCCGAGATCCTGAGATTATTGAAATGTGGACTACGGGTTCGATTCCCGAGATCCTGAGTTATTGGTAGGGACTGCGGGTTCGATTCCCGGAGATCCCGAGTTATTGAGATATTATTGAGACATGGGCTGCGGGTTCGATTCCCGGAGACCCAGAGGTACTGAGAATGGGACTGTGGGTTCAATTCCCACAGATCCTGGATTTGTTTATTTGAGTTGGTTATTTGTTGTTAGCTTAATTGTAGACAGTTGCAGTAATCATCATAATGTTGTTATTTCGGAAATTTATTATCATTTAAACTGTTTATTTTGTTATCATCATTATATTATTGTTTTCTCAGTAGGGCCCTGACCTACCTCGTCACTACTCCATCGAGGTTAGGCTTGGCACTTACCGAGTACCGCCGTGGTGTACTCATGCTACTCTTCTGCACACTTTTGTTGTGCAGATCCAGGTACATCAGAGCAGGCTCGTACTAGGTGATTCCGCAGCTTTCTGGGAGACTTCGAGGTATGATCTGCTACGTCCGCGAATCCGGAGGCTTCCCTTCTATTCTAGTATTACTAGTTGACATTTTTCTTCATTTCGTTGTTAGATACTCTTTACACATAGAGCCACAGTTGTATTTCCCTTTTAGTCTGTGTTACCGTGGGGTTCCGGATCTTGGTAGTGTTTTATTCATTGTGTGACGGATGTATGTGCCAAGCGGCACGGATTACATATCTTTTATGTTATTTTCCGCTGTTTCTTATTTAAGTATTTATAACTTATATATTCCGCAACGTGTTAGGCTTACCTAGTCTTGGGGACTGGGTGCCATCATGACAGGTTCACGATTGGTGAACTAGGGTCGTCACAAGTTGGTATCAGAGCTCTAGGTTCATAGGAGTCACGGGACACGTACCGGTTACTTAGAGTCTCGCTGATCAATACAGAGACGTCTGTATTTATTTACGAGAGGCTATGTAACTGTTTAGGAAACTCTTCAATTCTTTGAATTCCTTATCGTGCGTCATTTATTCAGTTGAAGCCTATGTCATATGTTCTTTTGTATCCACTCGTGTATTGAAATTGCGCACTCGGTATCAAGTATGCACCGACGGTTCGTGACGCTGCAGAGAGATCTCAAGGGAGTCAAGAATTTACTCAACTATTGTTACCGCGTGTCGTCCATATCGATAATGCAAGAGAATTGAGAGATCTTCAATTGTGCACATGGGGGTGCACTAGGTTCTCGCATTCGGTTGATAGTACGGTCGTGACAAGATTTACTTAACTGCCAAATCGTTACAGCAATGGTAGAATCACAAGGTGGATGGAGATCTAAAATAGTTGGTTGTAATAAAGATTATATGGTTCATATGAGATATCTATTTAGCGAAGGATTCAGCCAGCAGAGATACTGGGGAAAATGAGTTTAACTGTCTTAAGAAGGACATGTACCAAACGAATGCCTTGGTCTTGTTTTATGATGAAGACGTACGAATGTTAAGGGCTAGTATCATGGATTAGCAAGATGTATCTTAAGACTTCGTGTCAAGTGCAAGGATTTCACTATCAACGATGTAATTATGGGTCATGTGTCGTATTAGATTTGACCTGCGATGTATTTAGGTGCTATTTAAAGGTTCTTGAAAACTTGCGGATGGGCAAGAGTTGGGGCTCGTATGGTATGATGTTGGGACTTTTGATGTTCCTGTGTCCCTAATAAACTCTACATTTTATTATCAGCAGGGAAATATTCGACAAAGGCTACATGGTGCTTCGTAGGCGTTTGAGGATCATAGTATGTTTTAAGATGTCGTTGGTAGAGAATGCTCGGTGCATGGAGCGGGAAGATGTTTGGCTGTATTGGGATGAGGCCATACCTCATGTTGTCAGAATGCTAATAGAGCACAGGTGGATATATTCGTTGGATCAAGTGAATTGCAGTTGAATAAGAGTAAATGACTTGAGAGAATGGTTAAAATGTGTTCGAGAGTTGTGTAATTGTGGCCTTGAGCTAAGTGGGAACACCGCTTAAGATTGGGTTGCATGGTTAATTACCTGTGTGAATTCTGGATATTAGCGTATTAATGGGTTATTGCAGCTACGGAAAAAGACCATGAGTGGTAATTTGAGTATATGAATTGTTGAATGCATGTTATGGTTAGCCTTACTTGGCTCATGTTCAAACTTGAGGGAAAATTCATGATTTATGCCTCGTATAGGTGCAGACTTTGCGGGAAGTGATTCCGCTGGGTGCTTTATCGAGAGGGTATTCATATGTTATAAAGAAATTCAGTAGAGTTGGTTGCGTATCGGGGCAAGTTAGAACCGGATGGTTCTCAATAGCGGTCCTAGTGAATTCAAGAGGTAAAGTGTGGTGCCTGATAATTCTGAGTCTATAAGTACAGTTAAGGCTCAAGCTTTTGAAGCAACTTATGAAGAAAGGCAAAAAACGATCTATGATGTTTTGACTTGTGGTGTAGTATTTGAGAGACATGAAATGGTCGTCGTTCTTGAGATAGCATGGCCTCATGATTTAAGGTCACTTGGGGTGAGTGCGGTTGGAATAAGTTAGGTATTGAAGGGAGATATTAATATTTCTAAGGCAATCAAGGATAAATTGGAAGGAAGTAGATTGATTAGCCATAGTTGAGTTGGCATATTGGTGTCAGTGATCGGTTCATGCAGCGTGATCGAGTTATGCATGTGATTTGTGACGGTGCATTTGAGGCTTGTCGGCCGCTGTGATTGGTGTTATTCCGAAGTATTCTTCTGTTAGGGTCTGTTATGAGTAGGCAGATCTTGGAAAGGGTTATGGTGGCTTGGACCACTACTTAGATATTGGCATATTCGACGGCTATGAGAATTCGCCGTATGTTGTTATAGCTCTCCTGTAGTGAGTTAAATGGAAGGTCTTATGTGATGAAGTATTAGCCTATCGTCAGTTCTAGAGCTATGATGGAAATTGTGTGTATCGTATATCGGCACGTGGGGTGCAGTGAGTAGTATGAAATTTGAAGTAAGGACCAAGGTCACAGCTTGGTCAATAAATGTGATATAAAGAGCTCGGATGAGCAGGAAAGGAGTTTCAGTGTTTTGAGTAAGATGGGTATTAACATCAGTATCATTTGAGGTCGGTGTCCTGTGAGAAAGGCTTTGCATCCCGGTTAGGGACTCCTGATCGCTTTTCAGTGTTAGTGCAGCCGGTGGGTTGAATGTGCAGGCCCGTTTAATTATTCGGAAGATAGTGGGAGCTTGACCCACAAGAAGATTGTATAGGTGTGACTTGTAGTCACTTGATTGGTTAGAAATTTAAACCAAGTATGAGGATTTTGGTGATATCATTCAATTGAGAATTTATGTTGGAGGGCACTCTGCTTATTGGGTTATAGACCTGTGAAATATTATTGACTTAGCTTGGCACGACCGGGATAGACTTAAGGTCGGTGGATAGATTTAAATGTGGAAGTGAGCCTTGCATCAGGCCAGTTATGTTTCTTCCAGCAATGCGCCCTTTATGGAGGGATAGTCGCGGTCTTATTTTCGCGGTTAGTTAATTCATGTAAAGATATATCGTACCGTATGGGTGTGAGACGGCTTGGTAAGTTCCTTATGTGTTGGGGTTCCGCTCATCGGTGATGTTATATGAACATGATGGCTCTTGAGACTCAGATCTTATATCGCACCTCAGTTGTGCTTGAGTTTGTAGCCTATAGCGCTATATGTTTCATTGTGTCTCATATTATGCACCTTAGTATGCTTATGATCGATATTCAGCATTTTGATGTGATGAGCTATTCAGCTCGACGTATGGCTCCTTCTGTGAGTCTTTTACAGGGATCGGGTGGCACGCCGCCATGGTTATATTGTTTGGATCGTGTGGCACGCCGCCATGGTTATATTGTTTGGATCGTGTGGCACGCCGCCATGGTTATATTGTTTGGATCGGGTGGCACGCCGCCATGGTTATATTGTTTGGATCGGGTGGCACGCCGCCATGGGTATATTGTTGGGATCCGGGTTGCACGCCGCAACAGTGTGATGTTTATTTCAGTGTCCATAATTGCTCTTATGTGTTCTGTTTCCTATTATTCTGAGGAAGTCCATGTTAGTGTGAGAGTTGAATAGTTCTCTCTAGTGTTCGCCTTCCTATCACATACGAATTAGTGGATTACTAACACATTGTGTCATCTTGTGGGACTTTTGATCATGTCTGATGTGGCTTATCGCCTGAGCAGTTCGTACTGGGTGAGATGAGATTATGTGATTTGGGGTCGGTGCAAACTGATTATATGAAGTATATTATAGAGGAAATAATCATCCTCTGGTTTAGGACAAGGTAATGAATCTTGTCAGGAGTATAGACCCAATGAAAAATTGTTGGTTCAGTAGTTGGTTATGGATATCGGCACATTTCTTCTGTAGTGTCAGTATTGTAAAAGTTAGAACGAGGCCTATGTAGATCATGAGGTGCAATGGGAGCATCTGATTCGTTGAATTTTGACTAATTTGGTCATAAAATATTATTGTGGTCCTGTGGATTTTGAGTTGCAAGGTAAGAATCCAGCAAGGTTATGCAGTCATGTTTGAGGACGGCGTTTGAGGAATATTGAGTGATCTCTTGATGAAAACAAGCTTGACATAGAATTTCGGATGTTGGAATTAGGCTCTAAGACTTAATTGTTGAACAAGAGGGAATATCTTCAGATTATATCAGGCTAATGTGCCCAGCTGAGTCCTAGATTTATTGGCCCTTTTGAGATTTTGAGGCATGTTGGGGAGGTTGCTTATGAGTTGGCCTTACCTCCAGCCTAGCCGGAGTCCATCCCGTATTTCATGTCTCTATGCTCCGGAGTTACCATGGTGACCCGTCGCATGTGTTGGATTTCACTTCTGTTCAGCTAGACAAGGATTTGTCTTATGTTGAGGAGCCAGTAGCCATTCTAGACAGGCAGGTTAGAAAGCTAAGGTCAAAGAACATCGCTTCGGTCAAGGTTCAGTGGCGGGGCCAGCCGGTCGAGGAGGCGACTTGGGAGACCGAGCAGGATATGCGCAGCCAGTACCCTCATCTTTTCACTACTCCATGTATGTTTTCTATGCTCGTTCGAGGACGAACGAATCTTTAAGTGTGGGAAGATGTAACGACCCGACCGGTCGTTTTAGAAAATTACGCCCCAATCCCTAACTTAACTGTTCCCCTAAGTTCATTTCTGCCATTTTGGGTTGCCGGGAGAGTCGGTTCTGAAAATTTGAGCATTTTGGGACACTTAGTCCCTAAATAAGAGCTTTGAAGCTAGAAAATGGCCCGTAGCCGAAACAGTGTTAAGACGATCTCGGAACGGAAATCCGATGGTTCCATTAGTTCCGTTAGGTGATTTCGGGGTCGGGAGCGCGTTCGGAATGTATTTTGGAGGTCCGTAGCTCAATTAGGCTTGAAATGCCGAAGGTTGAAATTTTGGCGAATCCGAACGATAGGTGAGATTTTGATCCGGGGGTCGGAATGGAATTCCGACAATTTCTGTAGCTTCGTTATGTGATTTTGGATATGTCCGCAAATTTTCAGGTCATTCGGACGTCGTTTGGTCGGGTTTTAGATCGAATGTGCAATTCGGAAAGTTTTAAGAAATTTAGGCTTGAATTCGATGTGAATTATGGGTTTTGATGTTGTTAGACGTGTTTTGATGATTAGAATAAGTTCGTATCATGTTTTGGAATAGGTTGGTGGTTTTCGTTGGGATCCCGGGGTCTCGGGATGAATCCGGGGGTCCAATCGGGCTATTTCATGCATTTTGGAAATGCTGTTAACTGCTGGTGTGTGCTGCAGACAAATGCTCTATGCGATCGCAATGGGCTAATGCGATCGCATAGAAGGTTTCTGGAGAGGCCAAGTATTTGTTCTATGCGATCGCGGGCATGGATATGCGATCGCATAGTTCTGGGAAGTTGTGCTCTGCGATCGCGTAAAGTCCTATGCGATCGCATAGTGTATGGAGAAGAGGGGTCCCAGGTCCAGCTTTTGTTCTATGCGATCGCGGAGCAGGGTATGCGATCGCATAGGTATATTTTGGTGAGCATTGCAATCGCATTAAGCGCTATGCGATCGCATAGAGTAGTTAGGCGAGGGTCAAAATTTGTTCTATGCGATTGCAACAGGGATCATGCGATCGCATAGAGTAAAAATGTCTGGCAGTGACTTAAGTCCAGAAACATTTCAGCCGTGACCCATAAATCAAAAAACGCCATTTTTGAGCTCCAAGAGAGGATTTTGAAGGGGAAACGCTGGGATATCACCGGGAAATCATCGGGGGTAAGTTTCTTGACCTTAATTCGTTGGTTTATCATGAAATCCATGATTATTTCACCGAAATTGGAAGATTAAAGGTGGGTTTGAGCCCTAGGCCTAAATGTTAGAAAATCTTTGATTTGAATGGGCAAACGGAGTCCGATTTCGATAAATTTTATATGCACGGACTCGTATTGAGATAAGGAACCCGAATATATAATTTTCGTGATTTTTCGATAAGCGTACCGGAAGTCGAGTTTTGGCAACTTGTGGGTTTTGGTGAATTTTGAGTTAATTTGATTGGGTAATGCCCAATTGGCCTATTTTGATGTGATTTTATTGATTTTTATCAGATTCAACACTTGTGGAGGCCGACATTCGTGGCAAGAGAGTTGTTTCATAGCGGTTTTGTACCAGGAGTCGAGGTAAGTGGCTTGTCTAACCTCGTGTGGGGGAATTTTCACCCCTAGGATATTATGTGATAGTTTAAATGCCTTGTACGCGAGGTGACGGGCGTGTACATGCGCTGGTTGTTGCACACGTACTTTATTAAAAATGTTCGATGAGCGATATTTCTGTCCTTGGCTGTTAAATTTGATATTTTTACCCGGTAGTGGTTAGAAGAGCATGATTAGGTAGCACTTAACTGTTTAGTTTCCTAATTGCCTTATTTGAACTCCTTGTTAATTATTGGTACTATTTTTCGGTGAAGTTATAGTTAAGCATAATTATTCTCTCTGTGGATTCCTTTATTGGCTGTGCTTGTGGACTGCGGGTTCGATTCCCGGAGACCCAGGGCTGTGGGTTCGATTCCCAGAGACCCGACGTGATATTGGTAGGGACTACGGGTTTGATTCCCGAGATCCTGGGTTATTGGTAGGGACTGCGGGTTCGATTCCCGGAGATCCTGAGTTATTGAGATATTATTGAGACATGGGCCGCGGGTTCGATTCCCGGAGACCCAGGGGTGCTGTTAATGGGACTGTGGGTTCAATTCCCACAGGTCTTGGACTTGTTTTATTGAGTTGGTTACTTGTTGTTAGCTTAATTGTAGACGGTTGCAGTAATCATTTTATTGTTTTTATTTCGGAATTGTTGTCATTTTACACTGTTCTATATTGTTATTATATTATTCTCGGTTGGGCCAAAAACTTCCTCGTCACTATTCCATCGAGGTTAGGCTTGGAACTTACTGAGTACCGCCGTGGTGTTCTCATACTACTCTTCCGCACACTTTTGTTGTGTAGATCCATATACATCTGATCACGCGCATTATCGGTGATCATAGAGCCACATTGGGAGACTTGAGGTATGCATCTGCTACGTCCGCAGATCCAAATAGTCTCCTTCTACTCTTCTTACTAGTTGACATTTTTCTTCATTTCGTTGTTAGATACTCTTTACACATAGAGCCACAGTTGTATTTCCATTTTAGTCTGGGTTACCGTGGGGTTCCGGATCTTGGTAGTGTTTTATTCATTGTGTGACGGATGTATGTGCCAAGCGGCACGGATTACATATCTTTTATGTTATTTTCCGCTATTTCTTATTTAAGTATTTATAACTTATATATTCCGCAACGTGTTAGGCTTACCTAGTCTTGGGGACTGGGTGCCATCACGACATGTTCACAATTGGTGAACTAGGGTCGTGACAGTGAGATTTTGATCCAAGGCTCGGAATAAAATTTCGAGAGTTGTAGTAGCTCCGTTAGGTGATTTTGGATATGCTTGCAAAATTTCCTATCATTAGGAGGTGTTTAGGTCGGGTTTTAGATCAAATGTTGGTTTCGGAAGTTTTTATGAAAATTAGGTTTGAATCCGTGAGAAAGTGGTGTTTTGATGTTTATGAGGTTGTTGCTATGTTACGAGCAAGTTTGAATGAGGTATTGTGACATATCACTGCATTTGGTTGGGGTCCCGGGGTTCTCGGGATGCTTTTGGATGCCCGACGGGAATTTTTAGTTGGAAAAATGCAGCAGAAACTGCAACAACAGGTGCCAATGATTTCTCTTCACTGCGATCGCGAACATGCACCTGCGATTGCGTAGAAGTGTTTTTGGGGAAGCCAGGATTTTATCTATGCGATCGCGTGAAGTGGGCTGCGATCGCATAGGCTTAGGCAAGTGCTCACCGCGATCGCGTAGGAGACCTTGCGATCACGCAAGAGGGTAATTTGGTTCACTGCGATCGCGGACTGACTTCTGCGATTGCGTAAGGTAAATAAGGGCCTGGGAAAAATTGTACATTGCGATCGCGTGCAAGGTGCCGCGATCGCATAGAGTAAAAGTCAGGTCTGACAGAGGGGTTAATAACAGAACCCCCACGAGCAAAACCTATTTTTCATCAATTGTGAGCATTTTGGAGAGCTTTTGGATGGGAAGCAAGAGGATTTTGTCGGGAAAACATTGGAGGTAAGTTTCTTGACTCAAAAACACGATTTTATGCTAGAATCAACATCAAAACTCATGAAATTGGGTAGAAATTGTGAGGAACTAGGGCCTAGATTATGAAAACGAATTCTTGATTTTTGAAAGGCCATTCGAACTCCGATATCGATAAATTTTATATGCACGGACTCGTTGCGAGACGAGGAATCCGTTGGTATGAATTTTGGAATTTTTTGAGAAGTGGGCACAGGGCTCGGGTTTTACCAACTTGGTCTATTATTGCGTTTATTTCAAGTAAATTAGATTGGGTTATGTTTCTTTGACCCATATTGATATAATTGTTGTGGTTTTGACTAGATTTGATGTACGAGGTGGCATAGTCAAAGGGAAAAGGCATCGCGGACGAGTCCACGGCCGGCTAGAGGTGAGTAGTTAGTGTATATGGTAGCCTGAGGGTTCGAAACCCCGACTTAGCACATTGTGACACTAGTAGGGTGTGGATCGCACCCTGTGGAAGGTGCAGGATTAATATTGACTGGGGATTGAGACTTGGTCCATCCCAAATGTGAAAAACATGTTATATGTTGTTGAAACACACATTGTGTTAGATATATTTGTTGGCTGTAAGTCATGTTTGGGGCCTTGTGCCGACCTGTAGTATCCCTAGGGGATATATATATATATATATATATATATATATATATATATATATATATATATATATATATATATATATATATATATATATATATATATATATATATATATATATATATATATATATATATATATATATATATGTGTGTGTGTGTGTGTGTGTGTGTGTGTGTGTGTGTGTTTGATTTGCTTAATCACTAATCTCAGTCCTGGTTTGAAATCACCATGTTGAAATGCTAAGTCACCTGTTCTTGGAAATTCAGTAAAAATTAAAGTATTTTCATTATTAATGAACTGGAACCTGGTGATAAATATTTTGAACTATTGTGTGACTCATATGCATGTTGTGGACTGAGTATGGATCGGGATGCACGCTGCAGCAGATGATGTAAGGATCTGGCTGCACACCGCAGCAGATGATATGAATATTGAGTTTGGGCTGAAGGAGCCCCTCCGGAGTCTGTACACACCCCCAGTGAGTGCCGTCGATGTTAAATGGATCGGACTACACGTCATAGTGGTCATGTGCATTGCATTGCATTTTTATCTGTGAATTATCTGTGCTAATTATGATTTGTTGTTGTTACTAGTTCGTAGGAGGTATCGGACTGTAGTTTAGCTTTGCTTTGTGGTATTCCGTGGATTTCCTGCTTTCAGCTATTAATATAAACTTTTTACTCACTGAGTACTTAGTACTCACCCCTACTCCCTGCACCATTGTGTGCAGATTCAGGTACACAGGAGGGAGAGACGAGCACTCCAGCTTCTATCAGAGTTATTTCGAGTTGCTGAGGTAGCTGCCGGCGTTCGCAGAACCTAGCTTCTCTTTCCATTCAGTTATTACTATATGTTTCAGAATTGAGTATTTCATTCAGTATTTCTATTACTATTCGGTTTTGTTTAGAGGTTCTAGACTCGTGACCCCAGATCTTTGGGAGTGTTATTTCGTTTTTGCACCTCTCAGTATTTATTCATATCATTATTATTAGAGTATCTATTGACTCATATATTCTTCTTAAGTTGTCTTTTTGGGACAGGTCTTTAACTGTGAAAACCATTGTTGGTCTGGCTGGCCTAGCTTTAGTGTTGGGCGCCATCACGACGGGATTTGGGTCATGACAATGTTCTTGAGTTAACATCAAACTATTGCCATCTCTTATAATTTTCATGCCTAAAATAATATTACCTTCTCCCATGTCTTTCATCTCAAAATTAGAAGACAAGAAAATTTTGGTTTTATGTACCAAATCAAGGTTAGAAAAAAAAATAAGCATGTCATCAACATAAAGGCAAATAATAACACATGTACCATCCACACATTTTGTATAAACACATTTATCTACTTCAATTGATGAAAACCATCATTAATTAATACTTGATCAAACTTTTCATGCCACTATTTAGGCGCTTGTTTTAGACCACATAATGATTTTAGCAATTTACATACTTTACTTTCTTGGCCAGACACTATACAACCCTCGGGTTGCTCCATGTAAATTTCCTCTTCCAAATCACCATTTAAAAATTTAGTTTTAACATCGATTTGGTGAACAAAAAGTTTATAAATAGAAGCCAAGGTAAATAAAACACGAATTGAGAAAATTCTAGTTACAGGAGCGTAAGTATCAAAATAATCAATATTTTGCTTTTGGGTAAAACCTTTTGCAACAAGTTTAGCTTTGTATTTATCCGTGGAACCATCCGGATTAAGTTTCTTCTTAAAAATCTATTTACAATCAATGGGTTTAGCTCCTGGAGGTAAATCAACTAAAATCTAAATTTTATTTTGTAAAATGGAATTTAATTCTAAATCAATAGCTTCTTTCCAAAATGATGCATCGGAAGAAGAAATAGCTTCAAAATATGGTAAAGGGTCATTATCCACAAGATAAGTATAAAAATCATTACCAAAAGATTTTTCTTTCCTTGGTCTTTTGCTTCTTCTTACATCCTCACTTTCAAAATTATTTTGAATAATTGGAACATGTGAAATATTATCACTTGCAATAATAGGAGCATCATTATTTTCCTCAAATTTTAAAGGAAAAGTATTTTCAAAAAAATCAGCATTTTTTGTTTCAACAATAGTATTATTTTCAAGTACATTACGTTTAACTACTAAAAATCTATATGCGGCACTACTTTCAGCATACCCAATAAATATACAATCAGATGTTTTAGATTCTATTTTTCTTTTCTTAGGATCAGGCAGCATAACTTTAGCAAGGCACCCCCACACTTTCAAATATCTCAAATTAGGTGGATACCCATTCCACAACTCATAAGGAGTTTCACCAGTTTTCTTATAAGGAATTCAATTTTGTAAATGACAAGCAGATAAAATGGCTTCACCCTAAAGATTATCCGGAGCACCAAAACTAACAAGCATGATATTCATCATTTCCTTTAAAGTCCTATTTTTCCTTTCCTCTACACCATTTGAGAATATGGCGGAGTTATCTAGTGAATTATGCCTTCTTTCTCACAATAATCATTCAGTAAAATAAATTCACCACCTCTATTGGATCTAACTCTTTTGATTTTCTTATCCAATTGATTTTCTACTTCAGCTTTATAAATTAAAAACTTATCAAAAGCTTCATCTTTATTTCTCAACAAATAAACTTTTGTATATCTAGAAAAATCGTCTATAAACGTCACATAATATTTTTTCCCTCCTCTAGTCATAGTTTGTTTCAAGTCTCCTAAATCAGTATGTATTAAACTTAACAATTCAGATTCTCTAAATACTGAAGCACATGATTTCTTAGTTTGTTTAGCTTCTGTGCAAACTTCACTCTTATCAATACTTAAAAAATTAATATTTGAAATAAGACCTTTAGAATGCATTTTTTTAATATAAGATAAACTAACATGTCCTAATCTAGCATGCCATAAATTAAAAGAATCAACCAAGCAAGTAGAAGTACTAGCATTTTCATTGATAACATTGAGTAGAAACAAGCCATGGTTATAATATCCTTGCCAATAAAATTATTATTCTTGGTCAACACGACCTTACCAGATTCAAAAGCAACCTTCACCCCCACTTTTCCCAATAATCCCACATAGACCAAATTGGCTCGGATACTAGGAACATGCAACACATCATTCAATGCCAAAGTTTTGCCAGATGTGAGTTTGAGAAGAACTTTACCTTTTTCAAGAACTTGAGTAGTTCTTGAATCACTAAGATAGACAACTTCTTCTCCCTCCTCAACTTGGGTGTAAGACATAAAGTCTTTTTTGTTAGCACATATGTGCCTAATGGCACCAGAATCTAACACTCAATCTTTCACATTGGCCACAAGGTTCACTTGAAAAATAACCGCAACAATTATATCATCCACTTTGGCTTCAGCCAAATTTACTTTAGCCTTAGTGGGATTATCATTCCCAACTCTTTTCTAGTATTGAGCAACATAGTGGCTAGGTTGATTGTTGGTTTTGGGCTTATAACCATTTCTTTTATCATACCTGTTACTTGATTTTTTCCGACGGTTGTTGTCCTCTACAAGGCTGCTTCTAGTATCAATTTCTTTTCCTTTGTCAACAATAGCGTGCTTGCGGTTAAAATTATCTCCACCAAAAATAGCAACATTAGCAACATTATTCTCCATAATAACTACATGGAAGTATCCTTAAGATTGTTGGAAAAGTTGGATGATTATGGAGAAGAAACGGTTTAACTTGAGGCGTGTCAAAGACACTGTCCTTAAGGATATTTCACCCACACCGATATAATTAATATTAGGCTTATCCCCCAAGATTCAACAAGCTCTTCTAGTATAACTAGGAGGAGAAACAATAAAGATTTATAAGAAGAAAACCCAACACAAAAGAAATAAGAAGTGAAATATTTTCTGTTTTTTCCCAAACCTTAAAAGATGAAAACAAAACCATATATATAGTGCAAAGAAATGCACTTTCTGACATCAAATTTTCAAAAACCATAATTACATACATAAATAACGTATAATACAAACATAAATAAAAATCATTAACGCTATCAAATTGGTAAAAACCGTTAAGAATTAGTATAGCTTTAACACTACATAATTGTTGCCTCATAAGTAACCTATACGTTATTAATATTCAATTTCCAGATTTTGTTTGTCAAAAATTGAATTCAAAATTACCAAATAGTTGTTACAAGTATATTGAAAATAATTACTGTAATAATGACCATTAATATAATTGTAAGAAAATGAATCTAGACAAAATTTTGGAATATTTCTTTTTGAGATATCAAAAGTATTTTTTCATCAATTAATTATTAAGTTGAATGTTCAGAACTCGAAAAGTTTTTAAAAAAAAAGTATTTTTAATCAAATTAACAACAATGGATTGTAAACATTGAAGATAAGAAATAGGCAATCTAACCAATATAAATCTACAATAAATTATTTAATATAGAGAAAAATAATTAGGAATAATTTATATAAGTGACTTAAAATAAATTAAAAATAATATAAATGAACTATACATCGGATGCTCTCTAAAAAGGTAAAATACTCCTTACATAAGAGTGCCATTATTATTAGTTTGTATAGTTATTTAGTTTACCTTAGAATTCCAATGCACTAAACGTTAGTCAAAATATTTATATGAGTAAATTGGTACTTGATTTGAAGACTTACTTTATTCAAATAAAAAGTTAATGCTCAAAATTTTAGCAATTAATTTTAAAGTCCTAAATTTTAGAAAAATATTTAAATAATTACTTTTTCCAATGTTCTTCACAGGCCAGCACTCCACCCCATACAACATGGCAGGTCTAACCACCGCTCTATAAAACTTCCCCAAGAAAGTTCCACAGAAACTCAAGGGGAAGTTTTATAGAGCGGTGGTTAGACCTGCCATGTTGTATGGGGTGGAGTGCTGGCCTGTGAAGAACTCTCATGTCTGGAGAATGAGAGTTGCGGAGATGAGGATGCTCAGGTGGATGTGCGGGCTCACCAGATTAGATAAGATTAAGAATGAAGTTATTCGGGAGAAGGTGGGGGTGGCCCCAGTGGATGAGAAGATGCCAGAAGCGAGACTCAGGTGGTTTGGGCATGTGCGGAGGAGAAGCCCTGATGCACCGGTGAGGAGTTGTGAGCGACTGGCGGTGGTTGGCGCGAGTCGAGGCAGAGGGAGGCCTAAGAGGTATTGGGGTGAGGTGATTAGGCAAGATATGGCTAGAATGGGGATTTCCGAGGACATGACCCTTGATAGGAAAGTTTGGAGGTCTAGTATTAGGGTTGTAGGGTAGGGCCTTCTAGAATTCTTAGTACTTCTGTTAGGGGCTGAGTGGGGTTTGGTAGCGATCTCTATAGTTAATTGATGTATTGTGTTGTGCCTCTTATGGTAGTAACCGATTGGTATTATTGCATGGCATTCTACTTTTGGTTTTATGTTTAGATAATTATTTATTTGATTTATCCCGGATTTACTAACATTGTTTTGTTTTGTTTTGTTTGTTGATTTTCTCTCTCTTTCTGAGCCGAGGGTCGGCCGGAAACAGCCTCTCTACCCTTTCGGGTAGGGGTAAGGCCTGTGTACGTATTACCCTCCCCAGACCCCACTTTGTGGGAACATACTGGGTAGTTGTTGTTGTTGTTGTTGAATTTATCTTTAAAGGGGTAAAAAGGCGAACGATATTTCACTAAGGGTGTTCGTGCTTTTAATATAACTAGTTTCAGGATACGCGCGTTGCGCGTGAATTTTAGTTCCAATGAATAAATTATATTTAATAGTTTCATAAGGTAAAAATTTAATTCATTTTAGAGTATTAAATATTAGAACTTTCCTATGTAGTTCAAAATAAAAAAAATTGTAACTAAAATTTTAGTTAATTGCAAAATCTAAAAGTTTTAAGAAAAATAATTTAATACATTTTTGTCCAATATAAGAACTATTAAAAGCAACTAAAAATGAAGAAAAAAGGTCGAATAAGAGCACAAAAAAAAAAGTGAAAGAAATAACTTGACTAAAGGTAAAAGCATACAATCTAATACAAAAAGAATTCTATTCAACCAAGCTTTACAATCCAGAATATCAAAATAAGATGTATTGGTTATATACGTGCTAAGCAAAATTCAACTGCGAATAAAAGAAATTGCTCAAACAAATAAAATCTGAAATCCTTAATTTTGTAGTTCTTGCTCCAACAAGGCATAATTATGATGAAAAGGTAAAATTGTAACTTCTTTTACAGAATTACAGGCGTATATAAAATAAGGTGAAAATTTTATTAGAAAAAAAGACTCTATTAAGTTCTCAAAGAGCTCGTCTTCATCTATTATAGTTATAAAAAAATTCAATGTCAAAAGTTTATATCAAAACTTTCCAAGTGTGTGCATGAATTAGTCAAAATTTAAGAACTTTTCAAATGTGAAATTTTAATACTCCTAAATTCAAATATCATTGAAAGTATCAAAAGTTTCCTAATATGTGAATTAGTTAAAATTTTACTAACTAAAGACAAACGAAAACCTTCCGATTGTGTGTAAATTGGACAAATATTTATTAACTAAAAAAATCCTCCTAAATTAGAAAGAAAATTTAGTAATACTCCTAAATATAGAGTTGGACGAAAACTTCCTATTCTGCAGAGAATGAAAATGTTTCCTAGTATGTGTGTCAATATTCTTATAAGTATTATAGGAAGAGTAATTAAATAACTATTCCTAAATAGTAGGGAATTAATTAAATGATTATTTTTAAAAATTAAAAAAATATTTAAATGACTATTTTGTCTAATGTGAACTCTATTTTGAAAAAAGTAAAAAATACAACTAATATTTCGCTAAGGGCTTTCATAATTTTATTATAATATAGATATAGATAAGCCTTTTATAAAAACAAGAATACTGAAACATATATAAAAAATGATAATTGTTTAATGTTAATTTGCATGTCTATAGTATTTTTGTTTTAACTGATATTTACATTAGGGCCTGACCAATTTGAATTCGCACTGAAAAGTCCCACGTTAGAAGTGCATGTCTATAGTCTTAATTCAGTGGGATGAGTAAATTATCATACTATTGCAATCAAATCCTCCATTTGTCAAATTTTTGAAATAACTAATTCTCTTATGTAAACTGAGCTCAATAGAAGTAGAGTCTTCAATATTATAATGACCTGATTGATTGTTTTACATTTTTGAACCATGTTCTCTTAAATAAAACTTTTCACACTTACTTCAACCAATTTATAATTTACAGGGACGGGTGGTTCGGAAGTTGGAAGAGTTTTGAGCAAGAATAAGTCTAGTTGCTTCTTTAGGTTTCTCTAAAAAAGCCAAGTTTGACTTTTGTTAACATTTTGGGGAAACAGATCCGGAATCGTGATTTGACAATTTCTGAGGATCCGTGGGATAATATGAGATCTGGACGTATGCCCGAGTCGAATTCTGAGGTCCCTAGCCCGAGTAATGAATTTTTATGTAAATTATTAAGTTAAAGTTTCAAAGATTTAAATAAACTAAGAAAGTATTGTTTAAATAGGTATCGGGTTCGGATATTGATTCTGAAACTTGGTATAAGTCCGAAATATCAGTTAAGGCTTTCCAGTAAAATTTGGTATCAATCAGAGTAGTTTAAGGGCGTTTTGACCCGTTGGAGGAAAATTTAGAACTTGATGTCACGACCCGGATTTCCCACCATCGGGAGTCGTGATGACGCCTAGTATCGAAGCTAGGCTAGCTGAACCTTAACAACAGAATGTACTCGACTAATTAAACTTTTCAGAAAAACTTTAAATCCAGTAAAGAAGAAATCAAATGCGGAAAAAATACTGAACATAACACTACCCCAAAATCTGGTGTCGCTATCTCACACTACTATAGAATACTACAAGCAAATCTGAATGAAAGAAAATACATAAGTCTGTTTTGGTACAATAAAAACAAACCGAAATAAGGGATAGGGACTTCGGCCTGCGAACGCCGACTAGGCTATCTCGAGAGTCCCTGGACTGAAGACAACTACCAAAAATATCCTACTGCTTCTGCTGTCCGAAAGCTGCTCTAACGCTATGATCTGTGCAAAAAGCACAGAAGTGTAGCATCAGCACAACCGACCCCATGTGCTGGTAAGTGCCTAGCCTAAACGACAACAGAAAGAACAACAGGATTATATATGAATGTATACAACTGAAAAGGGAACATGCTCAGAAAATGTTGAACAATGAGAGCAGGTTATCTGTGACAACATTAAACCAAATTCACATTATTTACTTTCATAAGTAGTCGGCACGCCACACGATCCCATAGTATGTATCATAAGTGGACAACGTGCCACACGAACCCAATAATTATAATATAGGTGGACGACATGCCACACGATCCCAATAAATATAATATAGGTGGACGACGTGCCACACGATCCCAATAAATATAATATAGGTAGACGGCGTGCCACACGATCCCAATAAATATAATATAGGTGGACGGCATGCTACACGATCCCAATAAATATAATATAGGTGGACGGCGTGCCACACGATCCCAATAAATATCATGAATGATTCATATAGCCACTCTCAAAGAGTTTCCCTTTAGGGAAAACTCGGCAATATAACGATCTACCCAATAAGGGTACAACTAGCAACCCAATTATCTCAATAATGGAGAATACATATAACACTCAACCGGATAAGGGAGCAACAACAATCATAATCTACACGTCCCGGCAAGGGATTCAACCACATATCTTTACAATCCTTACAATTTTTACTTCATAGGATCACTACTGTTTGAGCCAAAGCTCCAAAGAATTTTCACTTTTCATGAATAATTCCTCAACTAACTCATCATGTCGAATTCACCAATTGCTAGGAATAGTTTTCAAAATATACCCAAAGCAAGTACAAAGAAGACTCACGGTCATGCTAGACGCCAGTGTATAGATACTCGTCACCATGACTATACATCACACTCGATCATTTAGCAAATAGCAAGCAATAATACTCTAATCCTATTCCCTCAAGCCGAGATTAGATCAGACACTTACCTCGGTCCGAAAATAGCAATCAATCCTCTAGCACCACCTTTCCTCTAGAACCCGACTCCGAAACAATGGTATCTAGTCATTTTTTAATTCAATAACATCAATTAGGGCTCAATATCATAATCCCATAGCCTAGAAATGAAATTCCCATCTTTCTTCCAAAAATAGCAAAATCCGACACCGGGCCCATATGGTCCAAACTCGAGGCTCGGACCAAATTCTAATCACCCATAACCCACGAGTTAGAATATACGATTTTTTTCACAACCCGACCTCAAGTTGAGGTTGAAACCCCCAAATCCACAAGCCCTAGTTCTACCCATAACCCCCATTTTCTACCTTGAATTCATGACTTAGGGCTAGGATTAATTATGATTAGGTGAAGAAATAATGAAAAAATGAAGTTAGGAAGACTTACACAATGAGTTATGGAGGAATGGGAGCTTGGAACTTGAAAACAGAGGGTGGAGGAGAAGAGCTCGTATGAGGTTTTGTGAGAAAATCTCGTGCTAAGTGTTTTGTTTTGGTATTAAATTCACTGGACGAAATTTTGTTCTACGCGATCGCGTGAACAGTGATGTGATAGCGGAGGGGAAATTTTGTGGTCTACGCGATCGCGTGAGAGCTGCTGCGATTGCGTAGAAGGATTTTTGCTGGGGTGGCCAGTTTGCTCTACGTGATCACGTGAGATGGTTTGCGATCGTGGAGAGGAATGTCGGGAAGCTATGCGATCGCGTGAAACGGAATGCGATCACGTTGAAGAAATAGCCAAGGTAGTGCAATCGTGTGAAGGAGGTCGCGATCGCGTGAAGGAGAAAACCTCTGTGTAAAAATTTAAGAAAATCTGCCAGTTTCCTAAGTCCCAAAACACCCCAAACCACCTCTGAAACACTCTCCAGCCCTCGAGGCTCCAAACCAAATACGCACACTAACTCAAAAACATCATACGAACTTGCTCGAGTGATCAGATCGCTAAAATAACATCACAAAACAAAGAATCAACCCCCAAAACTCAATATTTCATTTTTAAAGTTCATAAATCTCTAACTTTAAGCTATTTAGGCCCGAAACATATCAAAACAACGTCCGCTTTCGATCAAATTTCATAGGAAGCACTTAACCAATATTTAAGACCTACACCGGGCGTCAGAACCATAATACAAGCCCGATACCTATATTTTCTAACTCATTTTCATTTCTATTTTTCCTTATTAATTTCAAAAAACAATTAAACGAAAAATTCTTTTACCAGGGTTTTGGACCTCGTATTTTGACTACGGGCACATGTCCGAGTCCCATATTTTTCTACATACCTCCCAGGACCATCACATCGCCGGTTCGAGCCTGTTTACCAAAAATATGACCAAAGTCAACTTTACCAATATTAATATCAAAATTCTTTAAATTATCCATAGATTTCATATATCTTAAAACAAAAACTTTCCGGCTTCGTGCCCGGACTATGCACGCACATATTGGCAACTGAGAGTGAGGTTTCCAAGACCTCGAAAGCACGGAAAAAGGGAGAAATACGGTGATGACCCCTTTGGGTCGTCACATTCTCCACCTCTAAAATAACCGTTCGTCCTCGAATTTACAAAAGAAAGAAGTACCTGAGTCAGGAAATAGATGAGGGTAACGGCTCCGCATATCAGACTCGGACTCCCAAGTCGAAACCTCAGGAGGCTGACCTCTCCACTGCACGCGTACTGAAGGAAAATTCTTCGACCTCAAATGTCGAACCTTCCGGTCTAGAATAGCTACCGGCTCCTCCTCGTAGGACAGATCCTTGTCAAATTGGACAATACTGAAATCTAACACGTAGGTAGGATCACCGTGATACCTCCGGAGCATAGACACATGAAACACTGGATGCACAACTGACAAGCTAGGTGGCAAGGCAAGTCTATAAGACACATCTCTCACTCGATCAAGTGTCTCAAATGGACCAATATATCTAGGGCTAAGTGATTCACGTCCAAGCAATGGTCGTAGTCCATATAACATGGTCTAATAAGTCCAAGATCGATCCCACAGAGAATTAACCTACCAATTGCAACTATCACAAACCCAAGAGTACTTCCGAATCAAGTTCCCAAACTTTGAATATATCTTTGTGTGATTTTCTAATATCTAATTTGCAATAATTAAGAATGCTTGAAAAAAAGAATTGAATATAGAGTAAAAAGAATATTAGGAGAAGGACTGAGGTATTGATTTCCCCTATTGATGGAATCCCTTATCATTATGCTCATACAAGTTGTTAATATATTCTATCAATCATGAACGCTATGTGTATCGTAACCCTCTCCCGAGCAATTACAATAATTTACTAGTGCACTCTCCCGAGCTACCCTAGCTAGCTTTAATTTGAATAGTTCACTTAAGATTGCACCCAAGACTTCGTTACTCCTAACCCCGTCTTTACGCCTAAAGTTATAGATTCCTGCAATAACCTAGGTGTGGTGTTGTTCAACAATAAACCTAAATATGCACTCTTTTCCGAGTTATGCACACTAAATAGGCACCGCTAATTGGGAGCTCTACCAATTAACTACAACAAGAACGAAGTTGAACAAATAGAAATCTAAGTCACAATTTGTAATCACAAAAACGATAAGTTCATCACCCAATAGGTTCCATCAAAACCTTAGAAAAGAAATTAGCTACTCATGCTTGAAGAAACAAGAACAATAATTGAAATCATAAAGAAATAATTGATATAAAATAAAAGAAAGAGTTTGAGAGGATTCTCTCTTACTAAATATCTTGCAAAAGTAATGAAATAAATATTACATTCCTCTATGGGGCAAACTAGGAGTTTATATAGAGGTTTTAGGGCTTTAAAAGTAAATTCGAGTCTATTTGGGATTGCTGCTGCGGAACCTTTCGCGGTTCGTTCGCGGCCGCGAGCGGACCGCGAACAGTCAAACTTCAGAGGCCTTCTTTTTTTGCGGTTCATCCGCGGCCGCGAGTGAACTGCGGATGAACAGTGCCTCTGATTCTTCCTTGCTTCTTCAAGCCCTCTTCACTTTAGCTCTTCTTTTGGCCTTTTCATCAACCTAGGACTCCAAAATAGCTCTTTATGGCATCCAATGTATCACATGTACCTGTAAGACATAAATGAACACTAATCAAAGCATTTTGTCCTTATAAACAACATTAATTCCATAACAAAGTGTGATTATTTAGGGTATAATTATAGTCAAATTCACCTATTATCAATACCCCACAGTTAAACCTTTGCTCGTCCTCGAGCAATCTTTAATCACACTTTAGGCCAATTAACAAAAATTTGTCTCCCCCAAATTATGTCACAAAAGCTATTATACATGAACAACCTAAGATATGCATAATCTTTACTTAACCGTAAACTCTCATGCCAGCACATTATTACTTACTCTGCTTATTACCAAAAACTTGCAAATTTACCTTCTTCCTCTTGAGTTACACACCCTCACATAATTTATTGAAAGAAGTTCCCACATATAATCAATTTATAACATGGAACTTATAAATATCGGAAAAATTCACTCACTCTCAACAAAGAACATTCATATGCATACAGACACACCATAGGCTTGCCCCTAGTGTAATACTCCACTAATCGAGTTATTCAACCATAGATCAAGAGGTCTTTAAGGGTTGAAATGTTGGCTATGGGACGGGTAGGATACTTTTGGTTATAGTGGCTAACCTCCCTAAGCACTTTTCTTTTCCTTTTCAAATTTCCCTTTTAGCTTTCTTCCTTATGTCTCCCATAAACATTCCTTCACTTTCTTCACTTTTAACCCCCACTTTTCTTTTGTTGATGTAACTGGCCTTTCTAATTTTTACAGATTCATTGATATAGCTCTTTGCTCATTGCTTTGCAACATTATTTTGGACCAGTCCACTATTTTCTATCATTAATTCTTGATTTTCCCTTTTTCAATTTCCCTTCACCCCACACTTAAACTTTTGCATATTCATTACAATACAAGTGCTTCTAGGAGGTAAAGTATAATATTATTCATATTTGATGAAAATTCAAGGGTTATCAAAGAATAGGCTTAAGTTCAAAGGGGTTAACTAAGATATAATGTACGGGTGAATTCATGTCTATTGGTTTATGGGGTTACACAAAGAAATGCCTCTATCCTTTCTACAACCAAACAACTTCTATTTCGCTTTGCAAACACACAGGGCAAGTTCTAGGCATCATGTACAACATACAATGTAAGTAAAAACCTCACACACACATGGCATGCAACTCATTTAGAATCCAGTTTATCTACAAAGTCCTATCGATGTTCAAGCAAGCATTATTGTGCAATTTAAGGCATATTGAGATTCTACAGTCAAGCTTAGAAGATACATTCTCAAGTTCAATTTACGCTTTTGCTAATGTGCATATTCGGGGTTACATGTTGCCCTTTTACCTCTAATCCTAAAAAAAAAAAAATCTACCTAACCCGGTTCAATAAAAACCCTTGGAAAAGAACCGTGGTCAAAAGAAAAACCAAGGGGAGATGATACACTACCTAGAAAAAGAAAATAAAAGAAAGAAAAATTCCTACGTGGACTACTTCCCTCAAGAGTACTTGTCCTAAATAGTCCGTCATCAGGAAGAGTCCTCTACTCATATTTTTGGATTTTAAAATTTTCTGATTTTTTTGTATTTTTATTATTTTATATTACTTACTACACTAATATATACATTATGTACAAGATAAGTTACCCACCCCACACTTAAAAATATGTCATGTCCCCATGGCATAAATAAAAATTAAAGCACAAGAGGGGCAAGAAAACTTACCTGTGACTTACTCGGAGTCGGAGAGGGTGGATGGGTCGACATGGCATGCTCTCCCAAGTGCTCTGAACCATGCCATAAACCTGTTTTCCGACCGGGCTTGCCTAGTGGACATGGCATCTAGCCGTGTGTGTAAGCCATCTACGGAGGTGCGCAGAGCAGCAACCTCCTCCTCCATTGACCTTAACATAGGTCGTGTGGACTCGGATCTAGACATGCTTGCTCCACGAGGAGCAGGCCCGGAAGGTCCGGCTGAATCCGTGGAGTGTGCCTGGCCTGGGCATCCGGTACAGGATCGTCCTCCTCATCTTAGTCAATAGGGGTTGTGTCTCATCTAACCCGGATAGTAGCAGCTCTAAATGGAGCTTTCGGTAGTAGCTCACCGTCAGCATCAGTAACTGGGGTGTGGTTGAGGAGACACAACGTAGTCACAAGAGATGGGTAATAAAAACCCTTGGCAGTGAGGGATCCCCTCAATACCATCTCGTCACTAATAACTCGGGCAATATCAACATCCCGATGTGTTAAAAAACACCAAGTCAAAACAGCCCTATTAAAGTTAGCATCCGTGGTGTTACTTGAGGGCAATATACGGTTGAAAATTATGGAGAACCAACATTTGGCTGTGTGTGTAAAACAGTTATAGTGCAGAGTTTGATTTCTAATCCATACTGGGATGCCATCTACACATAAGGCCTCTATTAGCATGTCCCATGTGACACCAGACCTATAATGGTAGTAATCAACATCACTAGTGTGCACTGGCAGGCGAAGTACCTGCCGAATAGTAGGAATATGAGCTTTTACCCGCTTACCTCTGACGAAAACTTCTCTGACCATATCATAAGGGGCATTGGCGTAGAATTCTCGGACAAACATCTTGTTCACCTTAGGAGGTGAGTCAAAGAGGAACTCCATCTCGCGCCTCCGAATCTTATCATAAATTTCCGGCTTCTCCGAGCGGATGGCTATCCTGTCAACTTCTACCTCTTGGAGCCACTTCTTGTTAGCTTTAATGTGAAATGCATTCTCGGCTCCTTCATCAGCAAACCTAGACTCGTCATAAGTTTGTTGCCTGGATGAGCTAGCACCATGCCGGGCTCTCTTTGGGGCCATGATCCTGCACAATTAAGATAGCCAAAAATTTTGTAAACTGTTAGTCATTGGAAGGCTACTCAGACTTCGCCATCCTTGAGAACTCAAAATTGACCATTCTTGTTGTGCAATTCCCTCATACTCCTACATTAAGATTCTTTATCTAATTATTTTACACATGCCTATTTGAGCACCCCACACTTAGTTCTTTGAACACTTCTAATATTACCACATTGACTTAGTCCATCCCCAATAAAATACACCATTATCAATTCATGCGTTGGGCATTATTTTTCCTAAACTACATCAATACCTTATGAACAAGTATAATTTGCCCAACTTAGCTTACTAATCAACATACATGGTGTTCATACTATTTTAGGTTTCCAAATCATAAATTTAGCATCACCAACACAATTGAAAACTCACAAACCAATTCTTTACCAAACTTCAACTAAATGACAAGGTTTCTTAGTAAAAATTCATGGGAACATGTATAGTGCGAAGAAAACCACATCATATTCACAAGATATCCTAAACTAACAATATTTAATTACTTCTACAAACTAAATAATCAAGAACTAAGAATAAAAACAAAATAAGAGAGAAGAGAAGTAGAGAAACTTACAAGCAATACAATGAAGAAGTAATGGAGGAAGAATGGGGTGAATTGGAGAAGAGGGTTTTGGGAATTTTTAGAGAGAAGGGGGAGAGTTTTGAGTTAGAGAGAGAGAGAAATTAGGAGAGTGGGGGCGGCTGAGTGTTTGTGAGGGAGAGGGGGAGTGATTTTAGGGTTTTAAAGAGGGGAGGGAAAAGAAAATAATAAAAAAAACTGTAATTTTCGCCGACCGCGGAACTGACCGCGATTGTTCGCGGTTCGTTCGCGGCCGCGGATGGACCGTAAACAGTCGAGATTCAGAAAGGTCATTTTTTCGCGGTTGGTTCGCGGCCGCGAATGGACCGCGAACAGGGAAAGTTCAGAGAGGGCATTTTTCCGCGGTTCATCCGCGGTCGCGGATGGACCGTGGACAGTGCTCCTCTCTGAAAATTTTCTCGACTGTCCAGCAAAAATTTTTGTTTTTCTTATATTGTTTTATTACTTACTACTATGATAAAATTACTTACAACATATTCGTGGGTTTCCTCCCACGTAGCGCCTGATTTAACGTCGCGGCACGACTCAACTTAGCGCATTTTATGGCTCGCTAGACCTTTGAGGTTCATCCAACCGCAATTCTACCTTGTGTCACACATCTTTTTTACGCTGACCCGCGTGGGCGCAAGATATAAAAGAGAGTTTTTCCAATTAAAGGACAACCAAAACGGGGTTCATTTATTGAGAGATTCGGAGTCGCCACTTGGGAGATTTATGGTGTCCCAAGTCACCGGTTTGAAACCCGAATTGAGGAAAGGTTTGACTCTATTTAATGGTCCACGAACCAGAAATCCGGATAAGGAATTCTGTTAACCCGGGAGAAGGTGTTAGGCATTCTCGAATTACGTGGTTCTAGCATGGTCGCTTAACTGTCATATTCGGCTTATTTATCTGATTTTTACAGTTATATACCTAATACAAATTAATATCCCTTTACCGCTTTTATTATTATTATTATTTACGAAAGAGAATGTTGCCTAAAAATATGTTTCGAATCACGTCACATGAAATGTACCCGGATCCTCGACATATTCTTATTCAACATTTTGGGATTTGGATTTGGGCCGCATGAAATGCACACCCGTATTTAAGAAGGTAAAAGTATTAAAATACGCGCCTAGAACGATTACTTATTTACACTTTTGAGAAGGCCATGAAATTCGCTAAGAAACGGCACATCTCGAAATCTAAATATTTTTACATATACATTTATGAGGGCCCCGCGATTTGTATAATTTGTTAGGCGAGGCACACCTCTAATTCTAATTTAAAGCGAACTACATCCCGCTATATTTATTTAAGAGTTGATTCAAGATTATTTAAAACATGTTGCAAGCCACACTACATGAAATGCGCCTGTGGTTCGTGACACGCTTTATTTAAGCTTGTTCAAAATTGGAGTCGGCTCACATGAAATGCACCCCTGATTCCTTTAATCTAATTACGTCGGTCAGTGGAAGAATAACGAACCAATTTCTATAATGTGACAAAGTCATACTCAACTATAACCAATTCGAGTAAACATACGACTAGATAACTAAGTGAGCAAATTCAAGACTATGGTGAACAATTACATGAAAAACTTACTGGGAATTCAAGAATCCTCAAAGAACAACTGGCACTTATTTTTGCAAATTCAAGATATCATTTCCCACGGGTGTTCAAATCACCTTAAACTTTCTACTTAGACAGATGATTAATCTCAATTTTAACACAAGATCGAGTATTGACAGATTTGGAAATCACATACCATGAATAGAGAAGATTTAAGCATAGATACAGCAGGAATAATTCAGATTTCTATACATGTCCAATGACAGTGTATTTTAGATCTAAATGCATTTCCAGTCTTAGCACTAGTAGTTTAATTATCCCTGAATGCCTTCTTCACAACCCAAACCAGTAAGACAAATTTAATTACATGTACTCATACAAATATAACATAAGAAACATTGGACAACTACATGTATTAAACAGATTTAAAAGAGAGCTTCAGGCTTCATTTCCTTTTCGAATCAAGAAGCTACAATGATAGGGATATGTACCTGGAATATGGAAATAGGAAGAAGAGTGAGCAGTGACAAACAGTAGAGCAATCAACAGTATAGCAGTAACCACAGCAACCAAAATGGTCCCAGCAAACAGACTCCAAAGAGAGAAATCAATGGCAAAAGGTTCAATTACTTCAAAGAAACCAACAGCAAAGAATTCCAAATCAAACAGACCCCTATACTTCTGAAATGCCCCAGGAGACTTGTGTACCCAACTGATTGAACCACAATTAACTTCAAACAACAATCCCAATACCCAAAAATTCTGCCTATTGTCAAGATCCGAGTATGTAACAGAAACAAAGAATGCCAGCTATCTTTTAGTTTTAGAATCAACTGAAAAATTCAACTCAAGCCGGAGACTCTCGTATATGTATTCTGTATACTCTACTCTCTGTATTTCAGAATGCTCTCCTTTTAAAATCCCCTCTCTAATGTATGCTGTCCAAAAAAAGCTCCCCTACTCTGTTTTTAACCCTATACTTATAGCTGAAAAATGAAATTCTAAAGATACTATAATCAGAAAAACAACCATGCCCATCCTTTTCTCTGCCAGCCCATCATATTCTCTGTTTTAACCACTAAATCTTGTTTAAGTGTGGGCTTTAATTATTTTAATTGTTAAGTGCAAGCCTGGTTGAGTGCCCTGCTGTAACAGCAGGTTCCACTAGGTTGTGCAGGGCATTTTAATCCTAAAATACTAACCTTCTGATTCAAGTCATCTTACAGCTATATCCAAACAATCCCTAATTTAACATCACAAATAAACATAATCCAACAGTGGTTCCATATGTAATCAATTTCTGCCATAAAATGCTAATAAACAGACCTACGAAACTAATCGACAACATTCGATTAGTCGATTACAACACATATAATCGATAACAAACGATCGACCTACGAATTCGTGATTCGTGGTTTATGGGCAGACTCAGGGGATATCAAATTTTAATTGACGACGCTAATCGAATTTAACACATAAGATGGTCACAACAACTAACAGCTAATTAAAATGAGTAAGAACAGAATTGACCAAATAAAGGGTCTGGGGATAGAAAGAAAAAAAATGCTAGAAAATTTATAAACAAACATGAACCAAACAAGACACAGAGAAATCAATGCGGAGTAGAAGAAAGGGGAGAAATACCTCTGAAATCAACAACGGCCCAGGCTTGACCTCAGACTTGAATCGTTGAAGCCAAATGGGCCTTAATCGGGGTGTTCTCGGTCGAGAACACCTAGATTAAGGTCCATTAGACCTCAACCTCCTATCAATTTCGAACGAAGATCCCATTTTGGATTTTTAGGGTTCATGTGGCCGTTTTTGGGGCTCGACCGG